>CM051561.1:33031200-33523464 GCA_028022735.1 Gypaetus barbatus | reverse complement strand
CTCTCTTTTCCCTGTATTCCCTCAACTCTCTCTTTTCCCTCTTCCCCTCGCCTGTCTCTTTTATTTCTTTTTCCATTTTGTCTTTTGCCTGTTTTCCCTCTTTTCCATGAACTCTCTCTTTTCCCTCTTCCCCCTTTTCCTGTCTCATCTCCATGCTTTCCCTCTTTTCCCTGAACTCTCTCTTTTCCCTTCTTTTCCTCCCTTGTCTCTTTTACTTCTTTCCCCTCAACTCTCTCTTCCCTCTTTGCTGTCGCCTCTGTCTTTTCCCTGTTTTCCACGAACTCTCCCTTTTCCCTCCATTCCCGCGCTTGTCTCTTTTCCCTCCTTTCCCTCGCATGTCTCTCTCACCTCTTTTCCAACACCTACCACTTTTCCCGGGTTTCCCTCTTTTCCACGAACTCTCTCTTTTCCCTCTTTTCTGTCGCTTGTCTCTTTTACCTCTTTTTCCGTTCTGTCTCTTTTGCCTGTTTTCCCCCTTTTCCATGAACTCTCTCTTTTCATTCTTTCCCCTCGCCTCTCCCTTTAACTGCTTTTCCCTCTTTACCCTCGCCTGTCTCTCTCACCTCTTTTCCCACACCTACCACTTTTCCCGGGTTTCCCTCTTTTCCCTGAACTCTCTCTTTTCCCTCTTCCCCTCGCCTGTCTCTTTTATTTCTTCTTCCATTTTGTCTCTTTTGCCTGGTTTCCCTCTTTTCCATGAACTCTCTCTTTTCCCTCTTCCCCTCGCCTGTCTCTTTTATCTCTTCTTCCATTTTGTCTCTTTTGCATGGTTTCCCTCTGTTCCCCGAACTCTCTCTTTTCACACTTTTCCCTCGCTTGTCTCTTTTCCCTGTATTCCCTCAACTCTCTCTTTTCCCTCTTCCCCTCGCCTGTCTCTTTTATCTCTTTTTCCGTTCTCTTTTGCCTGTTTTCCCTCTTTTCCATGAACTCTCTCTTTTCCCTCTTCCCCCTTTTCCTGTCTCATCTCCATGGTTTCTCTCTTTTCCCTGAACTCTCTCTTTTCCCTCCTTTCCCTCCCTTGTCTCTTTTACTTCTTTCCCCCTCAACTCTCTCTTCCCTCTTTGCTGTCGCCTCTGTCTTTTCCCTGTTTTCCACGAACTCTCTCTTTTCCCTCTTCCCCTCGCCTGTCTCTTTTATCTCTTCTTCCATTTTGTCTCTTTTGCCTGGTTTCCCTCTGTTCCCCGAACTCTCTCTTTTCACTCTTTTCCCTCGCTTGTCTCTTTTGCCTGTATTCCCTCAACTCTCTCTTTTCCCTCTTCCCCTCGCCTGTCTCTTTTATCTCTTTTTCCGTTCTCTCTCTTTTGCATGGTTTCCCTCTGTTCCCTGAACTCTCTCTTTTCACTCTTTTCCCTCGCTTGTCTCTTTTATCTCTTTTTCCGTTCTCTTTTGCCTGTTTTCCCTCTTTTCCATGAACTGTCTCTTTTCATTCTTTCCCCTCGCCTGTCTCTTTTACTTCTTTCCCCTCAACTCTCTCTTCACTCTTTGCTGTCGCCTGTGGATTTTCCCTGTTTTCCATCAAATCTCTCTTTTCCCTCCTTTCCCTCGCTTGTCTCTTTTACCTCTTTCCCCCTTGCCTGTCTCTTTTCCCTGGTTTCCCTTCTTTTCCATGAACTCTCTCTTTTTCCTCTTTTCCATCACTTGTCTCTTTTCCCTGTATTCCCTCAGCTCTCTCTTTCCCCTCTTCCCCCCTTCCCTGTCTCTTCTCCATGGTTTCCCTCTTTTCCCTGAACTCTCTCTTTCCCTCTTTTCCCTCGCTTGTCTCTTTTATCTCTTTTCCCGTTCTCTTTTGCCTGTTTTCCCTCTTTTCCTTGGACTCTCTCTTTCCCTCTTTTCCTTGAACGCTCGCTTTTCCCTCTTTTCCCTCGCCTCTCCTTTTAACCACTTTTCCCTCTTTACACTCGCCTGTCTCTCTCACCACTTTTCCCACACCTACCTCTTTTCCCGGGTTTCCCTCTTTTACCTGAACTCTCTCTTTTCCCTCGCTTGTCTCTTTTATCTCTTTCTCCGTTCTGTCCCTTTTGCCTGTTTTCCCTCTTTTCCATGAACTCTCTCTTTTCATTCTTTCCCCTCGCCTGTTTTACTTCTTTCCCCTCAACTCCCTTTTCCCTCTTTGCCGTCGCCTGTGTCTTTTCCCTCTTTTCCCTGAACTCTCTCTTTTCCCTCCTTTCCCTCCCTTGTCTCTTTTACTTCTTTCCCCTCAACTCCCTCTTCCCTCTTTGCTGTCGCCTCTGTCTTTTCCCTGTTTTTCACGAACTCTCTCTTTTCCCTCCTTTCCCGCGCTTGTCTCTTTTCCCTCCTTTCCCTCGCCTCTCTCTCTCACCTCTTTTCCCACACCTACCACTTTTCCCGGGTTTCCCTCTTTTCCACGAACTCTCTCTTTTCCCTCTTTTCTGTCGCTTGTCTCTTTTACCTCTTTTTCCGTTCCGTCTCTTTTGCCTGTTTTCCCTCTTTTCCATGAACTCTCTCTTTTCATTCTTTCCCCTCGCCTCTCCCTTTAACTGCTTTTCCCTCTTTACCCTCGCCTGTCTCTCTCACCTCTTTTCCCACACCTACCTCTTTTCCCGGGTTTCCCTCTTTTCCCTGAACTCTCTCTTTTCCCTCTTTTCCGTCGCTTGTCTCTTTTATCTCTTTTTCCGTTCTCTTTTGCCTGTTTTCCCTCTTTTCCATGAACTCTCTCTTTTCACTCTTTTCCCTCGCTTGTCTCTTTTCCCTGTATTCCCTCAACTCTCTCTTTTCCCTCTTCCCCTCGCCTGTCTCTTTTATCTCTTCTTCCATTTTGTCTCTTTTGCCTGGTTTCCCTCTGAACTCTCTCTTTTCACACTTTCCCTCGCTTGTCTCTTTTCCCTGTATTCCCTCAACTCTCTCTTTTCCCTCTTCCCCTCGCCTGTCTCTTTTATTTCTTTTTCCATTTTGTCTTTTGCCTGTTTTCCCTCTTTTCCATGAACTCTCTCTTTTCCCTCTTCCCCCTTTTCCTGTCTCATCTCCATGCTTTCCCTCTTTTCCCTGAACTCTCTCTTTTCCCTCTTTTCCGTCGCTTGTCTCTTTTATCTCTTTTTCCGTTCTCTTTTGCCTGTTTTCCCTCTTTTCCATGAACTCTCTCTTTTCATTCTTTCCCCTCGCCTGTCTCTTTTACTTCTTTCCCCTCAACTCTCTCTTCACTCTTTGCTGTCGCCTGTGGATTTTCCCTGTTTTCCATCAACTCTCTCTTTTCCCTCCTTTCCCTCGCTTGTCTCTTTTACCTCTTTCCCCCTTGCCTGTCTCTTTTCCCTGGTTTCCCTCTTTTCCCTGAACTCTCCCTTTTCACTCTTTTCCCTCGCTTGTCTCTTTTGCCTGTATTCCCCTCAACTCTCTCTTTTCCCTCTTCCCCTCGCCTGTCTCTTTTATCTCTTCTTCCATTTTGTCTCTTTTGCCTGGTTTCCCTCTGTTCCCCGAACTCTCTCTTTTCACTCTTTTCCCTCGCTTGTCTCTTTTCCCTGTATTCCCTCAACTCTCTCTTTTCCCTCTTCCCCTCGCCTGTCTCTTTTATTTCTTTTTCCATTTTGTCTTTTGCCTGTTTTCCCTCTTTTCCATGAACTCTCTCTTTTCCCTCTTCCCCCTTTTCCTGTCTCATCTCCATGCTTTCCCTCTTTTCCCTGAACTCTCTCTTTTCCCTTCTTTTCCTCCCTTGTCTCTTTTACTTCTTTCCCCTCAACTCTCTCTTCCCTCTTTGCTGTCGCCTCTGTCTTTTCCCTGTTTTCCACGAACTCTCCCTTTTCCCTCCATTCCCGCGCTTGTCTCTTTTCCCTCCTTTCCCTCGCATGTCTCTCTCACCTCTTTTCCAACACCTACCACTTTTCCCGGGTTTCCCTCTTTTCCACGAACTCTCTCTTTTCCCTCTTTTCTGTCGCTTGTCTCTTTTACCTCTTTTTCCGTTCTGACTCTTTTGCCTGTTTTCCCCCTTTTCCATGAACTCTCTCTTTTCATTCTTTCCCCTCGCCTCTCCCTTTAACTGCTTTTCCCTCTTTACCCTCGCCTGTCTCTCTCACCTCTTTTCCCACACCTACCACTTTTCCCGGGTTTCCCTCTTTTCCCTGAACTCTCTCTTTTCCCTCTTCCCCTCGCCTGTCTCTTTTATTTCTTCTTCCATTTTGTCTCTTTTGCCTGTTTTCCCTCTTTTCCATGAACTCTCTCTTTTCCCTCTTCCCCTCGCCTGTCTCTTTTATCTCTTCTTCCATTTTGTCTCTTTTGCCTGGTTTCCCTCTGTTCCCCGAACTCTCTCTTTTCACTCTTTTCCCTCGCTTGTCTCTTTTCCCTGTATTCCCTCAACTCTCTCTTTTCCCTCTTCCCCTCGCCTGTCTCTTTTATCTCTTCTTCCATTTTGTCTCTTTTGCATGGTTTCCCTCTGTTCCCCGAACTCTCTCTTTTCACACTTTTCCCTCGCTTGTCTCTTTTCCCTGTATTCCCTCAACTCTCTCTTTTCCCTCTTCCCCTCGCCTGTCTCTTTTATCTCTTTTTCCGTTCTCTTTTGCCTGTTTTCCCTCTTTTCCATGAACTCTCTCTTTTCCCTCTTCCCCCTTTTCCTGTCTCATCTCCATGGTTTCTCTCTTTTCCCTGAACTCTCTCTTTTCCCTCCTTTCCCTCCCTTGTCTCTTTTACTTCTTTCCCCTCAACTCTCTCTTCCCTCTTTGCTGTCGCCTCTGTCTTTTCCCTGTTTTCCACGAACTCTCTCTTTTCCCTCTTCCCCTCGCCTGTCTCTTTTATCTCTTCTTCCATTTTGTCTCTTTTGCCTGGTTTCCCTCTGTTCCCCGAACTCTCTCTTTTCACTCTTTTCCCTCGCTTGTCTCTTTTGCCTGTATTCCCTCAACTCTCTCTTTTCCCTCTTCCCCTCGCCTGTCTCTTTTATCTCTTTTTCCGTTCTCTCTCTTTTGCATGGTTTCCCTCTGTTCCCTGAACTCTCTCTTTTCACTCTTTTCCCTCGCTTGTCTCTTTTATCTCTTTTTCCGTTCTCTTTTGCCTGTTTTCCCTCTTTTCCATGAACTGTCTCTTTTCATTCTTTCCCCTCGCCTGTCTCTTTTACTTCTTTCCCCTCAACTCTCTCTTCACTCTTTGCTGTCGCCTGTGGATTTTCCCTGTTTTCCATCAAATCTCTCTTTTCCCTCCTTTCCCTCGCTTGTCTCTTTTACCTCTTTCCCCCTTGCCTGTCTCTTTTCCCTGGTTTCCCTTCTTTTCCATGAACTCTCTCTTTTTCCTCTTTTCCATCACTTGTCTCTTTTCCCTGTATTCCCTCAGCTCTCTCTTTCCCCCTCTTCCCCCCCTTCCCTGTCTCTTCTCCATGGTTTCCCTCTTTTCCCTGAACTCTCTCTTTCCCTCTTTTCCCTCGCTTGTCTCTTTTATCTCTTTTCCCGTTCTCTTTGCCTGTTTTCCCTCTTTTCCTTGGACTCTCTCTTTCCCTCTTTTCCTTGAACGCTCGCTTTTCCCTCTTTTTCCCTCGCCTCTCCTTTTAACCACTTTTCCCTCTTTACACTCGCCTGTCTCTCTCACCACTTTTCCCACACCTACCTCTTTTCCCGGGTTTCCCTCTTTTACCTGAACTCTCTCTTTTCCCTCGCTTGTCTCTTTTATCTCTTTCTCCGTTTCTGTCCCTTTTGCCTGTTTTCCCTCTTTTCCATGAACTCTCTCTTTTCATTCTTTCCCCTCGCCTGTTTTACTTCTTTCCCCTCAACTCCCTTTTCCCTCTTTGCCGTCGCCTGTGTCTTTTCCCTCTTTTCCCTGAACTCTCTCTTTTCCCTCCTTTCCCTCCCTTGTCTCTTTTACTTCTTTCCCCTCAACTCTCTCTTCCCTCTTTGCCGTCGCCTGTGTCTTTTCCCTGTTTTCCATCAACACTCCCTTTTCCCTCCTTTCCCTCCCTTGTCTCTTTTACTTCTTTCCCCTCAACTCCCCTTTTCCCTCTTTGCCGTCGCCTGTGTCTTTTCCCTCTTTTCCAGCAACTCTCTCTTTTCCGTCCTTTCCCTTGCTTGCTTCTTTTACCTCTTTCCCCCTTGCCTGTCTCTTTTCCCTGGTTTCCCTCTTTTCCCTGAACTCTCTCTTTTCACTCTTTTCCCTCACTTGTCTCTTTTCCCTGTATTCCCTCAACTCTCTCTTTTCTCTCTTACCCCTTTTCCTGTCTCTTCTCCATGGTTTCCCTCTTTTCCCTGAACTCTCTCTTTTCCCTCTTTTCCCTCGCTTGTCTCTTTTATCTCTTTTTCCGTTCTCTTTTACCCGTTTTCTCCCTCTTTTCCTTGAACTCTCTCTTTTCCCTCTTTTCCCTCGCCTCTCCCTTTAACCGCTTTTCCCTCTTTACACTCGCCTGTCTCTCTCACCACTTTTCCCACACCTACCTCTTTTCCCGGGTTTCCCTCTTTTACCTGAACTCTCTCTTTTCCCCTCGCTTGTCTCTTTTATCTCTTTCTCCGTTCTGTCCCTTTTGCGTGTTTTCCCTCTTTTCCATGAACTCTCTCTTTTCATTCTTTCCCCTCGCCTGTCTCTTTTACTTCTTTCCCCTCAACTTTCTCTTCCCTCTTTGCCGTCGCCTGTGTCTTTTCCCTCTTTTCCATCAACTCTCTCTTTTCCCTCCTTTCCCGCGCTTGTCTCTTTTCCCTACTTTCCCTCGCCTGTCTCTCTCACCTCTTTTCCCACACCTACTTTTCCCCGGGTTTCCCTCTTTTCCACGAACTCTCTCTTTTCCCTCTTTTCTGTCGCTTGTCTCTTTACCTCTTTTTTCCGTTCTCTTTTGCCTGTTTTCCCTCCTTTCCATGAACTCTCTCTTTTCCTTCTTTTCTCTCGCCTCTCCCTTTAACCGCTTTTCCCTCTTTACCCTCGCCTGTCTCTCTCACCTCTTTTCCCACACCTACCTCTTTTCCCGGGTTTCCCTGTTTTCCCTGAACTCTCTCTTTTCCCTCTTCTCTGTCGCTTGTCTCTTTTACCTCTTTTCTATCTTTCCCCTCGCCTGTCTCTTCTCCCTGGTTTCCCTCTTTTCCCTGAACGCTCTCTTTTCACTCTTTTCCCTCGCTTGTCTCTTTTCCCTGTATTCCCTCAACTCTCTCTTTCCCCTCTTCCCCCCTTCCCCGTCTCTTTTCCATGGTTTCCCTCTTTTCCCTGAACTCTCTCTTTTCCCTCCTTTCCCCTCCCTTGTCTCTTTTACTTCTTTCCCCTCAACTCTCTCTGTCACTCTTTGCTGTCGGCTGTGGATATTCCCTGTTTTCCATCAACTGTCTCTTTTACCCTCTTCCCCCCTCGCTTGTCTCTTTTAATTCTTTCCCCTCGCCTGTCTCTTTTACTTCTTTCCCCTCAACTCTCTCTTCACTCTTTGCTGTCGCCTGTGTCTTTTCCCTCTTTTCCACGAACTCTCCCTTTTCCCTCCTTTCCCGCGCTTGTCTCTTTTCCCTCCTTTCCCTCTCCTCTCTCTCTCACCTCTTTTCCCACACCTACCACTTTTCCCGGGTTTCCCTCTTTTCCACGAACTCTCTCTTTTCCCCTCTTTTCCGTCGCTTGTCTCTTTTACCTCTTTTTCCGTTTTGTCTCTTTTGCCTGTTTTCCCTCTTTTCCATGAACTCTCTCTTTTCCTTCTTTTCTCTCGCCTCTCCCTTTAACTGCTTTTCCCTCTTTACCCTCGCCTGTCTCTCTCACCTCTTTTCCCACACCTACCTCTTTTCCCGGGTTTCCCCTCTTTTCCCTGAACTCTCTCTTTTCCCTCCTTTCCCTCGCTTGTCTCTTTTATCTCTTTTTCCGTTCTGTCTCTTTTGCCTGTTTTCCCGCTTTTCCATGAACTCTCTCTTTTCATTCTTTCCCCTCGCCTGTCTCTTTTACTTCTTTCCCCTCAACTCTCTCTTCCCTCTTTGCTGTCGCCTGTGGATTTTCCCTGTTTTCCATCAACTCTCTCTTTTCCCTCCTTTCCCGCGCTTGTCTCTTTTCCCTCCTTTCCCTCGCCTGTCTCTCTCACCTCTTTTTCCCACACCTACCACTTTTCCCGGGTTTCCCTCTTTTCCACGAACTCTCTCTTTTCCCTCTTTTCTGTCGCTTGTCTCTTTTACCTCTTTTCTATCTTTCCCCTCGCCTGTCTCTTCTCCCCTGGTTTCCCTCTTTTCCCTGAACGCTCTCTTTTCACTCTTTTCCCTCGCTTGTCTCTTTTCCCTGTATTCCCTCAACTCTCTCTTTCCCCTCTTCCCCCCTTCCCCGTCTCTTCTCCATGGTTTCCCTCTTTTCCCTGAACTCTCTCTTTTCCCTCCTTTCCCTCCCTTGTCTCTTTTACTTCTTTCCCCTCAACTCTCTCTTCACTCTTTGCTGTCGGCTGTGGATATTCCCTGTTTTCCATCAACTCTCTCTTTTCCCTCTTCCCCTCGCCTGTCTCTTTTAATTCTTTCCCCTCGCCTGTCTCTTTTACTTCTTTCCCCTCAACTCCCTTTTCCCTCTTTGCCGTCGCCTGTGACTTTTCCCTCTTTTCCATCAACTCTCTCTTTTCCCTCCTTTCCATCAACTCTCTCTTTTCCCTCCTTTCCCTCGCTTGTCTCTTTTGCCTCTTTTCCCCCGCTTGTCTCTCTCACCTCTTTCCCCACACCTGCCTCTTTTCCCTGGTTTCCCTCTTTTCCCTGAACTCTCTCTTTTCACTTTTTCCCCTCGCCTGTCTGTTTTACTTCTTTCCCCTCAACTTTCTCTTCCCTCTTTGCCGTCGCCTGTGTCTTTTCCCTCTTTTCCATCAACTCTCCCTTTTCCCTCCTTTCCCTCCCTTGTCTCTTTTACTTCTTTCCCCTCAACTCCCTTTTCCCTCTATGCCGTCGCCTGTGTCTTTTCCCTGTTTTCCATCAACTCTCTCTTTTCCGTCCTTTCCCTTGCTTGCCTCTTTTACCTCTTTCCCCCTTGCCTCTTTCCCCTGGTTTCCCTCTTTTCCCTGAACTCTCTCTTTTCACTCTTTTCCCTCGCTTGTCTCTTTTCCCTGTATTCCCTCAACTCTCTCTTTTCCCTCTTCTCCTCGCCTGTCTCTCTCACCTCTTTTCCCACACCTACCACTTTTCCCGGGTTTCCCTCTTTTCCACGAACTCTCTCTTTTCCCTCTTTTCTGTCGCTTGTCTCTTTTAACTCTTTTTTCGTTCTCTTTTGCCTGTTTTCCCTCTTTTCCCTCAACTCTCTCTTTTCCCTCTTTTCCCTCAACTCTCTCTTTTCCCTCTTTTCCCTCGCCTCTCCCTTTAACTGCTTTTCCCTCTTTACACTCGCCGGTCTCTCTCACCTCTTTTCCCACACCTACCTCTTTTCCCGGGTTTCCCTCTTTTCCCTGAACTCTCTCTTTTCACTCTTTTCCCTCGCTTGTCTCTTTTATCTCTTTTTCCATTCTCTTTTGCCTGGTTTCCCTCTTTTCCATGAACTCTCTCTTTTCATTCTTTCCCCTCGCCTGTCTCTTTTACTTCTTTCCCCTCAACTCTCTCTTCCCTCTTTGCTGTCGCCTGTGGATTTTCCCTGTTTTCCATCAACTCTCTCTTTTCCCTCCTTTCCCGCGCTTGTCTCTTTTCCCTCCTTTCCCTCGCCTGTCTCTCTCACCTCTTTTCCCACACCTACCACTTTTCCCGGGTTTCCCTCTTTTCCACGAACTCTCTCTTTTCCCTCTTTTCTGTCGCTTGTCTCTTTTACCTCTTTTTCCGTTCTCTTTTGCCTGTTTTCCCTCCTTTCCATGAACTCTCTCTTTTCCTTCTTTTCTCTCGCCTCTCCCTTTAACCGCTTTTCCCTCTTTACCCTCACCTGTCTCTCTCACCTCTTTTCCCACACCTACCTCTTTTCCCGGGTTTCCCTCTTTTCCCTGAACTCTCTCTTTTCCCTCTTCTCTGTCGCTTGTCTCTTTTACCTCTTTTCTATCTTTCCCCTCGCCTGTCTCTTCTCCCTGGTTTCCCTCTTTTCCCTGAACGCTCTCTTTTCACTCTTTTACCTCGCTTGTCTCTTTTCCCTGTATTCCCTCAACTCTCTCTTTCCCCTCTTCCCCCCTTCCCCGTCTCTTCTCCATGGTTTCCCTCTTTTCCCTGAACTCTCTCTTTTCCCTCCTTTCCCTCCCTTGTCTCTTTTACTTCTTTCCCCTCAACTCTCTCTTCACTCTTTGCTGTCGGCTGTGGATATTCCCTGTTTTCCATCAACTCTCTCTTTTCCCTCTTCCCCTCGCCTGTCTCTTTTAATTCTTTCCCCTCGCCTGTCTCTTTTACTTCTTTCCCCTCAACTCCCTTTTCCCTCTTTGCCGTCGCCTGTGTCTTTTCCCTCTTTTCCATCAACTCTCTCTTTTCCCTCCTTTCCATCAACTCTCTCTTTTCCCTCCTTTCCCTCGCTTGTCTCTTTTGCCTCTTTTCCCCCGCTTGTCTCTCTCACCTCTTTCCCCACACCTGCCTCTTTTCCCTGGTTTCCCTCTTTTCCCTGAACTCTCTCTTTTCACTTTTTCCCCTCGCCTGTCTGTTTTACTTCTTTCCCCTCAACTTTCTCTTCCCTCTTTGCCGTCGCCTGTGTCTTTTCCCTCTTTTCCATCAACACTCCCTTTTCCCTCCTTTCCCTCCCTTGTCTCTTTTACTTCTTTCCCCTCAACTCCCTTTTCCCTCTTTGCCGTCGCCTGTGTCTTTTCCCTGTTTTCCATCAACTCTCTCTTTTCCGTCCTTTCCCTTGCTTGCCTCTTTTACCTCTTTCCCCCTTGGCTCTTTTCCCTGGTTTCACTCTTTTCCCTGAACTCTCTCTTTTCACTCTTTTCCCTCACTTGTCTCTTTTCCCTGTATTCCCTCAACTCTCTCTTTTCTCTCTTACCCTTTTTCCTGTCTCTTCTCCATGGTTTCCCTCTTTTCCCTGAACACTCTCTTTTCCCTCCTTTCCCTCACTTGTCTCTTTTACCTCTTTTCCCCTTGCCTGTCTCTTTTCCCTGGTTTCCCTTCTTTTCCATGAACTCTCTCTTTTCCCTCTTTTCCCTCGCTTGTCTCTTTTCCCTGTATTCCCTCAACTCATTCTTTCCCCCTTCCCCCCTTCCCTGTCTCTTCTCCATGGTTTCCCTCTTTTCCCTGAACTCTCTCTTTTCACTTTTTCCCCTCGCCTGTCTGTTTTACTTCTTTCCCCTCAACTTTCTCTTCCCTCTTTGCCGTCGCCTGTGTCTTTTCCCTCTTTTCCATCAACTCTCCCTTTTCCCTCCTTTCCCTCCCTTGTCTCTTTTACTTCTTTCCCCTCAACTCCCTTTTCCCTCTTTGCCGTCGCCTGTGTCTTTTCCCTCTTTTCCAGCAACTCTCTCTTTTCCGTCCTTTCCCTTGCTTGCTTCTTTTACCTCTTTCCCCCTTGCCTGTCTCTTTTCCCTGGTTTCCCTCTTTTCCCTGAACTCTCTCTTTTCCCTCTTTTCCCTCGCTTGTCTCTTTTCCCTGTATTCCCTCAACTCTCTCTTTTCTCTCTTCCCCCTTTTCCTGTGTCTTCTCCATGGTTTCCCTCTTTTCCCTGAACTCTCTCTTTTCCCTCTTTTCCCTCGCTTGTCTCTTTTATCTCTTTTTCCGTTCTCTTTTGCCCGTTTTCCCTCTTTTCCTTGAACTCTCTCTTTTCCCTCTTTTCCTTGAACTCTCTCTTTCCCTCTTTTCCCTCTCCTCTCCCTTTAACCGCTTTTCCCTCTTTACACTCGCCTGTCTCTCTCACCACTTTTCCCACACCTACCTCTTTTCCCGGGTTTCCCTCTTTTACCTGAACTCTCTCTTTTCCCTCGCTTGTCTCTTTTATCTCTTTCTCCGTTCTGTCCCTTTTGCCTGTTTTCCCTCTTTTCCATGAACTCTCTCTTTTCATTCTTTCCCCTCGCCTGTCTGTTTTACTTCTTTCCCCTCAACTTTCTCTTCCCTCTTTGCCGTCGCCTGTGTCTTTTCCCTCTTTTCCATCAACTCTCCCTTTTCCCTCCTTTCCCTCCCTTGTCTCTTTTACTTCTTTCCCCTCAACTCCCTTTTCCCTCTATGCCGTCGCCTGTGTCTTTTCCCTGTTTTCCATCAACTCTCTCTTTTCCGTCCTTTCCCTTGCTTGCCTCTTTTACCTCTTTCCCCCTTGCCTCTTTTCCCTGGTTTCCCTCTTTTCCCTGAACTCTCTCTTTTCACTCTTTTCCCTCGCTTGTCTCTTTTCCCTGTATTCCCTCAACTCTCTCTTTTCTCTCTTGCCCCTTTTCCTGTGTCTTCTCCATGGTTTCCCTCTTTTCCCTGAACACTCTCTTTTCCCTCCTTTCCCTCACTTGTCTCTTTTACCTCTTTTCCCCTTGCCTGTCTCTTTTCCCTGGTTTCCCTTCTTTTCCATGAACTCTCTCTTTTCCCTGTTTTCCCTCGCTTGTCTCTTTTCCCTGTATTCCCTCAACTCTCTCTTTCCCCTCTTCCCCCCTTCCCTGTCTCTTCTCCATGGTTTCCCTCTTTTCCCTGAACTCTCTCTTTTCCCTCCTTCCCCTCGCCTGTCTCTCTCACCTCTTTTCCCACACCTACAACTTTTCCCGGGTTTCCCTCTTTTACACGAACTCTCTCTTTTCCCTCTTTTCTGTCGCTTGTCTCTTTTACCTCTTTTTTCGTTCTCTTTTGCCTGTTTTCCCTCTTTTCCTTGAACTGTCTCTTTTCCCTCTTTTCCCTCAACTCTCTCTTTTCCCTCTTTTCCCTCGCCTCTCCCTTTAACCGCTTTTCCCTCTTTACACTCGCCTGTCTCTCTCACCACTTTTCCCACACCTACCTCTTTTCCCGGGTTTCCCTCTTTTACCTGAACTCTCTCTTTTCCCTCGCTTGTCTCTTTTATCTCTTTCTCCGTTCTGTCCCTTTTGCCTGTTTTCCCTCTTTTCCATGAACTCTCTCTTTTCATTCTTTCCCCTCGCCTGTCTGTTTTACTTCTTTCCCCTCAACCTTCTCTTCCCTCTTTGCCGTCGCCTGTGTCTTTTCCCTCTTTTCCATCAACTCTCCCTTTTCCCTCCTTTCCCTCCCTTCTCTCTTTTACTTCTTTCCCCTCAACTCCCTTTTCCCTCTTTGCCATCGCCTGTGTCTTTTCCCTGTTTTCCATCAACTCTCTCTTTTCCCTCCTTTCCCTCGCTTGTCTCTTTTACCTCTTTCCCCCTTGCCTGTCTCTTTCCCCGGTTTCCCTCTTTTCCCTGAACTCTCTCTTTTCACTATTTCCCCCCGCTTGTCATTTTCCCTGTATTCCCTCAACTCTCTCTTTTCCCTCTTGCCCTCGCCTGTCTCTCTCACCTCTTTTCCCACACCTACCACTTTTCCCGGGTTTCCCTTTTTTCCACGAACTCTCTCTTTTCCCTCTTTTCTGTCGCTTTTCTCTTCTACCTCTTTTTCCGTTCTCTTTTGCCTGTTTTCCCTCTTTTCCATGAACTCTCTCTTTTCCCTCTTCCCCTCGCCTGTCTCTTTTATTTCTTTTTCCATTTTTTCTCTTTTGCCTGTTTTCCCTCTTTTCCCTGAACTCTCTCTTTTCCCTCCTTTCCCTCCCTTGTCTCTTTTATTTCTTTCCCGTCAACTCCCTTTTCCCTCTTTGCCGTCGCCTGTGTCTTTTCCCTGTTTTCCATCATCTCTCTCTTTTCCCTCCTTTCCCTCGCTTGTCTCTTTTGCCTCTTTTCCCCCGCTTGTCTCTCTCACCTCTTTCCCCACACCTGCCTCTTTTCCCTGGTTTCCCTCTTTTCCCTGAACTCTCTCTTTTCACTTTTCCCCCTCGCCTGTCTGTTTTACTTCTTTCCCCTCAACTTTCTCTTCCCTCTTTGCCGTCGCCTGTGTCTTTTCCCTCTTTTCCATCAACTCTCCCTTTTCCCTCCTTTCCCTCCCTTGTCTCTTTTACTTCTTTCCCCTCAACTCCCTTTTCCCTCTATGCCGTCGCCTGTGTCTTTTCCCTGTTTTCCATCAACTCTCTCTTTTCCGTCCTTTCCCTTGCTTCCCTCTTTTACCTCTTTCCCCCTTGCCTCTTTTCCCTGGTTTCCCTCTTTTCCCTGAACTCTCTCTTTTCACTCTTTTCCCTCGCTTGTCTCTTTTCCCTGTATTCCCTCAACTCTCTCTTTTCTCTCTTGCCCCTTTTCCTGTCTCTTCTCCATGGTTTCCCTCTTTTCCCTGAACACTCTCTTTTCCCTCCTTTCCCTCACTTGTCTCTTTTACCTCTTTTCCCCTTGCCTGTCTCTTTTCCCTGGTTTCCCTTCTTTTCCATGAACTCTCTCTTTTCCCTCTTTTCCCTCGCCTCTCCCTTTAACCGCTTTTCCCTCTTTACACTCGCCGGTCTCTCTCACCTCTTTTCCCACACCTACCTCTTTTCCCGGGTTTCCCTCTTTTCCCTGAACTCTCTCTTTTCACACTTTTCCCTCGCTTGTCTCTTTTATCTCTTTTTCCATTCTCTTTTGCCTGGTTTCCCTCTTTTCCATGAACTCTCTCTTTTCATTCTTTCCCCTCGCCTGTCTCTTTTACTTCTTTCCCCTCAACTCTCTCTTCCCTCTTTGCTGTCGCCTGTGGATTTTCCCTGTTTTCCATCAACTCTCTCTTTTCCCTCCTTTCCCGCGCTTGTCTCTTTTCCCTCCTTTCCCTCGCCTGTCTCTCTCACCTCTTTTCCCACACCTACCACTTTTCCCGGGTTTCCCTCTTTTCCACGAACTCTCTCTTTTCCCTCTTTTCTGTCGCTTGTCTCTTTTACCTCTTTTTCCGTTCTCTTTTGCCTGTTTTCCCTCCTTTCCATGAACTCTCTCTTTTCCTTCTTTTCTCTCGCCTCTCCCTTTAACCGCTTTTCCCTCTTTACCCTCGCCTGTCTCTCTCACCTCTTTTCCCACACCTACCACTTTTCCCGGGTTTCCCTCTTTTCCCTGAACTCTCTCTTTTCCCTCTTCTCTGTTGCTTCTCTCTTTTACCTCTTTTCTATCTTTCCCCTCGCCTGTCTCTTCTCCCTGGTTTCCCTCTTTTCCCTGAACGCTCTCTTTTCACTCTTTTCCCTCGCTTGTCTCTTTTCCCTGTATTCCCTCAACTCTCTCTTTCCCCTCTTCCCCCCTTCCCCGTCTCTTCTCCATGGTTTCCCTCTTTTCCCTGAACTCTCTCTTTTCCCTCCTTTCCCTCCCTTGTCTCTTTTACTTCTTTCCCCTCAACTCACTCTTCACTCTTTGCTGTCGGCTGTGGATATTCCCTGTTTTCCATCAACTGTCTCTTTTACCTCTTTCCCCTCGCTTGTCTCTTTTAATTCTTTCCCCTCGCCTGTCTCTTTTACTTCTTTCCCCTCAACTCTCTCTTCACTCTTTGCTGTCGCTTGTGGATTTTCCCTGTTTTCCATCAACTCTCTCTTTTCCCTCCTTCCCCTCTCCTCTCTCTCACACCTCTTTTCCCACACCTACCACTTTTCCCGGGTTTCCCTCTTTTCCACGAACTCTCTCTTTTCCCTCTTTTCCGTCGCTTGTCTCTTTTACCTCTTTTTCCGTTTTGTCTCTTTTGCCTGTTTTCCCTCTTTTCCATGAACTCTCTCTTTTCCTTCTTTTCTCTCGCCTCTCCCTTTAACCGCTTTTCCCTCTTTACCCTCGCCTGTCTCTCTCACCTCTTTTCCCACACCTACCTCTTTTCCCGGGTTTCCCTCTTTTCCCTGAACGCTCTCTTTTCACTCTTTTCCCTCGCCTCTTTTCCCTGTATTCCCTCAACTCTCTCTTTTCCCTCTTCCCCTCGCCTGTCTCTTTTATCTCTTCTTCCATTTTGTCTCTTTTGCCTGGTTTCCCTCTGTTCCCTGAACTCTCTCTTTTCCCTCTTTTCCCTCGCTTGTCTCTTTTCCCTGTATTCCCTCAACTCTCTCTTTTCCCTCTTCCCCCCTTCCCCGTCTCTTCTCCATGGTTTCCCTCTTTTCCCTGAACTCTCTCTTTTCCCTCCTTTCCCTCCCTTGTCTCTTTTACTTCTTTCCCCTCAACTCTCTCTTCACTCTTTGCTGTCGGCTGTGGATATTCCCTGTTTTCCAGCAACTCTCTCTTTTACCTCTTTCCCCTCGCTTGTCTCTTTTACTTCTTTCCCCTCGCCTGTCTCTTTTACTTCTTTCCCCTCAACTTTCTCTTCCCTCTTTGCCGTCGCCTGTGTCTTTTCCCTCTTTTCCATCAACTCTCCCTTTTCCCTCCTTTCCCTCCCTTGTCTCTTTTACTTCTTTCCCCTCAACTCCCTTTTCCCTCTATGCCGTCGCCTGTGTCTTTTCCCTGTTTTCCATCAACTCTCTCTTTTCCGTCCTTTCCCTTGCTTGCCTCTTTTACCTCTTTCCCCCTTGCCTCTTTTCCCTGGTTTCCCTCTTTTCCCTGAACCCTCTCTTTTCACTCTTTTCCCTCGCTTGTCTCTTTTCCCTGTATTCCCTCAACTCTCTCTTTTCTCTCTTGCCCCTTTTCCTGTGTCTTCTCCATGGTTTCCCTCTTTTCCCTGAACACTCTCTTTTCCCTCCTTTCCCTCACTTGTCTCTTTTACCTCTTTTCCCCTTGCCTGTCTCTTTTCCCTGGCTTCCCTTCTTTTCCATGAACTCTCTCTTTTCCCTCTTTTCCCTCGCTTGTCTCTTTTCCCTGTATTCCCTCAACTCTCTCTTTCCCCTCTTCCCCCCTTCCCTGTCTCTTCTCCATGGTTTCCCTCTTTTCCCTGAACTCTCTCTTTTCACTTTTTCCCCTCGCCTGTCTGTTTTACTTCTTTCCCCTCAACTTTCTCTTCCCTCTTTGCCGTCGCCTGTGTCTTTTCCCTCTTTTCCATCAACTCTCCCTTTTCCCTCCTTTCCCTCCCTTGTCTCTTTTACTTCTTTCCCCTCAACTCCCTTTTCACTCTTTGCCGTCGCCTGTGTCTTTTCCCTGTTTTCCAGCAACTCTCTCTTTTCCGTCCTTTCCCTTGCTTGCTTCTTTTACCTCTTTCCCCCTTGCCTGTCTCTTTTCCCTGGTTTCCCTCTTTTCCCTGAACTCTCTCTTTTCACTCTTTTCCCTCGCTTGTTTCTTTTCCCTGTATTCCCTCAACTCTCTCTTTTCTCTCTTACCCGTTTTCCTGTCTCTTCTCCATGGTTTCCCTCTTTTCCCTGAACACTCTCTTTTCCCTCCTTTCCCTCACTTGTCTCTTTTACCTCTTTTCCCCTTGCCTGTCTCTTTTCCCTGGCTTCCCTTCTTTTCCATGAACTCTCTCTTTTCCCTGTTTTCCCTCGCTTGTCTCTTTTCCCTGTATTCCCTCAACTCTCTCTTTCCCCTCTTCCCCCCTTCCCTGTCTCTTCTCCATGGTTTCCCTCTTTTCCCTGAACTCTCTCTTTTCCCTCCTTCCCCTCGCCTGTCTCTCTCACCTCTTTTCCCACACCTACCACTTTTCCCGGGTTTCCCTCTTTTCCTTGAACTCTCTCTTTTCCCTCTTTTCCCTCGCCTCTCCCTTTAACCGCTTTTCCCTCTTTACACTCGCCTGTCTCTCTCACCTCTTTTCCCACACCTACCTCTTTTCCCGGGTTTCCCTCTTTTCCCTGAACTCTCTCTTTTCACTCTTCCCCTCGCCTGTCTCTTTTATCTCTTCTTCCATTTTGTCTCTTTTGCCTGGTTTCCCTCTGTTCCCTGAACTCTCTCTTTTCCCTCTTTTCCCTCTTTTGTCTCTTTTCCCTGTATTCCCTCAACTCTCTCTTTTCCCTCTTCCCCTCGCCTGTCTCTTTTATCTCTTCTTCCATTTTGTCTCTTTTGCCTGGTTTCCCTCTTTTCCCTGAACTCTCTCTTTTCACTCTTTTCCCTCGCTTGTCTCTTTTCCCTGTATTCCCTCAACTCTCTCTTTTCCCTCTTCCCCTCGCCTGTCTCTTTTATCTCTTCTTCCATTTTGTCTCTTTTGCCTGGTTTCCCTCTGTTCCCTGAACTCTCTCTTTTCACTCTTTTCCCTCGCTTGTCTCTTTTCCATGTATTCCCTCAACTCTCTCTTTTCCCTCTTCCCCTCGCCTGTCTCTTTTATCTCTTCTTCCATTTTGTCTCTTTTGCCTGGTTTCCCTCTTTTCCCTGAACTCTCTCTTTTCACTCTTTTCCCTCGCTTGTCTCTTTTACCTCTTTTCCCCTTGCCTGTCTCTTTTCCCTGATTTCCCTTCTTTTCCCTGAACTCTCTCTTTTCCCTCCTTCCCCTCCCTTGTCTCTTCTACTTCTTTCCCCTCAACTCTCTCTTCACTCTTTGCTGTCGGCTGTGGATATTCCCTGTTTTCCATCAACTCTCTCTTTTCCCTCTTTCCCCTCGCTTGTCTCTTTTACTTCTTTCCCCTCAACTCTCTCTTCACTTTTTGCTGTCGCCTGTGGATTTTCCCTGTTTTCCAGCAACTCTGTCTTTTCCCTCCTTTCCCTCGCTTGTCTCTTTTACCTCTTTCCCCCTTGCCTGTCTCTTTTCCCTGGTTTCCCTCTTTTCCCTGAACGCTCTCTTTTCACTCTTTTCCCTCGCTTGTCTCTTTTCCCTGTATTCCCTCAACTCTCTCTTTTCCCTCTTCCCCTCGCCTGTCTCTTTTATCTCTTCTTCCATTTTGTCTCTTTTGCCTGGTTTCCCTCTGTTCCCTGAACTCTCTCTTTTCCCTCTTTTCCCTCGCTTGTCTCTTTTCCCTGTATTCCCTCAACTCTCTCTTTTCCCTCTTCCCCTCGCCTGTCTCTTTTATCTCTTCTTCCATTTTGTCTCTTTTGCCTGGTTTCCCTCTTTTCCCTGAACTCTCTCTTTTCACTCTTTTCCCTCGCTTGTCTCTTTTCCCTGTATTCCCTCAACTCTCTCTTTCCCCTCTTCCCCCCTTCCCCGTCTCTTCTCCATGGTTTCCCTCTTTTCCCTGAACTCTCTCTTTTCCCTCCTTTCCCTCCCTTGTCTCTTTTACTTCTTTCCCCTCAACTCTCTCTTCACTCTTTGCTGTCGGCTGTGGATATTCCCTGTTTTCCAGCAACTCTCTCTTTTACCTCTTTCCCCTCGCTTGTCTCTTTTACTTCTTTCCCCTCGCCTGTCTCTTTTACTTCTTTCCCCTCAACTTTCTCTTCCCTCTTTGCCGTCGCCTGTGTCTTTTCCCTCTTTTCCATCAACACTCCCTTTTCCCTCCTTTCCCTCCCTTGTCTCTTTTACTTCTTTCCCCTCAACTCCCTTTTCCCTCTATGCCGTCGCCTGTGTCTTTTCCCTGTTTTCCATCAACTCTCTCTTTTCCGTCCTTTCCCTTGCTTGCCTCTTTTACCTCTTTCCACCTTGCCTCTTTTCCCTGGTTTCCCTCTTTTCCCTGAACCCTCTCTTTTCACTCTTTTCCCTCGCTTGTCTCTTTTCCCTGTATTCCCTCAACTCTCTCTTTTCTCTCTTGCCCCTTTTCCTGTCTCTTCTCCATGGTTTCCCTCTTTTCCCTGAACACTCTCTTTTCCCTCCTTTCCCTCACTTGTCTCTTTTACCTCTTTTCCCCTTGCCTGTCTCTTTTCCCTGGTTTCCCTTCTTTTCCATGAACTCTCTCTTTTCCCTCTTTTCCCTCGCTTGTCTCTTTTCCCTGTATTCCCTCAACTCTCTCTTTCCCCTCTTCCCCCCTTCCCTGTCTCTTCTCCATGGTTTCCCTCTTTTCCCTGAACTCTCTCTTTTCACTCTTTTCCCTCGCTTGTCTCTTTTCCCTGTATTCCCTCAACTCTCTCTTTTCTCTCTTCCCCCTTTTCCTGTGTCTTCTCCATGGTTTCCCTCTTTTCCCTGAACTCTCTCTTTTCCCTCTTTTCCCTCGCTTGTCTCTTTTATCTCTTTTTCCGTTCTCTTTTGCCCGTTTTCCCTCTTTTCCTTGAACTCTCTCTTTTCCCTCTTTTCCTTGAACACTCTCTTTCCCTCTTTTCCCTCTCCTCTCCCTTTAACCGCTTTTCCCTCTTTACACTCGCCTGTCTCTCTCACCAATTTTCCCACACCTACCTCTTTTCCCGGGTTTCCCTCTTTTACCTGAACTCTCTCTTTTCCCTCGCTTGTCTCTTTTATCTCTTTCTCCGTTCTGTCCCTTTTGCCTGTTTTCCCTCTTTTCCATGAACTCTCTCTTTTCATTCTTTCCCCTCGCCTGTCTGTTTTACTTCTTTCCCCTCAACCTTCTCTTCCCTCTTTGCCGTCGCCTGTGTCTTTTCCCTCTTTTCCATCAACTCTCCCTTTTCCCTCCTTTCCCTCCCTTCTCTCTTTTACTTCTTTCCCCTCAACTCCCTTTTCCCTCTTTGCCATCGCCTGTGTCTTTTCCCTGTTTTCCATCAACTCTCTCTTTTCCCTCCTTTCCCTCGCTTGTCTCTTTTACCTCTTTCCCCCTTGCCTGTCTCTTTCCCCTGGTTTCCCTCTTTTCCCTGAACTCTCTCTTTTCACTATTTCCCCCCGCTTGTCATTTTCCCTGTATTCCCTCAACTCTCTCTTTTCCCTCTTCCCCTCGCCTGTCTCTCTCACCTCTTTTCCCACACCTACCACTTTTCCCGGGTTTCCCTTTTTTCCACGAACTCTCTCTTTTCCCTCTTTTCTGTCGCTTGTCTCTTCTACCTCTTTTTCCGTTCTCTTTTGCCTGTTTTCCCTCTTTTCCATGAACTCTCTCTTTTCCCTCTTCCCCTCGCCTGTCTCTCTTATTTCTTTTTCCATTTTTTCTCTTTTGCCTGTTTTCCCTCTTTTCCCTGAACTCTCTCTTTTCCCTCCTTTCCCTCCCTTGTCTCTTTTACTTCTTTCCCGTCAACTGCCTTTTCCCTCTTTGCCGTCGCCTGTGTCTTTTCCCTGTTTTCCATCAACTCTCTCTTTTCCCTCCTTTCCCTCGCTTGTCTCTTTTGCCTCTTTTCCCCCGCTTGTCTCTCTCACCTCTTTCCCCACACCTGCCTCTTTTCCCTGGTTTCCCTCTTTTCCCTGAACTCTCTCTTTTCACTTTTCCCCCTCGCCT
This sequence comes from Gypaetus barbatus, assembly GCA_028022735.1. Taxonomy (NCBI): domain Eukaryota; kingdom Metazoa; phylum Chordata; class Aves; order Accipitriformes; family Accipitridae; genus Gypaetus; species Gypaetus barbatus. The sequence goes on along the minus strand of CM051561.1, from coordinate 33,502,665 downwards.
GTCTGTTTTACTTCTTTCCCCTCAACTTTCTCTTCCCTCTTTGCCGTCGCCTGTGTCTTTTCCCTCTTTTCCATCAACTCTCCCTTTTCCCTCCTTTCCCTCCCTTGTCTCTTTTACTTCTTTCCCCTCAACTCCCTTTTCCCTCTATGCCGTCGCCTGTGTCTTTTCCCTGTTTTCCATCAACTCTCTCTTTTCCGTCCTTTCCCTTGCTTCCCTCTTTTCCCTCTTTCCCCCTTGCCTCTTTTCCCTGGTTTCCCTCTTTTCCCTGAACTCTCTCTTTTCACTCTTTTCCCTCGCTTGTCTCTTTTCCCTGTATTCCCTCAACTCTCTCTTTTCCCTCTTGCCCCTTTTCCTGTCTCTTCTCCATGGTTTCCCTCTTTTCCCTGAACACTCTCTTTTCCCTCCTTTCCCTCACTTGTCTCTTTTACCTCTTTTCCCCTTGCCTGTCTCTTTTCCCTGGTTTCCCTTCTTTTCCATGAACTCTCTCTTTTCCCTCTTTTCCCTCGCTTGTCTCTTTTCCCTGTATTCCCTCAACTCTCTCTTTCCCCTCTTCCCCCCTTCCCTGTCTCTTCTCCATGGTTTCCCTTCTTTTCCATGAACTCTCTCTTTTCCCTCCTTCCCCTCGCCTGTCTCTCTCACCTCTTTTCCCACACCTACCACTTTTCCCGGGTTTCCCTCTTTTCCACGAACTCTCTCTTTTCCCTCTTTTCTGTCGCTTGTCTCTTTTACCTCTTTTTTCGTTCTTTTGCCTGTTTTCCCTCTTTTCCTTGAACTGTCTCTTTTCCCTCTTTTCCTTCAACTCTCTCTTTTCCCTCTTTTCCCTCGCCTCTCCCTTTAACCGCTTTTCCCTCTTTACACTCGCGTGTCTCTCTCACCACTTTTCCCACACCTACCTCTTTTCCCGGGTTTCCCTCTTTTACCTGAACTCTCTCTTTTCCCTCGCTTGTCTCTTTTATCTCTTTCTCCGTTCTGTCCCTTTTGCCTGTTTTCCCTCTTTTCCATGAACTCTCTCTTTTCATTCTTTCCCCTCGCCTGTCTGTTTTACTTCTTTCCCCTCAACCTTCTCTTCCCTCTTTGCCGTCGCCTGTGTCTTTTCCCTCTTTTCCATCAACTCTCCCTTTTCCCTCCTTTCCCTCCCTTCTCTCTTTTACTTCTTTCCCCTCAACTCCCTTTTCCCTCTTTGCCATCGCCTGTGTCTTTTCCCTGTTTTCCATCAACTCTCTCTTTTCCCTCCTGTCCCTCGCTTGTCTCTTTTACCTCTTTCCCCCTTGCCTGTCTCTTTCCCCTGGTTTCCCTCTTTTCCCTGAACTCTCTCTTTTCACTATTTCCCCCCGCTTGTCATTTTCCCTGTATTCCCTCAACTCTCTCTTTTCCCTCTTCCCCTCGCCTGTCTCTCTCACCTCTTTTCCCACACCTACCACTTTTCCCGGGTTTCCCCTTTTTTCCACGAACTCTCTCTTTTCCCTCTTTTCTGTCGCTTGTCTCTTCTACCTCTTTTTCCGTTCTCTTTTGCCTGTTTTCCCTCTTTTCCATGAACTCTCTCTTTTCCCTCTTCCCCTCGCCTGTCTCTTTTATTTCTTTTTCCATTTTTTCTCTTTTGCCTGTTTTCCCTCTTTTCCCTGAACTCTCTCTTTTCCCTCCTTTCCCTCCCTTGTCTCTTTTATTTCTTTCCCGTCAACTCCCTTTTCCCTCTTTGCCGTCGCCTGTGTCTTTTCCCTGTTTTCCATCAACTCTCTCTTTTCCCTCCTTTCCCTCGCTTGTCTCTTTTGCCTCTTTTCCCCCGCTTGTCTCTCTCACCTCTTTCCCCACACCTGCCTCTTTTCCCTGGTTTCCCTCTTTTCCCTGAACTCTCTCTTTTCACTTTTCCCCCTCGCCTGTCTGTTTTACTTCTTTCCCCTCAACTTTCTCTTCCCTGTTTGCCGTCGCCTGTGTCTTTTCCCTCTTTTCCATCAACTCTCCCTTTTCCCTCCTTTCCCTCCCTTGTCTCTTTTGCTTCTTTCCCCTCAACTCCCTTTTCCCTCTATGCCGTCGCCTGTGTCTTTTCCCTGTTTTCCATCAACTCTCTCTTTTCCGTCCTTTCCCTTGCTTGCCTCTTTTACCTCTTTCCCCCTTGCCTCTTTTCCCTGGTTTCCCTCTTTTCCCTGAACTCTCTCTTTTCACTCTTTTCCCTCGCTTGTCTCTTTTCCCTGTATTCCCTCAACTCTCTCTTTTCTCTCTTGCCCCTTTTCCTGTCTCTTCTCCATGGTTTCCCTCTTTTCCCTGAACACTCTCTTTTCCCTCCTTTCCCTCACTTGTCTCTTTTACCTCTTTTCCCCTTGCCTGTCTCTTTTCCCTGGTTTCCCTTCTTTTCCATGAACTCTCTCTTTTCCCTCTTTTCCCTCGCTTGTCTCTTTTCCCTGTATTCCCTCAACTCTCTCTTTCCCCTCTTCCCCCCTTCCCTGTCTCTTCTCCATGGTTTCCCTCTTTTCCCTGAACTCTCTCTTTTCCCTCCTTCCCCTCGCCTGTCTCTCTCACCTCTTTTCCCACACCTACCACTTTTCCCGGGTTTCCCTCTTTTCCACGAACTCTCTCTTTTCCCTCTTTTCTGTCGCTTGTCTCTTTTACCTCTTTTTTCGTTCTTTTGCCTGTTTTCCCTCTTTTCCTTGAACTGTCTCTTTTCCCTCTTTTCCTTCAACTCTCTCTTTTCCCTCCTTTCCCTCCCTTGTCTCTTTTACTTCTTTCCCCTCAACTCTCTCTTCCCTCTTTGCCGTCGCCTGTGTCTTTTCCCTCTTTTCCATCAACTCTCCCTTTTCCCTCCTTTCCCTCCCTTGTCTCTTTTACTTCTTTCCCCTCAACTCTCTCTTCCCTCTTTGCTGTCGCCTGTGGATTTTCCCTGTTTTCCATCAACTCTCTCTTTTCCCTCCTTTCCCGCGCTTGTCTCTTTTCCCTCCTTTCCCTCGCCTGTCTCTCTCACCTCTTTTCCCACACCTACCACTTTTCCCGGGTTTCCCTCTTTTCCACGAACTCTCTCTTTTCCCTCTTTTCTGTCGCTTGTCTCTTTTACCTCTTTTTCCGTTCTCTTTTGCCTGTTTTCCCTCCTTTCCATGAACTCTCTCTTTTCCTTCTTTTCTCTCGCTTCTCCCTTTAACCGCTTTTCCCTCTTTAGCCTCACCTGTCTCTCTCACCTCTTTTCCCACACCTACCTCTTTTCCCGGGTTTCCCTCTTTTCCCTGAACTCTCTCTTTTCCCTCTTCTCTGTCGCTTGTCTCTTTTACCTCTTTTCTATCTTTCCCCTCGCCTGTCTCTTCTCCCTGGTTTCCCTCTTTTCCCTGAACGCTCTCTTTTCACTCTTTTACCTCGCTTGTCTCTTTTCCCTGTATTCCCTCAACTCTCTCTTTCCCCTCTTCCCCCCTTCCCCGTCGCTTCTCCATGGTTTCCCTCTTTTCCCTGAACTCTCTCTTTTCCCTCCTTTCCCTCCCTTGTCTCTTTTACTTCTTTCCCCTCAACTCTCTCTTCACTCTTTGCTGTCGGCTGTGGATATTCCCTGTTTTCCAGCAACTCTCTCTTTTCCCTCTTCCCCTCGCCTGTCTCTTTTAATTCTTTCCCCTCGCCTGTCTCTTTTACTTCTTTCCCCTCAACTCCCTTTTCCCTCTTTGCCGTCGCCTGTGTCTTTTCCCTCTTTTCCATCAACTCTCTCTTTTCCCTCCTTTCCATCAACTCTCTCTTTTCCCTCCTTTCCCTCGCTTGTCTCTTTTGCCTCTTTTCCCCCGCTTGTCTCTCTCACCTCTTTCCCCACACCTGCCTCTTTTCCCTGGTTTCCCTCTTTTCCCTGAACTCTCTCTTTTCAATTTTTCCCCTCGCCTGTCTGTTTTACTTCTTTCCCCTCAACTTTCTCTTCCCTCTTTGCCGTCGCCTGTGTCTTTTCCCTCTTTTCCATCAACTCTCCCTTTTCCCTCCTTTCCCTCCCTTGTCTCTTTTACTTCTTTCCCCTCAACTCCCTTTTCCCTCTATGCCGTCGCCTGTGTCTTTTCCCTGTTTTCCATCAACTCTCTCTTTTCCGTCCTTTCCCTTGCTTCCCTCTTTTCCCTCTTTCCCCCTTGCCTCTTTTCCCTGGTTTCCCTCTTTTCCCTGAACTCTCTCTTTTCACTCTTTTCCCTCGCTTGTCTCTTTTCCCTGTATTCCCTCAACTCTCTCTTTTCTCTCTTGCCCCTTTTCCTGTCTCTTCTCCATGGTTTCCCTCTTTTCCCTGAACACTCTCTTTTCCCTCCTTTCCCTCACTTGTCTGTTTTACCTCTTTTCCCCTTGCCTGTCTCTTTTCCCTGGTTTCCCTTCTTTTCCATGAACTCTCTCTTTTCCCTCTTTTCCCTCGCTTGTCTCTTTTCCCTGTATTCCCTCAACTCTCTCTTTCCCCTCTTCCCCCCTTCCCTGTCTCTTCTCCATGGTTTCCCTCTTTTCCCTGAACTCTCTCTTTTCCCTCCTTCCCCTCGCCTGTCTCTCTCACCTCTTTTCCCACACCTACCACTTTTCCCGGGTTTCCCTCTTTTCCACGAACTCTCTCTTTTCCCTCTTTTCTGTCGCTTGTCTCTTTTACCTCTTTTTTCGTTCTTTTGCCTGTTTTCCCTCTTTTCCTTGAACTGTCTCTTTTCCCTCTTTTCCTTCAACTCTCTCTTTTCCCTCTTTTCCCTCGCCTCTCCCTTTAACCGCTTTTCCCTCTTTACACTCGCCTGTCTCTCTCACCACTTTTCCCACACCTACCTCTTTTCCCGGGTTTCCCTCTTTTCCCTGAACTCTCTCTTTTCACTATTTCCCCCCGCTTGTCATTTTCCCTGTATTCCCTCAACTCTCTCTTTTCCCTCTTCCCCTCGCCTGTCTCTCTCACCTCTTTTCCCACACCTACCACTTTTCCCGGGTTTCCCTTTTTTCCACGAACTCTCTCTTTTCCCTCTTTTCTGTCGCTTTTCTCTTCTACCTCTTTTTCCGTTCTCTTTTGCCTGTTTTCCCTCTTTTCCATGAACTCTCTCTTTTCCCTCTTCCCCTCGCCTGTCTCTTTTATTTCTTTTTCCATTTTTTCTCTTTTGCCTGTTTTCCCTCTTTTCCCTGAACTCTCTCTTTTCCCTCCTTTCCCTCCCTTGTCTCTTTTATTTCTTTCCCGTCAACTCCCTTTTCCCTCTTTGCCGTCGCCTGTGTCTTTTCCCTGTTTTCCATCAACTCTCTCTTTTCCCTCCTTTCCCTCGCTTGTCTCTTTTGCCTCTTTTCCCCCGCTTGTCTCTCTCACCTCTTTCCCCACACCTGCCTCTTTTCCCTGGTTTCCCTCTTTTCCCTGAACTCTCTCTTTTCACTTTTCCCCCTCGCCTGTCTGTTTTACTTCTTTCCCCTCAACTTTCTCTTCCCTCTTTGCCGTCGCCTGTGTCTTTTCCCTCTTTTCCATCAACTCTCCCTTTTCCCTCCTTTCCCTCCCTTGTCTCTTTTACTTCTTTCCCCTCAACTCCCTTTTCCCTCTATGCCGTCGCCTGTGTCTTTTCCCTGTTTTCCATCAACTCTCTCTTTTCCGTCCTTTCCCTTGCTTCCCTCTTTTACCTCTTTCCCCCTTGCCTCTTTTCCCTGGTTTCCCTCTTTTCCCTGAACTCTCTCTTTTCACTCTTTTCCCTCGCTTGTCTCTTTTCCCTGTATTCCCTCAACTCTCTCTTTTCTCTCTTGCCCCTTTTCCTGTCTCTTCTCCATGGTTTCCCTCTTTTCCCTGAACACTCTCTTTTCCCTCCTTTCCCTCACTTGTCTCTTTTACCTCTTTTCCCCTTGCCTGTCTCTTTTCCCTGGTTTCCCTTCTTTTCCATGAACTCTCTCTTTTCCCTCTTTTCCCTCGCCTCTCCCTTTAACCGCTTTTCCCTCTTTACACTCGCCGGTCTCTCTCACCTCTTTTCCCACACCTACCTCTTTTCCCGGGTTTCCCTCTTTTCCCTGAACTCTCTCTTTTCACACTTTTCCCTCGCTTGTCTCTTTTATCTCTTTTTCCATTCTCTTTTGCCTGGTTTCCCTCTTTTCCATGAACTCTCTCTTTTCATTCTTTCCCCTCGCCTGTCTCTTTTACTTCTTTCCCCTCAACTCTCTCTTCCCTCTTTGCTGTCGCCTGTGGATTTTCCCTGTTTTCCATCAACTCTCTCTTTTCCCTCCTTTCCCGCGCTTGTCTCTTTTCCCTCCTTTCCCTCGCCTGTCTCTCTCACCTCTTTTCCCACACCTACCACTTTTCCCGGGTTTCCCTCTTTTCCACGAACTCTCTCTTTTCCCTCTTTTCTGTCGCTTTTCTCTTTTACCTCTTTTTCCGTTCTCTTTTGCCTGTTTTCCCTCCTTTCCATGAACTCTCTCTTTTCCTTCTTTTCTCTCGCCTCTCCCTTTAACCGCTTTTCCCTCTTTACCCTCGCCTGTCTCTCTCACCTCTTTTCCCACACCTACCACTTTTCCCGGGTTTCCCTCTTTTCCCTGAACTCTCTCTTTTCCCTCTTCTCTGTTGCTTCTCTCTTTTACCTCTTTTCTATCTTTCCCCTCGCCTGTCTCTTCTCCCTGGTTTCCCTCTTTTCCCTGAACGCTCTCTTTTCACTCTTTTCCCTCGCTTGTCTCTTTTCCCTGTATTCCCTCAACTCTCTCTTTCCCCTCTTCCCCCCTTCCCCGTCTCTTCTCCATGGTTTCCCTCTTTTCCCTGAACTCTCTCTTTTCCCTCCTTTCCCTCCCTTGTCTCTTTTACTTCTTTCCCCTCAACTCACTCTTCACTCTTTGCTGTCGGCTGTGGATATTCCCTGTTTTCCATCAACTGTCTCTTTTACCTCTTTCCCCTCGCTTGTCTCTTTTAATTCTTTCCCCTCGCCTGTCTCTTTTACTTCTTTCCCCTCAACTCTCTCTTCACTCTTTGCTGTCGCTTGTGGATTTTCCCTGTTTTCCATCAACTCTCTCTTTTCCCTCCTTCCCCTCTCCTCTCTCTCTCACCTCTTTTCCCACACCTACCACTTTTCCCGGGTTTCCCTCTTTTCCACGAACTCTCTCTTTTCCCTCTTTTCCGTCGCTTGTCTCTTTTACCTCTTTTTCCGTTTTGTCTCTTTTGCCTGTTTTCCCTCTTTTCCATGAACTCTCTCTTTTCCTTCTTTTCTCTCGCCTCTCCCTTTAACCGCTTTTCCCTCTTTACCCTCGCCTGTCTCTCTCACCTCTTTTCCCACACCTACCTCTTTTCCCGGGTTTCCCTCTTTTCCCTGAACGCTCTCTTTTCACTCTTTTCCCTCGCCTCTTTTCCCTGTATTCCCTCAACTCTCTCTTTTCCCTCTTCCCCTCGCCTGTCTCTTTTATCTCTTCTTCCATTTTGTCTCTTTTGCCTGGTTTCCCTCTGTTCCCTGAACTCTCTCTTTTCCCTCTTTTCCCTCGCTTGTCTCTTTTCCCTGTATTCCCTCAACTCTCTCTTTTCCCTCTTCCCCCCTTCCCCGTCTCTTCTCCATGGTTTCCCTCTTTTCCCTGAACTCTCTCTTTTCCCTCCTTTCCCTCCCTTGTCTCTTTTACTTCTTTCCCCTCAACTCTCTCTTCACTCTTTGCTGTCGGCTGTGGATATTCCCTGTTTTCCAGCAACTCTCTCTTTTACCTCTTTCCCCTCGCTTGTCTCTTTTACTTCTTTCCCCTCGCCTGTCTCTTTTACTTCTTTCCCCTCAACTTTCTCTTCCCTCTTTGCCGTCGCCTGTGTCTTTTCCCTCTTTTCCATCAACTCTCCCTTTTCCCTCCTTTCCCTCCCTTGTCTCTTTTACTTCTTTCCCCTCAACTCCCTTTTCCCTCTATGCCGTCGCCTGTGTCTTTTCCCTGTTTTCCATCAACTCTCTCTTTTCCGTCCTTTCCCTTGCTTGCCTCTTTTACCTCTTTCCCCCTTGCCTCTTTTCCCTGGTTTCCCTCTTTTCCCTGAACCCTCTCTTTTCACTCTTTTCCCTCGCTTGTCTCTTTTCCCTGTATTCCCTCAACTCTCTCTTTTCTCTCTTGCCCCTTTTCCTGTGTCTTCTCCATGGTTTCCCTCTTTTCCCTGAACACTCTCTTTTCCCTCCTTTCCCTCACTTGTCTCTTTTACCTCTTTTCCCCTTGCCTGTCTCTTTTCCCTGGCTTCCCTTCTTTTCCATGAACTCTCTCTTTTCCCTCTTTTCCCTCGCTTGTCTCTTTTCCCTGTATTCCCTCAACTCTCTCTTTCCCCTCTTCCCCCCTTCCCTGTCTCTTCTCCATGGTTTCCCTCTTTTCCCTGAACTCTCTCTTTTCACTTTTTCCCCTCGCCTGTCTGTTTTACTTCTTTCCCCTCAACTTTCTCTTCCCTCTTTGCCGTCGCCTGTGTCTTTTCCCTCTTTTCCATCAACTCTCCCTTTTCCCTCCTTTCCCTCCCTTGTCTCTTTTACTTCTTTCCCCTCAACTCCCTTTTCACTCTTTGCCGTCGCCTGTGTCTTTTCCCTGTTTTCCAGCAACTCTCTCTTTTCCGTCCTTTCCCTTGCTTGCTTCTTTTACCTCTTTCCCCCTTGCCTGTCTCTTTTCCCTGGTTTCCCTCTTTTCCCTGAACTCTCTCTTTTCACTCTTTTCCCTCGCTTGTTTCTTTTCCCTGTATTCCCTCAACTCTCTCTTTTCTCTCTTACCCGTTTTCCTGTCTCTTCTCCATGGTTTCCCTCTTTTCCCTGAACACTCTCTTTTCCCTCCTTTCCCTCACTTGTCTCTTTTACCTCTTTTCCCCTTGCCTGTCTCTTTTCCCTGGCTTCCCTTCTTTTCCATGAACTCTCTCTTTTCCCTGTTTTCCCTCGCTTGTCTCTTTTCCCTGTATTCCCTCAACTCTCTCTTTCCCCTCTTCCCCCCTTCCCTGTCTCTTCTCCATGGTTTCCCTCTTTTCCCTGAACTCTCTCTTTTCCCTCCTTCCCCTCGCCTGTCTCTCTCACCTCTTTTCCCACACCTACCACTTTTCCCGGGTTTCCCTCTTTTCCTTGAACTCTCTCTTTTCCCTCTTTTCCCTCGCCTCTCCCTTTAACCGCTTTTCCCTCTTTACACTCGCCTGTCTCTCTCACCTCTTTTCCCACACCTACCTCTTTTCCCGGGTTTCCCTCTTTTCCCTGAACTCTCTCTTTTCACTCTTCCCCTCGCCTGTCTCTTTTATCTCTTCTTCCATTTTGTCTCTTTTGCCTGGTTTCCCTCTGTTCCCTGAACTCTCTCTTTTCCCTCTTTTCCCTCTTTTGTCTCTTTTCCCTGTATTCCCTCAACTCTCTCTTTTCCCTCTTCCCCTCGCCTGTCTCTTTTATCTCTTCTTCCATTTTGTCTCTTTTGCCTGGTTTCCCTCTTTTCCCTGAACTCTCTCTTTTCACTCTTTTCCCTCGCTTGTCTCTTTTCCCTGTATTCCCTCAACTCTCTCTTTTCCCTCTTCCCCTCGCCTGTCTCTTTTATCTCTTCTTCCATTTTGTCTCTTTTGCCTGGTTTCCCTCTGTTCCCTGAACTCTCTCTTTTCACTCTTTTCCCTCGCTTGTCTCTTTTCCATGTATTCCCTCAACTCTCTCTTTTCCCTCTTCCCCTCGCCTGTCTCTTTTATCTCTTCTTCCATTTTGTCTCTTTTGCCTGGTTTCCCTCTTTTCCCTGAACTCTCTCTTTTCACTCTTTTCCCTCGCTTGTCTCTTTTACCTCTTTTCCCCTTGCCTGTCTCTTTTCCCTGATTTCCCTTCTTTTCCCTGAACTCTCTCTTTTCCCTCCTTCCCCTCCCTTGTCTCTTCTACTTCTTTCCCCTCAACTCTCTCTTCACTCTTTGCTGTCGGCTGTGGATATTCCCTGTTTTCCATCAACTCTCTCTTTTCCCTCTTTCCCCTCGCTTGTCTCTTTTACTTCTTTCCCCTCAACTCTCTCTTCACTTTTTGCTGTCGCCTGTGGATTTTCCCTGTTTTCCAGCAACTCTGTCTTTTCCCTCCTTTCCCTCGCTTGTCTCTTTTACCTCTTTCCCCCTTGCCTGTCTCTTTTCCCTGGTTTCCCTCTTTTCCCTGAACGCTCTCTTTTCACTCTTTTCCCTCGCTTGTCTCTTTTCCCTGTATTCCCTCAACTCTCTCTTTTCCCTCTTCCCCTCGCCTGTCTCTTTTATCTCTTCTTCCATTTTGTCTCTTTTGCCTGGTTTCCCTCTGTTCCCTGAACTCTCTCTTTTCCCTCTTTTCCCTCGCTTGTCTCTTTTCCCTGTATTCCCTCAACTCTCTCTTTTCCCTCTTCCCCTCGCCTGTCTCTTTTATCTCTTCTTCCATTTTGTCTCTTTTGCCTGGTTTCCCTCTTTTCCCTGAACTCTCTCTTTTCACTCTTTTCCCTCGCTTGTCTCTTTTCCCTGTATTCCCTCAACTCTCTCTTTCCCCTCTTCCCCCCTTCCCCGTCTCTTCTCCATGGTTTCCCTCTTTTCCCTGAACTCTCTCTTTTCCCTCCTTTCCCTCCCTTGTCTCTTTTACTTCTTTCCCCTCAACTCTCTCTTCACTCTTTGCTGTCGGCTGTGGATATTCCCTGTTTTCCAGCAACTCTCTCTTTTACCTCTTTCCCCTCGCTTGTCTCTTTTACTTCTTTCCCCTCGCCTGTCTCTTTTACTTCTTTCCCCTCAACTTTCTCTTCCCTCTTTGCCGTCGCCTGTGTCTTTTCCCTCTTTTCCATCAACACTCCCTTTTCCCTCCTTTCCCTCCCTTGTCTCTTTTACTTCTTTCCCCTCAACTCCCTTTTCCCTCTATGCCGTCGCCTGTGTCTTTTCCCTGTTTTCCATCAACTCTCTCTTTTCCGTCCTTTCCCTTGCTTGCCTCTTTTACCTCTTTCCACCTTGCCTCTTTTCCCTGGTTTCCCTCTTTTCCCTGAACCCTCTCTTTTCACTCTTTTCCCTCGCTTGTCTCTTTTCCCTGTATTCCCTCAACTCTCTCTTTTCTCTCTTGCCCCTTTTCCTGTCTCTTCTCCATGGTTTCCCTCTTTTCCCTGAACACTCTCTTTTCCCTCCTTTCCCTCACTTGTCTCTTTTACCTCTTTTCCCCTTGCCTGTCTCTTTTCCCTGGTTTCCCTTCTTTTCCATGAACTCTCTCTTTTCCCTCTTTTCCCTCGCTTGTCTCTTTTCCCTGTATTCCCTCAACTCTCTCTTTCCCCTCTTCCCCCCTTCCCTGTCTCTTCTCCATGGTTTCCCTCTTTTCCCTGAACTCTCTCTTTTCACTCTTTTCCCTCGCTTGTCTCTTTTCCCTGTATTCCCTCAACTCTCTCTTTTCTCTCTTCCCCCTTTTCCTGTGTCTTCTCCATGGTTTCCCTCTTTTCCCTGAACTCTCTCTTTTCCCTCTTTTCCCTCGCTTGTCTCTTTTATCTCTTTTTCCGTTCTCTTTTGCCCGTTTTCCCTCTTTTCCTTGAACTCTCTCTTTTCCCTCTTTTCCTTGAACACTCTCTTTCCCTCTTTTCCCTCTCCTCTCCCTTTAACCGCTTTTCCCTCTTTACACTCGCCTGTCTCTCTCACCAATTTTCCCACACCTACCTCTTTTCCCGGGTTTCCCTCTTTTACCTGAACTCTCTCTTTTCCCTCGCTTGTCTCTTTTATCTCTTTCTCCGTTCTGTCCCTTTTGCCTGTTTTCCCTCTTTTCCATGAACTCTCTCTTTTCATTCTTTCCCCTCGCCTGTCTGTTTTACTTCTTTCCCCTCAACCTTCTCTTCCCTCTTTGCCGTCGCCTGTGTCTTTTCCCTCTTTTCCATCAACTCTCCCTTTTCCCTCCTTTCCCTCCCTTCTCTCTTTTACTTCTTTCCCCTCAACTCCCTTTTCCCTCTTTGCCATCGCCTGTGTCTTTTCCCTGTTTTCCATCAACTCTCTCTTTTCCCTCCTGTCCCTCGCTTGTCTCTTTTACCTCTTTCCCCCTTGCCTGTCTCTTTCCCCTGGTTTCCCTCTTTTCCCTGAACTCTCTCTTTTCACTATTTCCCCCCGCTTGTCATTTTCCCTGTATTCCCTCAACTCTCTCTTTTCCCTCTTCCCCTCGCCTGTCTCTCTCACCTCTTTTCCCACACCTACCACTTTTCCCGGGTTTCCCCTTTTTTCCACGAACTCTCTCTTTTCCCTCTTTTCTGTCGCTTGTCTCTTCTACCTCTTTTTCCGTTCTCTTTTGCCTGTTTTCCCTCTTTTCCATGAACTCTCTCTTTTCCCTCTTCCCCTCGCCTGTCTCTTTTATTTCTTTTTCCATTTTTTCTCTTTTGCCTGTTTTCCCTCTTTTCCCTGAACTCTCTCTTTTCCCTCCTTTCCCTCCCTTGTCTCTTTTATTTCTTTCCCGTCAACTCCCTTTTCCCTCTTTGCCGTCGCCTGTGTCTTTTCCCTGTTTTCCATCAACTCTCTCTTTTCCCTCCTTTCCCTCGCTTGTCTCTTTTGCCTCTTTTCCCCCGCTTGTCTCTCTCACCTCTTTCCCCACACCTGCCTCTTTTCCCTGGTTTCCCTCTTTTCCCTGAACTCTCTCTTTTCACTTTTCCCCCTCGCCTGTCTGTTTTACTTCTTTCCCCTCAACTTTCTCTTCCCTGTTTGCCGTCGCCTGTGTCTTTTCCCTCTTTTCCATCAACTCTCCCTTTTCCCTCCTTTCCCTCCCTTGTCTCTTTTGCTTCTTTCCCCTCAACTCCCTTTTCCCTCTATGCCGTCGCCTGTGTCTTTTCCCTGTTTTCCATCAACTCTCTCTTTTCCGTCCTTTCCCTTGCTTGCCTCTTTTACCTCTTTCCCCCTTGCCTCTTTTCCCTGGTTTCCCTCTTTTCCCTGAACTCTCTCTTTTCACTCTTTTCCCTCGCTTGTCTCTTTTCCCTGTATTCCCTCAACTCTCTCTTTTCTCTCTTGCCCCTTTTCCTGTCTCTTCTCCATGGTTTCCCTCTTTTCCCTGAACACTCTCTTTTCCCTCCTTTCCCTCACTTGTCTCTTTTACCTCTTTTCCCCTTGCCTGTCTCTTTTCCCTGGTTTCCCTTCTTTTCCATGAACTCTCTCTTTTCCCTCTTTTCCCTCGCTTGTCTCTTTTCCCTGTATTCCCTCAACTCTCTCTTTCCCCTCTTCCCCCCTTCCCTGTCTCTTCTCCATGGTTTCCCTCTTTTCCCTGAACTCTCTCTTTTCCCTCCTTCCCCTCGCCTGTCTCTCTCACCTCTTTTCCCACACCTACCACTTTTCCCGGGTTTCCCTCTTTTCCACGAACTCTCTCTTTTCCCTCTTTTCTGTCGCTTGTCTCTTTTACCTCTTTTTTCGTTCTTTTGCCTGTTTTCCCTCTTTTCCTTGAACTGTCTCTTTTCCCTCTTTTCCTTCAACTCTCTCTTTTCCCTCCTTTCCCTCCCTTGTCTCTTTTACTTCTTTCCCCTCAACTCTCTCTTCCCTCTTTGCCGTCGCCTGTGTCTTTTCCCTCTTTTCCATCAACTCTCCCTTTTCCCTCCTTTCCCTCCCTTGTCTCTTTTACTTCTTTCCCCTCAACTCTCTCTTCCCTCTTTGCTGTCGCCTGTGGATTTTCCCTGTTTTCCATCAACTCTCTCTTTTCCCTCCTTTCCCGCGCTTGTCTCTTTTCCCTCCTTTCCCTCGCCTGTCTCTCTCACCTCTTTTCCCACACCTACCACTTTTCCCGGGTTTCCCTCTTTTCCACGAACTCTCTCTTTTCCCTCTTTTCTGTCGCTTGTCTCTTTTACCTCTTTTTCCGTTCTCTTTTGCCTGTTTTCCCTCCTTTCCATGAACTCTCTCTTTTCCTTCTTTTCTCTCGCTTCTCCCTTTAACCGCTTTTCCCTCTTTAGCCTCACCTGTCTCTCTCACCTCTTTTCCCACACCTACCTCTTTTCCCGGGTTTCCCTCTTTTCCCTGAACTCTCTCTTTTCCCTCTTCTCTGTCGCTTGTCTCTTTTACCTCTTTTCTATCTTTCCCCTCGCCTGTCTCTTCTCCCTGGTTTCCCTCTTTTCCCTGAACGCTCTCTTTTCACTCTTTTACCTCGCTTGTCTCTTTTCCCTGTATTCCCTCAACTCTCTCTTTCCCCTCTTCCCCCCTTCCCCGTCGCTTCTCCATGGTTTCCCTCTTTTCCCTGAACTCTCTCTTTTCCCTCCTTTCCCTCCCTTGTCTCTTTTACTTCTTTCCCCTCAACTCTCTCTTCACTCTTTGCTGTCGGCTGTGGATATTCCCTGTTTTCCAGCAACTCTCTCTTTTCCCTCTTCCCCTCGCCTGTCTCTTTTAATTCTTTCCCCTCGCCTGTCTCTTTTACTTCTTTCCCCTCAACTCCCTTTTCCCTCTTTGCCGTCGCCTGTGTCTTTTCCCTCTTTTCCATCAACTCTCTCTTTTCCCTCCTTTCCATCAACTCTCTCTTTTCCCTCCTTTCCCTCGCTTGTCTCTTTTGCCTCTTTTCCCCCGCTTGTCTCTCTCACCTCTTTCCCCACACCTGCCTCTTTTCCCTGGTTTCCCTCTTTTCCCTGAACTCTCTCTTTTCAATTTTTCCCCTCGCCTGTCTGTTTTACTTCTTTCCCCTCAACTTTCTCTTCCCTCTTTGCCGTCGCCTGTGTCTTTTCCCTCTTTTCCATCAACTCTCCCTTTTCCCTCCTTTCCCTCCCTTGTCTCTTTTACTTCTTTCCCCTCAACTCCCTTTTCCCTCTATGCCGTCGCCTGTGTCTTTTCCCTGTTTTCCATCAACTCTCTCTTTTCCGTCCTTTCCCTTGCTTCCCTCTTTTCCCTCTTTCCCCCTTGCCTCTTTTCCCTGGTTTCCCTCTTTTCCCTGAACTCTCTCTTTTCACTCTTTTCTCTCGCTTGTCTCTTTTCCCTGTATTCCCTCAACTCTCTCTTTTCTCTCTTGCCCCTTTTCCTGTCTCTTCTCCATGGTTTCCCTCTTTTCCCTGAACACTCTCTTTTCCCTCCTTTCCCTCACTTGTCTGTTTTACCTCTTTTCCCCTTGCCTGTCTCTTTTCCCTGGTTTCCCTTCTTTTCCATGAACTCTCTCTTTTCCCTCTTTTCCCTCGCTTGTCTCTTTTCCCTGTATTCCCTCAACTCTCTCTTTCCCCTCTTCCCCCCTTCCCTGTCTCTTCTCCATGGTTTCCCTCTTTTCCCTGAACTCTCTCTTTTCCCTCCTTCCCCTCGCCTGTCTCTCTCACCTCTTTTCCCACACCTACCACTTTTCCCGGGTTTCCCTCTTTTCCACGAACTCTCTCTTTTCCCTCTTTTCTGTCGCTTGTCTCTTTTACCTCTTTTTTCGTTCTTTTGCCTGTTTTCCCTCTTTTCCTTGAACTGTCTCTTTTCCCTCTTTTCCTTCAACTCTCTCTTTTCCCTCTTTTCCCTCGCCTCTCCCTTTAACCGCTTTTCCCTCTTTACACTCGCCTGTCTCTCTCACCACTTTTCCCACACCTACCTCTTTTCCCGGGTTTCCCTCTTTTACCTGAACTCTCTCTTTTCCCTCGCTTGTCTCTTTTATCTCTTTCTCCGTTCTGTCCCTTTTGCCTGTTTTCCCTCTTTTCCATGAACTCTCTCTTTTCATTCTTTCCCCTCGCCTGTCTGTTTTACTTCTTTCCCCTCAACTTTCTCTTCCCTCTTTGCCGTCGCCTGTGTCTTTTCCCTCTTTTCCATCAACTCTCCCTTTTCCCTCCTTTCCCTCCCTTGTCTCTTTTGCTTCTTTCCCCTCAACTCCCTTTTCCCTCTATGCCGTCGCCTGTGTCTTTTCCCTGTTTTCCATCAACTCTCTCTTTTCCGTCCTTTCCCTTGCTTCCCTCTTTTACCTCTTTCCCCCTTGCCTCTTTTTCCTGGTTTCCCTCTTTTCCCTGAACTCTCTCTTTTCACTCTTTTCCCTCGCTTGTCTCTTTTCCCTGTATTCCCTCAACTCTCTCTTTTCTCTCTTGCCCCTTTTCCTGTCTCTTCTCCATGGTTTCCCTCTTTTCCCTGAACACTCTCTTTTCCCTCCTTTCCCTCACTTGTCTCTTTTACCTCTTTTCCCCTTGCCTGTCTCTTTTCCCTGGTTTCCCTTCTTTTCCATGAACTCTCTCTTTTCCCTCTTTTCCCTCGCTTGTCTCTTTTCCCTGTATTCCCTCAACTCTCTCTTTCCCCTCTTCCCCCCTTCCCTGTCTCTTCTCCATGGTTTCCCTCTTTTCCCTGAACTCTCTCTTTTCCCTCCTTCCCCTCGCCCTTCTCTCTCACCTCTTTTCCCACACCTACCACTTTTCCCGGGTTTCCCTCTTTTCCACGAACTCTCTCTTTTCCCTCTTTTCTGTCGCTTGTCTCTTTTACCTCTTTTTTCGTTCTTTTGCCTGTTTTCCCTCTTTTCCTTGAACTGTCTCTTTTCCCTCTTTTCCTTCAACTCTCTCTTTTCCCTCCTTTCCCTCCCTTGTCTCTTTTACTTCTTTCCCCTCAACTCTCTCTTCCCTCTTTGCCGTCGCCTGTGTCTTTTCCCTCTTTTCCATCAACTCTCCCTTTTCCCTCCTTTCCCTCCCTTGTCTCTTTTACTTCTTTCCCCTCAACTCTCTCTTCCCTCTTTGCTGTCGCCTGTGGATTTTCCCTGTTTTCCATCAACTCTCTCTTTTCCCTCCTTTCCCGCGCTTGTCTCTTTTCCCTCCTTTCCCTCGCCTGTCTCTCTCACCTCTTTTCCCACACCTACCACTTTTCCCGGGTTTCCCTCTTTTCCACGAACTCTCTCTTTTCCCTCTTTTCTGTCGCTTGTCTCTTTTACCTCTTTTTCCGTTCTCTTTTGCCTGTTTTCCCTCCTTTCCATGAACTCTCTCTTTTCCTTCTTTTCTCTCGCCTCTCCCTTTAACCGCTTTTCCCTCTTTAGCCTCACCTGTCTCTCTCACCTCTTTTCCCACACCTACCTCTTTTCCCGGGTTTCCCTCTTTTCCCTGAACTCTCTCTTTTCCCTCTTCTCTGTCGCTTGTCTCTTTTACCTCTTTTCTATCTTTCCCCTCGCCTGTCTCTTCTCCCTGGTTTCCCTCTTTTCCCTGAACGCTCTCTTTTCACTCTTTTACCTCGCTTGTCTCTTTTCCCTGTATTCCCTCAACTCTCTCTTTCCCCTCTTCCCCCCTTCCCCGTCTCTTCTCCATGGTTTCCCTCTTTTCCCTGAACTCTCTCTTTTCCCTCCTTTCCCTCCCTTGTCTCTTTTACTTCTTTCCCCTCAACTCTCTCTTCACTCTTTGCTGTCGGCTGTGGATATTCCCTGTTTTCCATCAACTCTCTCTTTTCCCTCTTCCCCTCGCCTGTCTCTTTTAATTCTTTCCCCTCGCCTGTCTCTTTTACTTCTTTCCCCTCAACTCCCTTTTCCCTCTTTGCCGTCGCCTGTGTCTTTTCCCTCTTTTCCATCAACTCTCTCTTTTCCCTCCTTTCCATCAACTCTCTCTTTTCCCTCCTTTCCCTCGCTTGTCTCTTTTGCCTCTTTTCCCCCGCTTGTCTCTCTCACCTCTTTCCCCACACCTGCCTCTTTTCCCTGGTTTCCCTCTTTTCCCTGAACTCTCTCTTTTCAATTTTTCCCCTCGCCTGTCTGTTTTACTTCTTTCCCCTCAACTTTCTCTTCCCTCTTTGCCGTCGCCTGTGTCTTTTCCCTCTTTTCCATCAACTCTCCCTTTTCCCTCCTTTCCCTCCCTTGTCTCTTTTACTTCTTTCCCCTCAACTCCCTTTTCCCTCTATGCCGTCGCCTGTGTCTTTTCCCTGTTTTCCATCAACTCTCTCTTTTCCGTCCTTTCCCTTGCTTCCCTCTTTTCCCTCTTTCCCCCTTGCCTCTTTTCCCTGGTTTCCCTCTTTTCCCTGAACTCTCTCTTTTCACTCTTTTCCCTCGCTTGTCTCTTTTCCCTGTATTCCCTCAACTCTCTCTTTTCTCTCTTGCCCCTTTTCCTGTCTCTTCTCCATGGTTTCCCTCTTTTCCCTGAACACTCTCTTTTCCCTCCTTTCCCTCACTTGTCTGTTTTACCTCTTTTCCCCTTGCCTGTCTCTTTTCCCTGGTTTCCCTTCTTTTCCATGAACTCTCTCTTTTCCCTCTTTTCCCTCGCTTGTCTCTTTTCCCTGTATTCCCTCAACTCTCTCTTTCCCCTCTTCCCCCCTTCCCTGTCTCTTCTCCATGGTTTCCCTCTTTTCCCTGAACTCTCTCTTTTCCCTCCTTCCCCTCGCCTGTCTCTCTCACCTCTTTTCCCACACCTACCACTTTTCCCGGGTTTCCCTCTTTTCCACGAACTCTCTCTTTTCCCTCTTTTCTGTCGCTTGTCTCTTTTACCTCTTTTTTCGTTCTTTTGCCTGTTTTCCCTCTTTTCCTTGAACTGTCTCTTTTCCCTCTTTTCCTTCAACTCTCTCTTTTCCCTCTTTTCCCTCGCCTCTCCCTTTAACCGCTTTTCCCTCTTTACACTCGCGTGTCTCTCTCACCACTTTTCCCACACCTACCTCTTTTCCCGGGTTTCCCTCTTTTACCTGAACTCTCTCTTTTCCCTCGCTTGTCTCTTTTATCTCTTTCTCCGTTCTGTCCCTTTTGCCTGTTTTCCCTCTTTTCCATGAACTCTCTCTTTTCATTCTTTCCCCTCGCCTGTCTGTTTTACTTCTTTCCCCTCAACCTTCTCTTCCCTCTTTGCCGTCGCCTGTGTCTTTTCCCTCTTTTCCATCAACTCTCCCTTTTCCCTCCTTTCCCTCCCTTCTCTCTTTTACTTCTTTCCCCTCAACTCCCTTTTCCCTCTTTGCCATCGCCTGTGTCTTTTCCCTGTTTTCCATCAACTCTCTCTTTTCCCTCCTTTCCCTCGCTTGTCTCTTTTACCTCTTTCCCCCTTGCCTCTTTCCCCTGGTTTCCCTCTTTTCCCTGAACTCTCTCTTTTCACTATTTCCCCCCGCTTGTCATTTTCCCTGTATTCCCTCAACTCTCTCTTTTCCCTCTTCCCCTCGCCTGTCTCTCTCACCTCTTTTCCCACACCTACCACTTTTCCCGGGTTTCCCTTTTTTCCACGAACTCTCTCTTTCCCCTCTTTTCTGTCGCTTGTCTCTTCTACCTCTTTTTCCGTTCTCTTTTGCCTGTTTTCCCTCTTTTCCATGAACTCTCTCTTTTCCCTCTTCCCCTCGCCTGTCTCTTTTATTTCTTTTTCCATTTTTTCTCTTTTGCCTGTTTTCCCTCTTTTCCCTGAACTCTCTCTTTTCCCTCCTTTCCCTCCCTTGTCTCTTTTATTTCTTTCCCGTCAACTCCCTTTTCCCTCTTTGCCGTCGCCTGTGTCTTTTCCCTGTTTTCCATCAACTCTCTCTTTTCCCTCCTTTCCCTCGCTTGTCTCTTTTGCCTCTTTTCCCCCGCTTGTCTCTCTCACCTCTTTCCCCACACCTGCCTCTTTTCCCTGGTTTCCCTCTTTTCCCTGAACTCTCTCTTTTCACTTTTCCCCCTCGCCTGTCTGTTTTACTTCTTTCCCCTCAACTTTCTCTTCCCTCTTTGCCGTCGCCTGTGTCTTTTCCCTCTTTTCCATCAACTCTCCCTTTTCCCTCCTTTCCCTCCCTTGTCTCTTTTACTTCTTTCCCCTCAACTCCCTTTTCCCTCTATGCCGTCGCCTGTGTCTTTTCCCTGTTTTCCATCAACTCTCTCTTTTCCGTCCTTTCCCGCGCTTGTCTCTTTTCCCTCCTTTCCCTCTCCTCTCTCTCTCACCTCTTTTCCCACACCTACCACTTTTCCCGGGTTTCCCTCTTTTCCACGAACTCTCTCTTTTCCCTCTTTTCCGTCGCTTGTCTCTTTTACCTCTTTTTCCGTTTTGTCTCTTTTGCCTGTTTTCCCTCTTTTCCATGAACTCTCTCTTTTCCTTCTTTTCTCTCGCCTCTCCCTTTAACCGCTTTTCCCTCTTTAGCCTCACCTGTCTCTCTCACCTCTTTTCCCACACCTACCTCTTTTCCCGGGTTTCCCTCTTTTCCCTGAACTCTCTCTTTTCCCTCTTCTCTGTCGCTTGTCTCTTTTACCTCTTTTCTATCTTTCCCCTCGCCTGTCTCTTCTCCCTGGTTTCCCTCTTTTCCCTGAACGCTCTCTTTTCACTCTTTTACCTCGCTTGTCTCTTTTCCCTGTTCCCTCAACTCTCTCTTTCCCCTCTTCCCCCCTTCCCCGTCTCTTCTCCATGGTTTCCCTCTTTTCCCTGAACTCTCTCTTTTCCCTCCTTTCCCTCCCTTGTCTCTTTTACTTCTTTCCCCTCAACTCTCTCTTCACTCTTTGCTGTCGGCTGTGGATATTCCCTGTTTTCCATCAACTCTCTCTTTTCCCTCTTCCCCTCGCCTGTCTCTTTTAATTCTTTCCCCTCGCCTGTCTCTTTTACTTCTTTCCCCTCAACTCCCTTTTCCCTCTTTGCCGTCGCCTGTGTCTTTTCCCTCTTTTCCATCAACTCTCTCTTTTCCCTCCTTTCCATCAACTCTCTCTTTTCCCTCCTTTCCCTCGCTTGTCTCTTTTGCCTCTTTTCCCCCGCTTGTCTCTCTCACCTCTTTCCCCACACCTGCCTCTTTTCCCTGGTTTCCCTCTTTTCCCTGAACTCTCTCTTTTCAATTTTTCCCCTCGCCTGTCTGTTTTACTTCTTTCCCCTCAACTTTCTCTTCCCTCTTTGCCGTCGCCTGTGTCTTTTCCCTCTTTTCCATCAACTCTCCCTTTTCCCTCCTTTCCCTCCCTTGTCTCTTTTACTTCTTTCCCCTCAACTCCCTTTTCCCTCTATGCCGTCGCCTGTGTCTTTTCCCTGTTTTCCATCAACTCTCTCTTTTCCGTCCTTTCCCTTGCTTCCCTCTTTTCCCTCTTTCCCCCTTGCCTCTTTTCCCTGGTTTCCCTCTTTTCCCTGAACTCTCTCTTTTCACTCTTTTCCCTCGCTTGTCTCTTTTCCCTGTATTCCCTCAACTCTCTCTTTTCTCTCTTGCCCCTTTTCCTGTCTCTTCTCCATGGTTTCCCTCTTTTCCCTGAACACTCTCTTTTCCCTCCTTTCCCTCACTTGTCTGTTTTACCTCTTTTCCCCTTGCCTGTCTCTTTTCCCTGGTTTCCCTTCTTTTCCATGAACTCTCTCTTTTCCCTCTTTTCCCTCGCTTGTCTCTTTTCCCTGTATTCCCTCAACTCTCTCTTTCCCCTCTTCCCCCCTTCCCTGTCTCTTCTCCATGGTTTCCCTCTTTTCCCTGAACTCTCTCTTTTCCCTCCTTCCCCTCGCCTGTCTCTCTCACCTCTTTTCCCACACCTACCACTTTTCCCGGGTTTCCCTCTTTTCCACGAACTCTCTCTTTTCCCTCTTTTCTGTCGCTTGTCTCTTTTACCTCTTTTTTCGTTCTTTTGCCTGTTTTCCCTCTTTTCCTTGAACTGTCTCTTTTCCCTCTTTTCCTTCAACTCTCTCTTTTCCCTCTTTTCCCTCGCCTCTCCCTTTAACCGCTTTTCCCTCTTTACACTCGCGTGTCTCTCTCACCACTTTTCCCACACCTACCTCTTTTCCCGGGTTTCCCTCTTTTACCTGAACTCTCTCTTTTCCCTCGCTTGTCTCTTTTATCTCTTTCTCCGTTCTGTCCCTTTTGCCTGTTTTCCCTCTTTTCCATGAACTCTCTCTTTTCATTCTTTCCCCTCGCCTGTCTGTTTTACTTCTTTCCCCTCAACCTTCTCTTCCCTCTTTGCCGTCGCCTGTGTCTTTTCCCTCTTTTCCATCAACTCTCCCTTTTCCCTCCTTTCCCTCCCTTCTCTCTTTTACTTCTTTCCCCTCAACTCCCTTTTCCCTCTTTGCCATCGCCTGTGTCTTTTCCCTGTTTTCCATCAACTCTCTCTTTTCCCTCCTTTCCCTCGCTTGTCTCTTTTACCTCTTTCCCCCTTGCCTCTTTCCCCTGGTTTCCCTCTTTTCCCTGAACTCTCTCTTTTCACTATTTCCCCCCGCTTGTCATTTTCCCTGTATTCCCTCAACTCTCTCTTTTCCCTCTTCCCCTCGCCTGTCTCTCTCACCTCTTTTCCCACACCTACCACTTTTCCCGGGTTTCCCTTTTTTCCACGAACTCTCTCTTTCCCCTCTTTTCTGTCGCTTGTCTCTTCTACCTCTTTTTCCGTTCTCTTTTGCCTGTTTTCCCTCTTTTCCATGAACTCTCTCTTTTCCCTCTTCCCCTCGCCTGTCTCTTTTATTTCTTTTTCCATTTTTTCTCTTTTGCCTGTTTTCCCTCTTTTCCCTGAACTCTCTCTTTTCCCTCCTTTCCCTCCCTTGTCTCTTTTATTTCTTTCCCGTCAACTCCCTTTTCCCTCTTTGCCGTCGCCTGTGTCTTTTCCCTGTTTTCCATCAACTCTCTCTTTTCCCTCCTTTCCCTCGCTTGTCTCTTTTGCCTCTTTTCCCCCGCTTGTCTCTCTCACCTCTTTCCCCACACCTGCCTCTTTTCCCTGGTTTCCCTCTTTTCCCTGAACTCTCTCTTTTCACTTTTCCCCCTCGCCTGTCTGTTTTACTTCTTTCCCCTCAACTTTCTCTTCCCTCTTTGCCGTCGCCTGTGTCTTTTCCCTCTTTTCCATCAACTCTCCCTTTTCCCTCCTTTCCCTCCCTTGTCTCTTTTACTTCTTTCCCCTCAACTCCCTTTTCCCTCTATGCCGTCGCCTGTGTCTTTTCCCTGTTTTCCATCAACTCTCTCTTTTCCGTCCTTTCCCGCGCTTGTCTCTTTTCCCTCCTTTCCCTCTCCTCTCTCTCTCACCTCTTTTCCCACACCTACCACTTTTCCCGGGTTTCCCTCTTTTCCACGAACTCTCTCTTTTCCCTCTTTTCCGTCGCTTGTCTCTTTTACCTCTTTTTCCGTTTTGTCTCTTTTGCCTGTTTTCCCTCTTTTCCATGAACTCTCTCTTTTCCTTCTTTTCTCTCGCCTCTCCCTTTAACCGCTTTTCCCTCTTTACCCTCGCCTGTCTCTCTCACCTCTTTTCCCACACCTACCTCTTTTCCCGGGTTTCCCTCTTTTCCCTGAACTCTCTCTTTTCCCTCTTCTCTGTCGCTTGTCTCTTTTACCTCTTTTCCCTCTTCCCCCCTTCCCCGTCTCTTCTCCATGGTTTCCCTCTTTTCCCTAAACTCTCTCTTTTCCCTCCTTTCCCTCCCTTGTCTCTTTTACTTCTTTCCCCTCAACTCTCTCTTCACTCTTTGCTGTCAGCTGTGGATATTCCCTGTTTTCCATCAACTGTCTCTTTTACCTCTTTTTCCGTTCTGTCTCTTTTCCCTGGTTTCCCTTCTTTTCCATGAACTCTCTCTTTTCCCTGTTTTCCCTCGCTTGTCTCTTTTCCCTGTATTCCCTCAACTCTCTCTTTCCCCTCTTCCCCCCTTCCCTGTCTCTTCTCCATGGTTTCCCTCTTTTCCCTGAACTCTCTCTTTTCCCTCCTTCCCCTCGCCTGTCTCTCTCACCTCTTTTCCCACACCTACAACTTTTCCCGGGTTTCCCTCTTTTACACGAACTCTCTCTTTTCCCTCTTTTCTGTCGCTTGTCTCTTTTACCTCTTTTTTCGTTCTCTTTTGCCTGTTTTCCCTCTTTTCCTTGAACTGTCTCTTTTCCCTCTTTTCCTTCAACTCTCTCTTTTCCCTCTTTTCCCTCGCCTCTCCCTTTAACCGCTTTTCCCTCTTTACACTCGCCTGTCTCTCTCACCACTTTTCCCACACCTACCTCTTTTCCCGGGTTTCCCTCTTTTACCTGAACTCTCTCTTTTCCCTCGCTTGTCTCTTTTATCTCTTTCTCCGTTCTGTCCCTTTTGCCTGTTTTCCCTCTTTTCCATGAACTCTCTCTTTTCATTCTTTCCCCTCGCCTGTCTGTTTTACTTCTTTCCCCTCAACCTTCTCTTCCCTCTTTGCCGTCGCCTGTGTCTTTTCCCTCTTTTCCATCAACTCTCCCTTTTCCCTCCTTTCCCTCCCTTCTCTCTTTTACTTCTTTCCCCTCAACTCCCTTTTCCCTCTTTGCCATCGCCTGTGTCTTTTCCCTGTTTTCCATCAACTCTCTCTTTTCCCTCCTTTCCCTCGCTTGTCTCTTTTACCTCTTTCCCCCTTGCCTGTCTCTTTCCCCTGGTTTCCCTCTTTTCCCTGAACTCTCTCTTTTCACTATTTCCCCCCGCTTGTCATTTTCCCTGTATTCCCTCAACTCTCTCTTTTCCCTCTTCCCCTCGCCTGTCTCTCTCACCTCTTTTCCCACACCTACCACTTTTCCCGGGTTTCCCTTTTTTCCACGAACTCTCTCTTTTCCCTCTTTTCTGTCGCTTGTCTCTTCTACCTCTTTTTCCGTTCTCTTTTGCCTGTTTTCCCTCTTTTCCATGAACTCTCTCTTTTCCCTCTTCCCCTCGCCTGTCTCTCATTTCTTTTTCCATTTTTTCTCTTTTGCCTGTTTTCCCTCTTTTCCCTGAACTCTCTCTTTTCCCTCCTTTCCCTCCCTTGTCTCTTTTACTTCTTTCCCGTCAACTGCCTTTTCCCTCTTTGCCGTCGCCTGTGTCTTTTCCCTGTTTTCCATCAACTCTCTCTTTTCCCTCCTTTCCCTCGCTTGTCTCTTTTGCCTCTTTTCCCCCGCTTGTCTCTCTCACCTCTTTCCCCACACCTGCCTCTTTTCCCTGGTTTCCCTCTTTTCCCTGAACTCTCTCTTTTCACTTTTCCCCCTCGCCTGTCTGTTTTACTTCTTTCCCCTCAACTTTCTCTTCCCTCTTTGCCGTCGCCTGTGTCTTTTCCCTCTTTTCCATCAACTCTCCCTTTTCCCTCCTTTCCCTCCCTTGTCTCTTTTACTTCTTTCCCCTCAACTCCCTTTTCCCTCTATGCCGTCGCCTGTGTCTTTTCCCTGTTTTCCATCAACTCTCTCTTTTCCGTCCTTTCCCTTGCTTCCCTCTTTTCCCTCTTTCCCCCTTGCCTCTTTTCCCTGGTTTCCCTCTTTTCCCTGAACTCTCTCTTTTCACTCTTTTCCCTCGCTTGTCTCTTTTCCCTGTATTCCCTCAACTCTCTCTTTTCCCTCTTGCCCCTTTTCCTGTCTCTTCTCCATGGTTTCCCTCTTTTCCCTGAACACTCTCTTTTCCCTCCTTTCCCTCACTTGTCTCTTTTACCTCTTTTCCCCTTGCCTGTCTCTTTTCCCTGGTTTCCCTTCTTTTCCATGAACTCTCTCTTTTCCCTCTTTTCCCTCGCTTGTCTCTTTTCCCTGTATTCCCTCAACTCTCTCTTTCCCCTCTTCCCCCCTTCCCTGTCTCTTCTCCATGGTTTCCCTCTTTTCCCTGAACTCTCTCTTTTCCCTCCTTCCCCTCGCCTGTCTCTCTCACCTCTTTTCCCACACCTACCACTTTTCCCGGGTTTCCCTCTTTTCCACGAACTCTCTCTTTTCCCTCTTTTCTGTCGCTTGTCTCTTTTACCTCTTTTTTCGTTCTTTTGCCTGTTTTCCCTCTTTTCCTTGAACTGTCTCTTTTCCCTCTTTTCCTTCAACTCTCTCTTTTCCCTCTTTTCCCTCGCCTCTCCCTTTAACCGCTTTTCCCTCTTTACACTCGCGTGTCTCTCTCACCACTTTTCCCACACCTACCTCTTTTCCCGGGTTTCCCTCTTTTACCTGAACTCTCTCTTTTCCCTCGCTTGTCTCTTTTATCTCTTTCTCCGTTCTGTCCCTTTTGCCTGTTTTCCCTCTTTTCCATGAACTCTCTCTTTTCATTCTTTCCCCTCGCCTGTCTGTTTTACTTCTTTCCCCTCAACCTTCTCTTCCCTCTTTGCCGTCGCCTGTGTCTTTTCCCTCTTTTCCATCAACTCTCCCTTTTCCCTCCTTTCCCTCCCTTCTCTCTTTTACTTCTTTCCCCTCAACTCCCTTTTCCCTCTTTGCCATCGCCTGTGTCTTTTCCCTGTTTTCCATCAACTCTCTCTTTTCCCTCCTGTCCCTCGCTTGTCTCTTTTACCTCTTTCCCCCTTGCCTGTCTCTTTCCCCTGGTTTCCCTCTTTTCCCTGAACTCTCTCTTTTCACTATTTCCCCCCGCTTGTCATTTTCCCTGTATTCCCTCAACTCTCTCTTTTCCCTCTTCCCCTCGCCTGTCTCTCTCACCTCTTTTCCCACACCTACCACTTTTCCCGGGTTTCCCCTTTTTTCCACGAACTCTCTCTTTTCCCTCTTTTCTGTCGCTTGTCTCTTCTACCTCTTTTTCCGTTCTCTTTTGCCTGTTTTCCCTCTTTTCCATGAACTCTCTCTTTTCCCTCTTCCCCTCGCCTGTCTCTTTTATTTCTTTTTCCATTTTTTCTCTTTTGCCTGTTTTCCCTCTTTTCCCTGAACTCTCTCTTTTCCCTCCTTTCCCTCCCTTGTCTCTTTTATTTCTTTCCCGTCAACTCCCTTTTCCCTCTTTGCCGTCGCCTGTGTCTTTTCCCTGTTTTCCATCAACTCTCTCTTTTCCCTCCTTTCCCTCGCTTGTCTCTTTTGCCTCTTTTCCCCCGCTTGTCTCTCTCACCTCTTTCCCCACACCTGCCTCTTTTCCCTGGTTTCCCTCTTTTCCCTGAACTCTCTCTTTTCACTTTTCCCCCTCGCCTGTCTGTTTTACTTCTTTCCCCTCAACTTTCTCTTCCCTGTTTGCCGTCGCCTGTGTCTTTTCCCTCTTTTCCATCAACTCTCCCTTTTCCCTCCTTTCCCTCCCTTGTCTCTTTTGCTTCTTTCCCCTCAACTCCCTTTTCCCTCTATGCCGTCGCCTGTGTCTTTTCCCTGTTTTCCATCAACTCTCTCTTTTCCGTCCTTTCCCTTGCTTGCCTCTTTTACCTCTTTCCCCCTTGCCTCTTTTCCCTGGTTTCCCTCTTTTCCCTGAACTCTCTCTTTTCACTCTTTTCCCTCGCTTGTCTCTTTTCCCTGTATTCCCTCAACTCTCTCTTTTCTCTCTTGCCCCTTTTCCTGTCTCTTCTCCATGGTTTCCCTCTTTTCCCTGAACACTCTCTTTTCCCTCCTTTCCCTCACTTGTCTCTTTTACCTCTTTTCCCCTTGCCTGTCTCTTTTCCCTGGTTTCCCTTCTTTTCCATGAACTCTCTCTTTTCCCTCTTTTCCCTCGCTTGTCTCTTTTCCCTGTATTCCCTCAACTCTCTCTTTCCCCTCTTCCCCCCTTCCCTGTCTCTTCTCCATGGTTTCCCTCTTTTCCCTGAACTCTCTCTTTTCCCTCCTTCCCCTCGCCTGTCTCTCTCACCTCTTTTCCCACACCTACCACTTTTCCCGGGTTTCCCTCTTTTCCACGAACTCTCTCTTTTCCCTCTTTTCTGTCGCTTGTCTCTTTTACCTCTTTTTTCGTTCTTTTGCCTGTTTTCCCTCTTTTCCTTGAACTGTCTCTTTTCCCTCTTTTCCTTCAACTCTCTCTTTTCCCTCCTTTCCCTCCCTTGTCTCTTTTACTTCTTTCCCCTCAACTCTCTCTTCCCTCTTTGCCGTCGCCTGTGTCTTTTCCCTCTTTTCCATCAACTCTCCCTTTTCCCTCCTTTCCCTCCCTTGTCTCTTTTACTTCTTTCCCCTCAACTCTCTCTTCCCTCTTTGCTGTCGCCTGTGGATTTTCCCTGTTTTCCATCAACTCTCTCTTTTCCCTCCTTTCCCGCGCTTGTCTCTTTTCCCTCCTTTCCCTCGCCTGTC
This sequence comes from Gypaetus barbatus, assembly GCA_028022735.1. NCBI lineage: Eukaryota > Metazoa > Chordata > Aves > Accipitriformes > Accipitridae > Gypaetus > Gypaetus barbatus. The sequence continues at coordinate 33,475,238 of CM051561.1, read as the reverse complement.
TCTCTCACCTCTTTTCCCACACCTACCACTTTTCCCGGGTTTCCCTCTTTTCCACGAACTCTCTCTTTTCCCTCTTTTCTGTCGCTTGTCTCTTTTACCTCTTTTTCCGTTCTCTTTTGCCTGTTTTCCCTCCTTTCCATGAACTCTCTCTTTTCCTTCTTTTCTCTCGCTTCTCCCTTTAACCGCTTTTCCCTCTTTAGCCTCACCTGTCTCTCTCACCTCTTTTCCCACACCTACCTCTTTTCCCGGGTTTCCCTCTTTTCCCTGAACTCTCTCTTTTCCCTCTTCTCTGTCGCTTGTCTCTTTTACCTCTTTTCTATCTTTCCCCTCGCCTGTCTCTTCTCCCTGGTTTCCCTCTTTTCCCTGAACGCTCTCTTTTCACTCTTTTACCTCGCTTGTCTCTTTTCCCTGTATTCCCTCAACTCTCTCTTTCCCCTCTTCCCCCCTTCCCCGTCGCGTCTCCATGGTTTCCCTCTTTTCCCTGAACTCTCTCTTTTCCCTCCTTTCCCTCCCTTGTCTCTTTTACTTCTTTCCCCTCAACTCTCTCTTCACTCTTTGCTGTCGGCTGTGGATATTCCCTGTTTTCCAGCAACTCTCTCTTTTCCCTCTTCCCCTCTCTTCCCCTCGCCTGTCTCTTTTAATTCTTTCCCCTCGCCTGTCTCTTTTACTTCTTTCCCCTCAACTCCCTTTTCCCTCTTTGCCGTCGCCTGTGTCTTTTCCCTCTTTTCCATCAACTCTCTCTTTTCCCTCCTTCCATCAACTCTCTCTTTTCCCTCCTTTCCCTCGCTTGTCTCTTTTGCCTCTTTTCCCCCGCTTGTCTCTCTCACCTCTTTCCCCACACCTGCCTCTTTTCCCTGGTTTCCCTCTTTTCCCTGAACTCTCTCTTTTCAATTTTTCCCCTCGCCTGTCTGTTTTACTTCTTTCCCCTCAACTTTCTCTTCCCTCTTTGCCGTCGCCTGTGTCTTTTCCCTCTTTTCCATCAACTCTCCCTTTTCCCTCCTTTCCCTCCCTTGTCTCTTTTACTTCTTTCCCCTCAACTCCCTTTTCCCTCTATGCCGTCGCCTGTGTCTTTTCCCTGTTTTCCATCAACTCTCTCTTTTCCGTCCTTTCCCTTGCTTCCCTCTTTTCCCTCTCTTCCCCCTATGCCTCTTTTCCCTGGTTTCCTCCTCTTTTCCTGAACTCTCTCTTTTCACTCTTTTCCCTCGCTTGTCCTCTTTTCCCTGTATTCCCTCAACTCTCTCTTTTCTCTCTTGCCCCTTTTCCCTGTCTCTTCTCCATGGTTTCCCTCTTTTCCCTGAACACTCTCTTTTCCCTCCTTTCCTCACTTGTCTGTTTTACCTCTTTTCCCTTGCCTGTCTCTTTTCCCTGGTTTCCCTTCTTTTCCATGAACTCTCTCTTTTCCCTCTTTTCCCTCGCTTGTCTCTTTTCCCTGTATTCCCTCAACTCTCTCTTTCCCCTCTTCCCCCCTTCCCTGTCTCTTCTCCATGGTTTCCCTCTTTTCCCTGAACTCTCTCTTTTCCCTCCTTCCCCTCGCCTGTCTCTCTCACCTCTTTTCCCACACTACCACTTTTCCCGGGTTTCCCTCTTTTCCACGAACTCTCTCTTTTCCCTCTTTCTGTCGCTTGTCTCTTTTACCTCTTTTTTCGTTCTTTTGCCTGTTTTTCCCTCTTTTCCTTGAACTGTCTCTTTTCCCTCTTTTCCTTCAACTCTCTCTTTTCCCTCTTTTCCCTCGCCTCTCCCTTTAACCGCTTTTCCCTCTTTACACTCGCCTGTCTCTCTCACCACTTTTCCCACACCTACCTCTTTTCCCGGGTTTCCCTCTTTTACCTGAACTCTCTCTTTTCCTCGCTTGTCTCTTTTATCTCTTTCTCCGTTCTGTCCCCTTTTGCCTGTTTTCCCTCTTTTCCATGAACTCTCTCTTTTCATTCTTTCCCCTCGCCTGTCTGTTTTACTTCTTTCCCCTCAACTTTCTCTTCCCTCTTTGCCGTCGCCTGTGTCTTTCCCTCTTTTCCATCAACTCTCCCTTTTCCTCCTTTCCCTCCCTTGTCTCTTTTGCTTCTTTCCCTCAACTCCCTTTTCCCTCTATGCCGTCGCCTGTGTCTTTTCCCTGTTTTCCATCAACTCTCTCTTTTCCGTCCTTTCCCTTGCTTCCCTCTTTTACCTCTTTCCCCCTTGCCTCTTTTCCCTGTTTCCCTCTTTTCCCTGAACTCTCTCTTTCACTCTTTTCCCTCGCTTTGTCTCTTTCCCTGTATTCCCTCAACTCTCTCTTTTCTCTCTTGCCCCTTTTCCTGTCTCTTCTCCATGGTTTCCCTCTTTTCCCTGAACACTCTCTTTTCCCTCCTTTCCCTCACTTGTCTCTTTTACCTCTTTTCCCCTTGCCTGTCTCTTCTCCCTGGTTTCCCTTCTTTTCCATGAACTCTCTCTTTTCCCTCTTTTCCCTCGCTTTGTCTCTTTTCCTGTATTCCCTCAACTCTCTCTTTCCCCTCTTCCCCCTTCCTGTCTCTTCTCCATGGTTTCCCTCTTTTCCCTGAACTCTCTCTTTTCCCTCCTTCCCCCTCGCCCTTCTCTCTCACCTCTTTTCCACACCTACCACTTTTCCCCGGGTTTCCCTCTTTTCCACGAACTCTCTCTTTTCCCTCTTTTCTGTCGCTTGTCTCTTTTACCTCTTTTTTCGTTCTTTTGCCTGTTTTCCCTCTTTTCCTTGAACTGTCTCTTTTCCTCTTTTCCTTCAACTCTCTCTTTTCCCTCCTTTCCCTCCCTTGTCTCTTTTACTTCTTTCCCCTCAACTCTCTCTTCCCTCTTTGCCGTCGCCTGTGTCTTTTCCCTCTTTTCCATCAACTCTCCCTTTTCCCTCCTTTCCCTCCCTTGTCTCTTTTACTTCTTTCCCCTCAACTCTCTCTTCCCTCTTTGCTGTCGCCTGTGGATTTTCCCTGTTTTTCCATCAACTCTCTCTTTTCCCTCCTTTCCCGCGCTTGTCTCTTTTCCCTCCTTTCCCTCGCCTGTCTCTCTCACCTCTTTTCCCACACCTACCACTTTTCCCGGGTTTCCCTCTTTTCCACGAACTCTCTCTTTTCCCTCTTTTCTGTCGCTTGTCTCTTTTACCTCTTTTTCCGTTCTCTTTTGCCTGTTTTCCCTCCTTTCCATGAACTCTCTCTTTTCCTTCTTTTCTCTCGCCTCTCCCTTTAACCGCTTTTCCCTCTTTAGCCTCACCTGTCTCTCTCACCTCTTTTCCCACACCTACCTCTTTTCCAGGGTTTCCCTCTTTTCCCTGAACTCTCTCTTTTCCCTCTTCTCTGTCGCTTGTCTCTTTTACCTCTTTTCTATCTTTCCCTCGCCTGTCTCTTCTCCCTGGTTTCCCTCTTTTCCCTGAACGCTCTCTTTTCACTCTTTTACCTCGCTTGTCTCTTTTCCCTGTATTCCCTCAACTCTCTCTTTCCCCTCTTCCCCCCTTCCCCGTCTCTTCTCCATGGTTTCCTCTTTTCCCTGAACTCTCTCTTTTCCCTCCTTTCCCTCCCTTGTCTCTTTTACTTCTTTCCCCTCAACTCTCTCTTCACTCTTTGCTGTCGGCTGTGGATATTCCCTGTTTTCCATCAACTCTCTCTTTTTCCCTCTTCCCCTCGCCTGTCTCTTTTAATTCTTTCCCCTCGCCTGTCTCTTTTACTTCTTTCCCCTCAACTCCCTTTTCCCTCTTTGCCGTCGCCTGTGTCTTTTCCCTCTTTTCCATCAACTCTCTCTTTTCCCTCCTTTCCATCAACTCTCTCTTTTCCCCTCCTTTCCCTCGCTTGTCTCTTTTGCCTCTTTTCCCCCGCTTGTCTCTCTCACCTCTTTCCCCACACCTGCCTCTTTTCCCTGGTTTCCCTCTTTTCCCTGAACTCTCTCTTTTCAATTTTTCCCCTCGCCTGTCTGTTTTACTTCTTTCCCCTCAACTTTCTCTTCCCTCTTTGCCGTCGCCTGTGTCTTTTCCCTCTTTTCCATCAACTCTCCCTTTTCCCTCCTTTCCCTCCCTTGTCTCTTTTACTTCTTTCCCCTCAACTCCCTTTTCCCTCTATGCCGTCGCCTGTGTCTTTTCCCTGTTTTCCATCAACTCTCTCTTTTCCGTCCTTTCCCTTGCTTCCCTCTTTTCCCTCTTTCCCCCTTGCCTCTTTTCCCTGGTTTCCCTCTTTTCCCTGAACTCTCTCTTTTCACTCTTTTCCCTCGCTTGTCTCTTTTCCCTGTATTCCCTCAACTCTCTCTTTTCTCTCTTGCCCCTTTTCCTGTCTCTTCTCCATGGTTTCCCTCTTTTCCCTGAACACTCTCTTTTCCCTCCTTTCCCTCACTTGTCTGTTTTACCTCTTTTCCCCTTGCCTGTCTCTTTTCCCTGGTTTCCCTTCTTTTCCATGAACTCTCTCTTTTCCCTCTTTTCCCTCGCTTGTCTCTTTTCCCTGTATTCCCTCAACTCTCTCTTTCCCCTCTTCCCCCCTTCCCTGTCTCTTCTCCATGGTTTCCCTCTTTTCCCTGAACTCTCTCTTTTCCCTCCTTCCCCTCGCCTGTCTCTCTCACCTCTTTTCCCACACCTACCACTTTTCCCGGGTTTCCCTCTTTTCCACGAACTCTCTCTTTTCCCTCTTTTCTGTCGCTTGTCTCTTTTACCTCTTTTTTCGTTCATTTGCCTGTTTTCCCTCTTTTCCTTGAACTGTCTCTTTTCCCTCTTTTCCTTCAACTCTCTCTTTTCCCTCTTTTCCCTCGCCTCTCCCTTTAACCGCTTTTCCCTCTTTACACTCGCGTGTCTCTCTCACCACTTTTCCCACACCTACCTCTTTTCCCGGGTTTCCCTCTTTTACCTGAACTCTCTCTTTTCCCTCGCTTGTCTCTTTTATCTCTTTCTCCGTTCTGTCCCTTTTGCCTGTTTTCCCTCTTTTCCATGAACTCTCTCTTTTCATTCTTTCCCCTCGCCTGTCTGTTTTACTTCTTTCCCCTCAACCTTCTCTTCCCTCTTTGCCGTCGCCTGTGTCTTTTCCCTCTTTTCCATCAACTCTCCCTTTTCCCTCCTTTCCCTCCCTTCTCTCTTTTACTTCTTTCCCCTCAACTCCCTTTTCCCTCTTTGCCATCGCCTGTGTCTTTTCCCTGTTTTCCATCAACTCTCTCTTTTCCCTCCTTTCCCTCGCTTGTCTCTTTTACCTCTTTCCCCCTTGCCTCTTTCCCCTGGTTTCCCTCTTTTCCCTGAACTCTCTCTTTTCACTATTTCCCCCCGCTTGTCATTTTCCCTGTATTCCCTCAACTCTCTCTTTTCCCTCTTCCCCTCGCCTGTCTCTCTCACCTCTTTTCCCACACCTACCACTTTTCCCGGGTTTCCCTTTTTTCCACGAACTCTCTCTTTCCCCTCTTTTCTGTCGCTTGTCTCTTCTACCTCTTTTTCCGTTCTCTTTTGCCTGTTTTCCCTCTTTTCCATGAACTCTCTCTTTTCCCTCTTCCCCTCGCCTGTCTCTTTTATTTCTTTTTCCATTTTTTCTCTTTTGCCTGTTTTCCCTCTTTTCCCTGAACTCTCTCTTTTCCCTCCTTTCCCTCCCTTGTCTCTTTTATTTCTTTCCCGTCAACTCCCTTTTCCCTCTTTGCCGTCGCCTGTGTCTTTTCCCTGTTTTCCATCAACTCTCTCTTTTCCCTCCTTTCCCTCGCTTGTCTCTTTTGCCTCTTTTCCCCCGCTTGTCTCTCTCACCTCTTTCCCCACACCTGCCTCTTTTCCCTGGTTTCCCTCTTTTCCCTGAACTCTCTCTTTTCACTTTTCCCCCTCGCCTGTCTGTTTTACTTCTTTCCCCTCAACTTTCTCTTCCCTCTTTGCCGTCGCCTGTGTCTTTTCCCTCTTTTCCATCAACTCTCCCTTTTCCCTCCTTTCCCTCCCTTGTCTCTTTTACTTCTTTCCCCTCAACTCCCTTTTCCCTCTATGCCGTCGCCTGTGTCTTTTCCCTGTTTTCCATCAACTCTCTCTTTTCCGTCCTTTCCCGCGCTTGTCTCTTTTCCCTCCTTTCCCTCTCCTCTCTCTCTCACCTCTTTTCCCACACCTACCACTTTTCCCGGGTTTCCCTCTTTTCCACGAACTCTCTCTTTTCCCTCTTTTCCGTCGCTTGTCTCTTTTACCTCTTTTTCCGTTTTGTCTCTTTTGCCTGTTTTCCCTCTTTTCCATGAACTCTCTCTTTTCCTTCTTTTCTCTCGCCTCTCCCTTTAACCGCTTTTCCCTCTTTACCCTCGCCTGTCTCTCTCACCTCTTTTCCCACACCTACCTCTTTTCCCGGGTTTCCCTCTTTTCCCTGAACTCTCTCTTTTCCCTCTTCTCTGTCGCTTGTCTCTTTTACCTCTTTTCCCTCTTCCCCCCTTCCCCGTCTCTTCTCCATGGTTTCCCTCTTTTCCCTAAACTCTCTCTTTTCCCTCCTTTCCCTCCCTTGTCTCTTTTACTTCTTTCCCCTCAACTCTCTCTTCACTCTTTGCTGTCAGCTGTGGATATTCCCTGTTTTCCATCAACTGTCTCTTTTACCTCTTTCCCCTCGCTTGTCTCTTTTACTTCTTTCCCCTCAACTCTCTCTTCACTCTTTGCTGTCGCCTGTGGATTTTCCCTGTTTTCCAGCAACTCTCTCTTTTCCCTCCTTTCCCTCGCTTGTCTCTTTTACCTCTTTCCCCCTTGCCTGTCTCTTTTGCCTGGTTTCCCTCTTTTCCCTGAACGCTCTCTTTTCACTCTTTTCCCTCGCTTGTCTCTTTTCCCTGTATTCCCTCAACTCTCTCTTTTCCCTCTTCCCCTCGCCTGTCTCTTTTATCTCTTCTTCCATTTTGTCTCTTTTGCCTGGTTTCCCTCTGGTCCCTGAACTCTCTCTTTTCCCTCTTTTCCCTCGCTTGTCTCTTTTCCCTGTATTCCCTCAACTCTCTCTTTTCCCTCTTCCCCTCGCCTGTCTCTTTTATCTCTTCTTCCATTTTGTCTCTTTTGCCTGGTTTCCCTCTTTTCCCTGAACTCTCTCTTTTCACTCTTTTCCCTCACTTGTCTCTTTTCCTTGTATTCCCTCAACTCTCTCTTTTCTCTCTTACCCCTTTTCCTGTCTCTTCTCCATGGTTTCCCTCTTTTCCCTGAACACTCTCTTTTCCCTCCTTTCCCTCACTTGTCTCTTTTTCCTCTTTTCCCCTTGCCTGTCTCTTTTCCGTGGTTTCCCTTCTTTTCCATGGACTCTCTCTTTTCCCTCTTTTCCCTCGCTTGTCTCTTTTCCCTGTATTCCCTCAACTCTCTCTATCCCCTCTTCCCCCCTTCCCTGTCTCTTCTCCATGGTTTCCCTCTTTTCCCTGAACTCTCTCTTTTCCCTCCTTTCCCTCCCTTGTCTCTTTTACTTCTTTCCCCTCAACTCACTCTTCACTCTTTGCTGTCGGCTGTGGATATTCCCTGTTTTCCATCAACTGTCTCTTTTACCTCTTTCCCCTCGCTTGTCTCTTTTAATTCTTTCCCCTCGCCTGTCTCTTTTACTTCTTTCCCCTCAACTCTCTCTTCACTCTTTGCTGTCGCTTGTGGATTTTCCCTGTTTTCCATCAACTCTCTCTTTTCCCTCCTTTCCCGCGCTTGTCTCTTTTCCCTCCTTTCCCTCTCCTCTCTCTCTCACCTCTTTTCCCACACCTACCACTTTTCCCGGGTTTCCCTCTTTTCCACGAACTCTCTCTTTTCCCTCTTTTCCGTCGCTTGTCTCTTTTACCTCTTTTTCCGTTTTGTCTCTTTTGCCTGTTTTCCCTCTTTTCCATGAACTCTCTCTTTTCCTTCTTTTCTCTCGCCTCTCCCTTTAACCGCTTTTCCCTCTTTACCCTCGCCTGTCTCTCTCACCTCTTTTCCCACACCTACCTCTTTTCCCGGGTTTCCCTCTTTTCCCTGAACTCTCTCTTTTCCCTCTTCTCTGTCGCTTGTCTCTTTTACCTCTTTTCTATCTTTCCCCTCGCCTGTCTCTTCTCCCTGGTTTCTCTCTTTTCCCTGAACGCTCTCTTTTCACTCTTTTCTCTCGCTTGTCTCTTTTCCCTGTATTCCCTCAACTCTCTCTTTCCCCTCTTCCCCCCTTCCCCGTCTCTTCTCCATGGTTTCCCTCTTTTCCCTAAACTCTCTCTTTTCCCTCCTTTCCCTCCCTTGTCTCTTTTACTTCTTTCCCCTCAACTCTCTCTTCACTCTTTGCTGTCGGCTGTGGATATTCCCTGTTTTCCATCAACTGTCTCTTTTACCTCTTTCCCCTCGCTTGTCTCTTTTACTTCTTTCCCCTCAACTCTCTCTTCACTCTTTGCTGTCGCCTGTGGATTTTCCCTGTTTTCCAGCAACTCTCTCTTTTCCCTCCTTTCCCTCGCTTGTCTCTTTTACCTCTTTCCCCCTTGCCTGTCTCTTTTCCCTGGTTTCCCTCTTTTCCCTGAACGCTCTCTTTTCACTCTTTTCCCTCGCTTGTCTCTTTTCCCTGTATTCCCTCAACTCTCTCTTTTCCCTCTTCCCCTCGCCTGTCTCTTTTATCTCTTCTTCCATTTTGTCTCTTTTGCCTGGTTTCCCTCTGTTCCCTGAACTCTCTCTTTTCACTCTTTTCCCTCGCTTGTCTCTTTTCCCTGTATTCCCTCAACTCTCTCTTTTCCCTCTTCCCCTCGCCTGTCTCTTTTATCTCTTCTTCCATTTTGTCTCTTTTGCCTGGTTTCCCTCTTTTCCCTGAACACTCTCTTTTCCCTCCTTTCCCTCACTTGTCTCTTTTTCCTCTTTTCCCCTTGCCTGTCTCTTTTCCGTGGTTTCCCTTCTTTTCCATGGACTCTCTCTTTTCCCTCTTTTCCCTCGCTTGTCTCTTTTCCCTGTATTCCCTCAACTCTCTCTTTCCCCTCTTCCCCCCTTCCCTGTCTCTTCTCCATGGTTTCCCTCTTTTCCCTGAACTCTCTCTTTTCCCTCCTTTCCCTCCCTTGTCTCTTTTACTTCTTTCCCCTCAACTCACTCTTCACTCTTTGCTGTCAGCTGTGGATATTCCCTGTTTTCCATCAACTGTCTCTTTTACCTCTTTCCCCTCGCTTGTCTCTTTTAATTCTTTCCCCTCGCCTGTCTCTTTTACTTCTTTCCCCTCAACTCTCTCTTCACTCTTTGCTGTCGCTTGTGGATTTTCCCTGTTTTCCATCAACTCTCTCTTTTCCCTCCTTTCCCGCGCTTGTCTCTTTTCCCTCCTTTCCCTCTCCTCTCTCTCTCACCTCTTTTCCCACACCTACCACTTTTCCCGGGTTTCCCTCTTTTCCACGAACTCTCTCTTTTCCCTCTTTTCCGTCGCTTGTCTCTTTTATCTCTTTTTCCGTTCTCTTTTGCCTGTTTTCCCTCTTTTCCATGAACTCTCTCTTTTCATTCTTTTCTCTCGCCTCTCCCTTTAACCGCTTTTCCCTCTTTACCCTCGCCTGTCTCTCTCACCTCTTTTCCCACACCTACCTCTTTTCCCGGGTTTCCCTCTTTTCCCTGAACTCTCTCTTTTCACTCTTTTCCCTCGCCTGTCTCTTTTATCTCTTTTTCCGTTCTCTTTTGCCTGTTTTCCCTCTTTTCCATGAACTCTCTCTTTTCATTCTTTCCCCTCGCCTGTCTGTTTTACTTCTTTCCCCTCAACTCTCTCTTCCCTCTTTGCTGTCGCCTGTGGATTTTCCCTGTTTTCCATCAACTCTCTCTTTTCCCTCCTTTCCCGCGCTTGTCTCTTTTCCCTCCTTTCCCTCTCCTCTCTCTCTCACCTCTTTTCCCACACCTACCACTTTTCCCGGGTTTCCCTCTTTTCCACGAACTCTCTCTTTTACCTCTTTTCTGTCGCTTGTCTCTTTTACCTCTTTTTCCGTTTTGTCTCTTTTGCCTGTTTTCCCTCTTTTCCATGAACTCTCTCTTTTCCTTCTTTTCTCTCGCCTCTCCCTTTAACCGCTTTTCCCTCTTTACCCTCGCCTGTCTCTCTCACCTCTTTTCCCACACCTACCTCTTTTCCCGGGTTTCCCTCTTTTCCCTGAACTCTCTCTTTTCCCTCTTCTCTGTCGCTTGTCTCTTTTACCTCTTTTCTATCTTTCCCCTCGCCTGTCTCTTCTCCCTGGTTTCTCTCTTTTCCCTGAACGCTCTCTTTTCACTCTTTTCCCTCGCTTGTCTCTTTTCCCTGTATTCCCTCAACTCTCTCTTTCCCCTCTTCCCCCCTTCCCCGTCTCTTCTCCATGGTTTCCCTCTTTTCCCTAAACTCTCTCTTTTCCCTCCTTTCCCTCCCTTGTCTCTTTTACTTCTTTCCCCTCAACTCACTCTTCACTCTTTGCTGTCGGCTGTGGATATTCCCTGTTTTCCATCAACTGTCTCTTTTACCTCTTTCCCCTCGCTTGTCTCTTTTAATTCTTTCCCCTCGCCTGTCTCTTTTACTTCTTTCCCCTCAACTCTCTCTTCACTCTTTGCTGTCGCTTGTGGATTTTCCCTGTTTTCCATCAACTCTCTCTTTTCCCTCCTTTCCCGCGCTTGTCTCTTTTCCCTCCTTTCCCTCTCCTCTCTCTCTCACCTCTTTTCCCACACCTACCACTTTTCCCGGGTTTCCCTCTTTTCCACGAACTCTCTCTTTTCCCTCTTTTCCGTCGCTTGTCTCTTTTATCTCTTTTTCCGTTCTCTTTTGCCTGTTTTCCCTCTTTTCCATGAACTCTCTCTTTTCATTCTTTTCTCTCGCCTCTCCCTTTAACCGCTTTTCCCTCTTTACCCTCGCCTGTCTCTCTCACCTCTTTTCCCACACCTACCTCTTTTCCCGGGTTTCCCTCTTTTCCCTGAACTCTCTCTTTTCACTCTTTTCCCTCGCCTGTCTCTTTTATCTCTTTTTCCGTTCTCTTTTGCCTGTTTTCCCTCTTTTCCATCAACTCTCCCTTTTCCCTCCTTTCCCTCCCTTGTCTCTTTTACTTCTTTCCCCTCAACTCTCTCTTCACTCTCTGCTGTCGGCTGTGGATATTCCCTGTTTTCCATCAACTATCTCTTTTACCTCTTTCCCCTCGCTTGTCTCTTTTACTTCTTTCCCCTCGCCTGTCTCTTTTACTTCTTTCCCCTCAACTCTCTCTTCACTCTTTGCTGTCGCCTGTGGATTTTCCCTGTTTTCCATCAACTCTCTCTTTTCCGTCCTTTCCCTCGCTTGTCTCTTTTACCTCTTTCCCCCTTGCCTGTCTCTTTTCCCTGGTTTCCCTCTTTTCCCTGAACACTCTCTTTTCACTCTTTTCCCTCGCTTGTCTCTTTTCCCTGTATTCCCTCAACTCTCTCTTTTCCCTCTTCCCCTCGCATGTCTCTTTTGTCTCTTCTTCCATTTTGTCTCTTTTGCCTGGTTTCCCTCTGTTCCCTGAACTCTCTCTTTTCCCTCTTTTCCCTCGCTTGTCTCTTTTCCCTGTATTCCCTCAACTCTCTCTTTCCCCTCTTCCCCCCTTCCCTGTCTCTTCTCCATGGTTTCCCTCTTTTCCCTGAACTCTCTCTTTTCACTTTTTCCCCTCGCCTGTCTGTTTTACTTCTTTCCCCTCAACTTTCTCTTCCCTTTTTGCTGTCGCCTGTGTCTTTTCCCTCTTTTCCATCAACTCTCCCTTTTCCCTCCTTTCCCTCCCTTGTCTCTTTTACTTCTTTCCCCTCAACTCCCTTTTCCCTCTTTGCCGTCGCCTGTGTCTTTTCCCTGTTTTCCAGCAACTCTCTCTTTTCCGTCCTTTCCCTTGCTTGCTTCTTTTACCTCTTTCCCCCTTGCCTGTCTCTTTTCCCTGGTTTCCCTCTTTTCCCTGAACTCTCTCTTTTCCCTCCTTTCCCTCCCTTGTCTCTTTTACTTCTTTCCCCTCAACTCTCTCTTCACTCTCTGCTGTCGGCTGTGGATATTCCCTGTTTTCCATCAACTGTCTCTTTTACCTCTTTCCCCTCGCTTGTCTCTTTTACTTCTTTCCCCTCGCCTGTCTCTTTTACTTCTTTCCCCTCAACTCTCTCTTCACTCTTTGCTGTCGCCTGTGGATTTTCCCTGTTTTCCATCAACTCTCTCTTTTCCGTCCTTTCCCTCGCTTGTCTCTTTTACCTCTTTCCCCCTTGCCTGTCTCTTTTCCCTGGTTTCCCTCTTTTCCCTGAACACTCTCTTTTCACTCTTTTCCCTCGCTTGTCTCTTTTCCCTGTATTCCCTCAACTCTCTCTTTTCCCTCTTCCCCTCGCATGTCTCTTTTGTCTCTTCTTCCATTTTGTCTCTTTTACCTGGTTTCCCTCTGTTCCCTGAACTCTCTCTTTTCACTCTTTTCCCTCGCTTGTCTCTTTTCCCTGTATTCCCTCAACTCTCTCTTTTCCCTCTTCCCCTCGCCTGTCTCTGTTATCTCTTCTTCCATTTTGTCTCTTTTGCCTGGTTTCCCTCTTTTCCCTGAACTCTCTCTTTTCACTCTTTTCCCTCACTTGTCTCTTTTACCTCTTTTCCCCTTGCCTGTCTCTTTTCCCTGGTTTCCCTTCTTTTCCATGAACTCTCTCTTTTCCCTCTTTTCCCTCGCTTGTCTCTTTTCCCTGTATTCCCTCAACTCTCTCTTTCCCCTCTTCCCCCCTTCCCTGTCTCTTCTCCATGGTTTCCCTCTTTTCCCTGAACTCTCTCTTTTCACTTTTTCCCCTCGCCTGTCTGTTTTACTTCTTTCCCCTCAACTTTCTCTTCCCTTTTTGCTGTCGCCTGTGTCTTTTCCCTCTTTTCCATCAACTCTCCCTTTTCCCTCCTTTCCCTCCCTTGTCTCTTTTACTTCTTTCCCCTCAACTCCCTTTTCCCTCTTTGCCGTCGCCTGTGTCTTTTCCCTGTTTTCCAGCAACTCTCTCTTTTCCGTCCTTTCCCTTGCTTGCTTCTTTTACCTCTTTCCCCCTTGCCTGTCTCTTTTCCCTGGTTTCCCTCTTTTCCCTGAACTCTCTCTTTTCACTCTTTTCCCTCGCTTGTTTCTTTTCCCTGTATTCCCTCAACTCTCTCTTTTCTCTCTTACCCCTTTTCCTGTCTCTTCTCCATGGTTTCCCTCTTTTCCCTGAACTCTCTCTTTTCCCTCCTTTCCCTCGCTTGTCTCTTTTACCTCTTTTCCCCTTGCCTGTCTCTTTTCCCTGGCTTCCCTTCTTTTCCATGAACTCTCTCTTTTCCCTCCTTCCCCTCGCCTGTCTCTCTCACCTCTTTTCCCACACCTACCACTTTTCCCGGGTTTCCCTCTTTTCCACGAACTCTCTCTTTTCCCTCTTTTCTGTCGCTTGTCTCTTTTACCTCTTTTTCCGTTCTCTTTTGCCTGTTTTCCCTCTTTTCCATGAACTCTCTGTTTTCCTTCTTTTCTCTCCCCTCTCCCTTTAACCGCTTTTCCCTCTTTACCCTCGCCTGTCTCTCTCACCTCTTTTCCCACACCTACCTCTTTTCCCGAGTTTGCCTCTTTTCCCTGAACTCTCTCTTTTCCCTCTTCTCTGTCGCTTGTCTCTTTTACCTCTTTTCTATCTTTCCCCTCGCCTGTCTCTTCTCCCTGGTTTCCCTCTTTTCCCTGAACGCTCTCTTTTCACTCTTTTCCCTCGCTTGTCTCTTTTCCCTGTATTCCCTCAACTCTCTCTTTCCCCTCTTCCCCCCTTCCCCGTCTCTTCTCCATGGTTTCCCTCTTTTCCCTGAACTCTCTCTTTTCCCTCCTTTCCCTCCCTTGTCTCTTTTACTTCTTTCCCCTCAACTCTCTCTTCACTCTTTGCTGTCGGCTGTGGATATTCCCTGTTTTCCATCAACTGTCTCTTTTACTTCTTTCCCCTCGCTTGTCTCTTTTACTTCTTTCCCCTCAACTCTCTCTTCCCTCTTTGCCGTCGCCTGTGTCTGTTCCCTCTTTTCCATCAACTCTCCCTTTTCCCTCCTTTCCCTCGCTTGTCTCTTTTACCTCTTTCCCCATTGCCTGTCTCTTTTCCCTGGTTTCCCTCTGTTCCGTGAACTCTCTCTTTTCCCTCTTTTCCCTCGCTTGTCTCTTTTCCCTGTATTCCCTCAACTCTCTCTTTTCCCTCTTCCCCTCGCCTGTCTCTTTTATCTCTTCTTCCATTTTGTCTCTTTTGCCTGGTTTCCCTCTTTTCCCTGAACTCTCTCTTTTCACTCTTTTCCCTCACTTGTCTCTTTTCCTTGTATTCCCTCAACTCTCTCTTTTCTCTCTTACCCCTTTTCCTGTCTCTTCTCCATGGTTTCCCTCTTTTCCCTGAACACTCTCTTTTCCGTCCTTTCCCTCACTTGTCTCTTTTTCCTCTTTTCCCCTTGCCTGTCTCTTTTTCGTGGTTTCCCTTCTTTTCCATGGACTCTCTCTTTTCCCTCTTTTCCCTCGCTTGTCTCTTTTCCCTGTATTCCCTCAACTCTCTCTTTCCCCTCTTCCCCCCTTCCCTGTCTCTTGTCCATGGTTTCCCTCTTTTCCCTGAACTCTCTCTTTTCACTTTTCCCCCTCGCCTGTCTGTTTTACTTCTTTCCCCTCAACTTTCTCTTCCCTCTTTGCCGTCGCCTGTGTCTTTTCCCTCTTTTCCATCAACTCTCCCTTTTCCCTTCTTTCCCTCCCTTGTCTCTTTTACTTCTTTCCCCTCAACTCCCTTTTCCCTCTTTGCCGTCGCCTGTGTCTTTTCCCTGTTTTCCAGCAACTCTCTCTTTTCCGTCATTTCCCTTGCTTGCTTCTTTTACCTCTTTCCCCCTTGCCTGTCTCTTTTCCCTGGTTTCCCTCTTTTCCCTGAACTCTCTCTTTTCACTCTTTTCCCTCGCTTGTTTCTTTCCCTGTATTCCCTCAACTCTCTCTTTCCCCTCTTCCCCCCTTCCCTGTCTCTTCTCCATGGTTTCCCTCTTTTCCCTGAACTCTCTCTTTTCCCTCCTTCCCCTCGCCTGTCTCTCTCACCTCTTTTCCCACACCTACCACTTTTCCCGGGTTTCCCTCTTTTCCACGAACTCTCTCTTTTCCCTCTTTTCCCTCGCTTGTCTCTTTTATCTCTTTTTCCGTTCTCTTTTGCCCGTTTTCCCTCTTTTCCTTGAACTCTCTCTTTTCCCTCTTTTCCTTGAACTCTCTCTTTTCCCTCTTTTCCCTCGCCTCTCCCTTTAACCGCTTTTCCCTCTTTACACTCTCCTCTCTCTCTCACCACTTTTCCCACACCTACCTCTTTTCCCGGGTTTCCCTCTTTTACCTGAACTCTCTCTTTTCCCTCGCTTGTCTCTTTTATCTCTTTCTCCGTTCTGTCCCTTTTGCCTGTTTTCCCTCTTTTCCATGAACTCTCTCTTTTCATTCATTCCCCTCGCCTGTTTTACTTCTTTCCCCTCAACTTTCTCTTCCCTCTTTGCCGTCGCCTGTGTCTTTTCCCTCTTTTCCATCAACTCTCCGTTTTCCCTCCTTTCCCTCCCTTCTCTCTTTTACTTCTTTCCCCTCAACTCCCTTTTCCCTCTTTGCCATCGCCTGTGTCTTTTCCCTGTTTTCCATCAACTCTCTCTTTTCCGTCCTTTCCCTTGCTTGTCTCTTTTAACTCTTTCCCCCTTGCCTGTCTCTTTCCTCTGGTTTCCCTCTTTTCCCTGAACTCTCTCTTTTCACTATTTCCCCCGCTTGTCATTTTCCCTGTATTCCCTCAACTCTCTCTTTTCCCTCTTCCCCTCGCCTGTCTCTCTCACCTCTTTTCCCACACCTACCACTTTTCCCGGGTTTCCCTCTTTTCCACGAACTCTCTCTTTTCCCTCTTTTCTGTCGCTTGTCTCTTCTACCTCTTTTTCCGTTCTCTTTTGCCTGTTTTCCCTCTTTTCCATGAACTCTCTCTTTTCCCTCTTCCCCTTGCCTGTCTCTTTTATTTCTTTTTCCATTTTTTCTCTTTTGCCTGTTTTCCCTCTTTTCCCTGAACTCTCTCTTTTCCCTCCTTTCCCTCCCTTGTCTCTTTTACTTCTTTCCCCTCAACTCACTCTTCACTCTTTGCTGTCGGCTGTGGATATTCCCTGTTTTCCATCAACTGTCTCTTTTACCTCTTTCCCCTCGCCTGTCTCTTTTACTTCTTTCCCCTCAACTCTCTCTTCACTCTTTGCTGTCGCTTGTGGATTTTCCCTGTTTTCCATCAACTCTCTCTTTTCCCTCCTTCCCCTCTCCTCTCTCTCTCACCTCTTTTCCCACACCTACCACTTTTCCCGGGTTTCCCTCTTTTCCACGAACTCTCTCTTTTCCCTCTTTTCCGTCGCTTGTCTCTTTTACCTCTTTTTCCGTTTTGTCTCTTTTGCCTGTTTTCCCTCTTTTCCATGAACTCTCTCTTTTCCTTCTTTTCTCTCGCCTCTCCCTTTAACCGCTTTTCCCTCTTTACCCTCGCCTGTCTCTCTCACCTCTTTTCCCACACCTACCTCTTTTCCCGGGTTTCCCTCTTTTCCCTGAACGCTCTCTTTTCACTCTTTTCCCTCGCCTCTTTTCCCTGTATTCCCTCAACTCTCTCTTTTCCCTCTTCCCCTCGCCTGTCTCTTTTATCTCTTCTTCCATTTTGTCTCTTTTGCCTGGTTTCCCTCTGTTCCCTGAACTCTCTCTTTTCCCTCTTTTCCCTCGCTTGTCTCTTTTCCCTGTATTCCCTCAACTCTCTCTTTTCCCTCTTCCCCCCTTCCCCGTCTCTTCTCCATGGTTTCCCTCTTTTCCCTGAACTCTCTCTTTTCCCTCCTTTCCCTCCCTTGTCTCTTTTACTTCTTTCCCCTCAACTCTCTCTTCACTCTTTGCTGTCGGCTGTGGATATTCCCTGTTTTCCAGCAACTCTCTCTTTTACCTCTTTCCCCTCGCTTGTCTCTTTTACTTCTTTCCCCTCGCCTGTCTCTTTTACTTCTTTCCCCTCAACTTTCTCTTCCCTCTTTGCCGTCGCCTGTGTCTTTTCCCTCTTTTCCATCAACTCTCCCTTTTCCCTCCTTTCCCTCCCTTGTCTCTTTTACTTCTTTCCCCTCAACTCCCTTTTCCCTCTATGCCGTCGCCTGTGTCTTTTCCCTGTTTTCCATCAACTCTCTCTTTTCCGTCCTTTCCCTTGCTTGCCTCTTTTACCTCTTTCCCCCTTGCCTCTTTTCCCTGGTTTCCCTCTTTTCCCTGAACCCTCTCTTTTCACTCTTTTCCCTCGCTTGTCTCTTTTCCCTGTATTCCCTCAACTCTCTCTTTTCTCTCTTGCCCCTTTTCCTGTGTCTTCTCCATGGTTTCCCTCTTTTCCCTGAACACTCTCTTTTCCCTCCTTTCCCTCACTTGTCTCTTTTACCTCTTTTCCCCTTGCCTGTCTCTTTTCCCTGGCTTCCCTTCTTTTCCATGAACTCTCTCTTTTCCCTCTTTTCCCTCGCTTGTCTCTTTTCCCTGTATTCCCTCAACTCTCTCTTTCCCCTCTTCCCCCCTTCCCTGTCTCTTCTCCATGGTTTCCCACTTTTCCCTGAACTCTCTCTTTTCACTCTTTTCCCTCGCTTGTCTCTTTTCCCTGTATTCCCTCAACTCTCTCTTTTCTCTCTTCCCCCTTTTCCTGTGTCTTCTCCATGGTTTCCCTCTTTTCCCTGAACTCTCTCTTTTCCCTCTTTTCCCTCGCTTGTCTCTTTTATCTCTTTTTCCGTTCTCTTTTGCCCGTTTTCCCTCTTTTCCTTGAACTCTCTCTTTTCCCTCTTTTCCTTGAACACTCTCTTTCCCTCTTTTCCCTCGCCTCTCCCTTTAACCGCTTTTCCCTCTTTACACTCGCCTGTCTCTCTCACCAATTTTCCCACACCTACCTCTTTTCCCGGGTTTCCCTCTTTTCCCTGAACTCTCTCTTTTCCCTCGCTTGTCTCTTTTATCTCTTTCTCCGTTCTGTCCCTTTTGCCTGTTTTCCCTCTTTTCCATGAACTCTCTCTTTTCATTCTTTCCCCTCGCCTGTCTGTTTTACTTCTTTCCCCTCAACCTTCTCTTCCCTCTTTGCCGTCGCCTGTGTCTTTTCCCTCTTTTCCATCAACTCTCCCTTTTCCCTCCTTTCCCTCCCTTCTCTCTTTTACTTCTTTCCCCTCAACTCCCTTTTCCCTCTTTGCCATCGCCTGTGTCTTTTCCCTGTTTTCCATCAACTCTCTCTTTTCCCTCCTTTCCCTCGCTTGTCTCTTTTCCCTCTTTCCCCCTTGCCTGTCTCTTTCCCCTGGTTTCCCTCTTTTCCGTGAACTCTCTCTTTTCACTATTTCCCCCCGCTTGTCATTTTCCCTGTATTCCCTCAACTCTCTCTTTTCCCTCTTGCCCCTTTTCCTGTCTCTTCTCCATGGTTTCCCTCTTTTCCCTGAACACTCTCTTTTCCCTCCTTTCCCTCACTTGTCTCTTTTACCTCTTTTCCCCTTGCCTGTCTCTTTTCCCTGGTTTCCCTTCTTTTCCATGAACTCTCTCTTTTCCCTCTTTTCCCTCGCTTGTCTCTTTTCCCTGTATTCCCTCAACTCTCTCTTTCCCCTCTTCCCCCCTTCCCTGTCTCTTCTCCATGGTTTCCCTCTTTTCCCTGAACTCTCTCTTTTCCCTCCTTCCCCTCGCCTGTCTCTCTCACCTCTTTTCCCACACCTACCACTTTTCCCGGGTTTCCCTCTTTTCCACGAACTCTCTCTTTTCCCTCTTTTCTGTCGCTTGTCTCTTTTACCTCTTTTTTCGTTCTTTTGCCTGTTTTCCCTCTTTTCCTTGAACTGTCTCTTTTCCCTCTTTTCCTTCAACTCTCTCTTTTCCCTCTTTTCCCTCGCCTCTCCCTTTAACCGCTTTTCCCTCTTTACACTCGCGTGTCTCTCTCACCACTTTTCCCACACCTACCTCTTTTCCCGGGTTTCCCTCTTTTACCTGAACTCTCTCTTTTCCCTCGCTTGTCTCTTTTATCTCTTTCTCCGTTCTGTCCCTTTTGCCTGTTTTCCCTCTTTTCCATGAACTCTCTCTTTTCATTCTTTCCCCTCGCCTGTCTGTTTTACTTCTTTCCCCTCAACCTTCTCTTCCCTCTTTGCCGTCGCCTGTGTCTTTTCCCTCTTTTCCATCAACTCTCCCTTTTCCCTCCTTTCCCTCCCTTCTCTCTTTTACTTCTTTCCCCTCAACTCCCTTTTCCCTCTTTGCCATCGCCTGTGTCTTTTCCCTGTTTTCCATCAACTCTCTCTTTTCCCTCCTGTCCCTCGCTTGTCTCTTTTACCTCTTTCCCCCTTGCCTGTCTCTTTCCCCTGGTTTCCCTCTTTTCCCTGAACTCTCTCTTTTCACTATTTCCCCCCGCTTGTCATTTTCCCTGTATTCCCTCAACTCTCTCTTTTCCCTCTTCCCCTCGCCTGTCTCTCTCACCTCTTTTCCCACACCTACCACTTTTCCCGGGTTTCCCCTTTTTTCCACGAACTCTCTCTTTTCCCTCTTTTCTGTCGCTTGTCTCTTCTACCTCTTTTTCCGTTCTCTTTTGCCTGTTTTCCCTCTTTTCCATGAACTCTCTCTTTTCCCTCTTCCCCTCGCCTGTCTCTTTTATTTCTTTTTCCATTTTTTCTCTTTTGCCTGTTTTCCCTCTTTTCCCTGAACTCTCTCTTTTCCCTCCTTTCCCTCCCTTGTCTCTTTTATTTCTTTCCCGTCAACTCCCTTTTCCCTCTTTGCCGTCGCCTGTGTCTTTTCCCTGTTTTCCATCAACTCTCTCTTTTCCCTCCTTTCCCTCGCTTGTCTCTTTTGCCTCTTTTCCCCCGCTTGTCTCTCTCACCTCTTTCCCCACACCTGCCTCTTTTCCCTGGTTTCCCTCTTTTCCCTGAACTCTCTCTTTTCACTTTTCCCCCTCGCCTGTCTGTTTTACTTCTTTCCCCTCAACTTTCTCTTCCCTGTTTGCCGTCGCCTGTGTCTTTTCCCTCTTTTCCATCAACTCTCCCTTTTCCCTCCTTTCCCTCCCTTGTCTCTTTTGCTTCTTTCCCCTCAACTCCCTTTTCCCTCTATGCCGTCGCCTGTGTCTTTTCCCTGTTTTCCATCAACTCTCTCTTTTCCGTCCTTTCCCTTGCTTCCCTCTTTTACCTCTTTCCCCCTTGCCTCTTTTCCCTGGTTTCCCTCTTTTCCCTGAACTCTCTCTTTTCACTCTTTTCCCTCGCTTGTCTCTTTTCCCTGTATTCCCTCAACTCTCTCTTTTCTCTCTTGCCCCTTTTCCTGTCTCTTCTCCATGGTTTCCCTCTTTTCCCTGAACACTCTCTTTTCCCTCCTTTCCCTCACTTGTCTCTTTTACCTCTTTTCCCCTTGCCTGTCTCTTTTCCCTGGTTTCCCTTCTTTTCCATGAACTCTCTCTTTTCCCTCTTTTCCCTCGCTTGTCTCTTTTCCCTGTATTCCCTCAACTCTCTCTTTCCCCTCTTCCCCCCTTCCCTGTCTCTTCTCCATGGTTTCCCTCTTTTCCCTGAACTCTCTCTTTTCCCTCCTTCCCCTCGCCTGTCTCTCTCACCTCTTTTCCCACACCTACCACTTTTCCCGGGTTTCCCTCTTTTCCACGAACTCTCTCTTTTCCCTCTTTTCTGTCGCTTGTCTCTTTTACCTCTTTTTTCGTTCTTTTGCCTGTTTTCCCTCTTTTCCTTGAACTGTCTCTTTTCCCTCTTTTCCTTCAACTCTCTCTTTTCCCTCCTTTCCCTCCCTTGTCTCTTTTACTTCTTTCCCCTCAACTCTCTCTTCCCTCTTTGCCGTCGCCTGTGTCTTTTCCCTCTTTTCCATCAACTCTCCCTTTTCCCTCCTTTCCCTCCCTTGTCTCTTTTACTTCTTTCCCCTCAACTCTCTCTTCCCTCTTTGCTGTCGCCTGTGGATTTTCCCTGTTTTCCATCAACTCTCTCTTTTCCCTCCTTTCCCGCGCTTGTCTCTTTTCCCTCCTTTCCCTCGCCTGTCTCTCTCACCTCTTTTCCCACACCTACCACTTTTCCCGGGTTTCCCTCTTTTCCACGAACTCTCTCTTTTCCCTCTTTTCTGTCGCTTGTCTCTTTTACCTCTTTTTCCGTTCTCTTTTGCCTGTTTTCCCTCCTTTCCATGAACTCTCTCTTTTCCTTCTTTTCTCTCGCCTCTCCCTTTAACCGCTTTTCCCTCTTTAGCCTCACCTGTCTCTCTCACCTCTTTTCCCACACCTACCTCTTTTCCCGGGTTTCCCTCTTTTCCCTGAACTCTCTCTTTTCCCTCTTCTCTGTCGCTTGTCTCTTTTACCTCTTTTCTATCTTTCCCCTCGCCTGTCTCTTCTCCCTGGTTTCCCTCTTTTCCCTGAACGCTCTCTTTTCACTCTTTTACCTCGCTTGTCTCTTTTCCCTGTATTCCCTCAACTCTCTCTTTCCCCTCTTCCCCCCTTCCCCGTCTCTTCTCCATGGTTTCCCTCTTTTCCCTGAACTCTCTCTTTTCCCTCCTTTCCCTCCCTTGTCTCTTTTACTTCTTTCCCCTCAACTCTCTCTTCACTCTTTGCTGTCGGCTGTGGATATTCCCTGTTTTCCATCAACTCTCTCTTTTCCCTCTTCCCCTCGCCTGTCTCTTTTAATTCTTTCCCCTCGCCTGTCTCTTTTACTTCTTTCCCCTCAACTCCCTTTTCCCTCTTTGCCGTCGCCTGTGTCTTTTCCCTCTTTTCCATCAACTCTCTCTTTTCCCTCCTTTCCATCAACTCTCTCTTTTCCCTCCTTTCCCTCGCTTGTCTCTTTTGCCTCTTTTCCCCCGCTTGTCTCTCTCACCTCTTTCCCCACACCTGCCTCTTTTCCCTGGTTTCCCTCTTTTCCCTGAACTCTCTCTTTTCAATTTTTCCCCTCGCCTGTCTGTTTTACTTCTTTCCCCTCAACTTTCTCTTCCCTCTTTGCCGTCGCCTGTGTCTTTTCCCTCTTTTCCATCAACTCTCCCTTTTCCCTCCTTTCCCTCCCTTGTCTCTTTTACTTCTTTCCCCTCAACTCCCTTTTCCCTCTATGCCGTCGCCTGTGTCTTTTCCCTGTTTTCCATCAACTCTCTCTTTTCCGTCCTTTCCCTTGCTTCCCTCTTTTCCCTCTTTCCCCCTTGCCTCTTTTCCCTGGTTTCCCTCTTTTCCCTGAACTCTCTCTTTTCACTCTTTTCCCTCGCTTGTCTCTTTTCCCTGTATTCCCTCAACTCTCTCTTTTCTCTCTTGCCCCTTTTCCTGTCTCTTCTCCATGGTTTCCCTCTTTTCCCTGAACACTCTCTTTTCCCTCCTTTCCCTCACTTGTCTGTTTTACCTCTTTTCCCCTTGCCTGTCTCTTTTCCCTGGTTTCCCTTCTTTTCCATGAACTCTCTCTTTTCCCTCTTTTCCCTCGCTTGTCTCTTTTCCCTGTATTCCCTCAACTCTCTCTTTCCCCTCTTCCCCCCTTCCCTGTCTCTTCTCCATGGTTTCCCTCTTTTCCCTGAACTCTCTCTTTTCCCTCCTTCCCCTCGCCTGTCTCTCTCACCTCTTTTCCCACACCTACCACTTTTCCCGGGTTTCCCTCTTTTCCACGAACTCTCTCTTTTCCCTCTTTTCTGTCGCTTGTCTCTTTTACCTCTTTTTTCGTTCTTTTGCCTGTTTTCCCTCTTTTCCTTGAACTGTCTCTTTTCCCTCTTTTCCTTCAACTCTCTCTTTTCCCTCTTTTCCCTCGCCTCTCCCTTTAACCGCTTTTCCCTCTTTACACTCGCCTGTCTCTCTCACCACTTTTCCCACACCTACCTCTTTTCCCGGGTTTCCCTCTTTTACCTGAACTCTCTCTTTTCCCTCGCTTGTCTCTTTTATCTCTTTCTCCGTTCTGTCCCTTTTGCCTGTTTTCCCTCTTTTCCATGAACTCTCTCTTTTCATTCTTTCCCCTCGCCTGTCTGTTTTACTTCTTTCCCCTCAACTTTCTCTTCCCTCTTTGCCGTCGCCTGTGTCTTTTCCCTCTTTTCCATCAACTCTCCCTTTTCCCTCCTTTCCCTCCCTTGTCTCTTTTGCTTCTTTCCCCTCAACTCCCTTTTCCCTCTATGCCGTCGCCTGTGTCTTTTCCCTGTTTTCCATCAACTCTCTCTTTTCCGTCCTTTCCCTTGCTTCCCTCTTTTACCTCTTTCCCCCTTGCCTCTTTTCCCTGGTTTCCCTCTTTTCCCTGAACTCTCTCTTTTCACTCTTTTCCCTCGCTTGTCTCTTTTCCCTGTATTCCCTCAACTCTCTCTTTTCTCTCTTGCCCCTTTTCCTGTCTCTTCTCCATGGTTTCCCTCTTTTCCCTGAACACTCTCTTTTCCCTCCTTTCCCTCACTTGTCTCTTTTACCTCTTTTCCCCTTGCCTGTCTCTTTTCCCTGGTTTCCCTTCTTTTCCATGAACTCTCTCTTTTCCCTCTTTTCCCTCGCTTGTCTCTTTTCCCTGTATTCCCTCAACTCTCTCTTTCCCCTCTTCCCCCCTTCCCTGTCTCTTCTCCATGGTTTCCCTCTTTTCCCTGAACTCTCTCTTTTCCCTCCTTCCCCTCGCCCTTCTCTCTCACCTCTTTTCCCACACCTACCACTTTTCCCGGGTTTCCCTCTTTTCCACGAACTCTCTCTTTTCCCTCTTTTCTGTCGCTTGTCTCTTTTACCTCTTTTTTCGTTCTTTTGCCTGTTTTCCCTCTTTTCCTTGAACTGTCTCTTTTCCCTCTTTTCCTTCAACTCTCTCTTTTCCCTCCTTTCCCTCCCTTGTCTCTTTTACTTCTTTCCCCTCAACTCTCTCTTCCCTCTTTGCCGTCGCCTGTGTCTTTTCCCTCTTTTCCATCAACTCTCCCTTTTCCCTCCTTTCCCTCCCTTGTCTCTTTTACTTCTTTCCCCTCAACTCTCTCTTCCCTCTTTGCTGTCGCCTGTGGATTTTCCCTGTTTTCCATCAACTCTCTCTTTTCCCTCCTTTCCCGCGCTTGTCTCTTTTCCCTCCTTTCCCTCGCCTGTCTCTCTCACCTCTTTTCCCACACCTACCACTTTTCCCGGGTTTCCCTCTTTTCCACGAACTCTCTCTTTTCCCTCTTTTCTGTCGCTTGTCTCTTTTACCTCTTTTTCCGTTCTCTTTTGCCTGTTTTCCCTCCTTTCCATGAACTCTCTCTTTTCCTTCTTTTCTCTCGCCTCTCCCTTTAACCGCTTTTCCCTCTTTAGCCTCACCTGTCTCTCTCACCTCTTTTCCCACACCTACCTCTTTTCCCGGGTTTCCCTCTTTTCCCTGAACTCTCTCTTTTCCCTCTTCTCTGTCGCTTGTCTCTTTTACCTCTTTTCTATCTTTCCCCTCGCCTGTCTCTTCTCCCTGGTTTCCCTCTTTTCCCTGAACGCTCTCTTTTCACTCTTTTACCTCGCTTGTCTCTTTTCCCTGTATTCCCTCAACTCTCTCTTTCCCCTCTTCCCCCCTTCCCCGTCTCTTCTCCATGGTTTCCCTCTTTTCCCTGAACTCTCTCTTTTCCCTCCTTTCCCTCCCTTGTCTCTTTTACTTCTTTCCCCTCAACTCTCTCTTCACTCTTTGCTGTCGGCTGTGGATATTCCCTGTTTTCCATCAACTCTCTCTTTTCCCTCTTCCCCTCGCCTGTCTCTTTTAATTCTTTCCCCTCGCCTGTCTCTTTTACTTCTTTCCCCTCAACTCCCTTTTCCCTCTTTGCCGTCGCCTGTGTCTTTTCCCTCTTTTCCATCAACTCTCTCTTTTCCCTCCTTTCCATCAACTCTCTCTTTTCCCTCCTTTCCCTCGCTTGTCTCTTTTGCCTCTTTTCCCCCGCTTGTCTCTCTCACCTCTTTCCCCACACCTGCCTCTTTTCCCTGGTTTCCCTCTTTTCCCTGAACTCTCTCTTTTCAATTTTTCCCCTCGCCTGTCTGTTTTACTTCTTTCCCCTCAACTTTCTCTTCCCTCTTTGCCGTCGCCTGTGTCTTTTCCCTCTTTTCCATCAACTCTCCCTTTTCCCTCCTTTCCCTCCCTTGTCTCTTTTACTTCTTTCCCCTCAACTCCCTTTTCCCTCTATGCCGTCGCCTGTGTCTTTTCCCTGTTTTCCATCAACTCTCTCTTTTCCGTCCTTTCCCTTGCTTCCCTCTTTTCCCTCTTTCCCCCTTGCCTCTTTTCCCTGGTTTCCCTCTTTTCCCTGAACTCTCTCTTTTCACTCTTTTCCCTCGCTTGTCTCTTTTCCCTGTATTCCCTCAACTCTCTCTTTTCTCTCTTGCCCCTTTTCCTGTCTCTTCTCCATGGTTTCCCTCTTTTCCCTGAACACTCTCTTTTCCCTCCTTTCCCTCACTTGTCTGTTTTACCTCTTTTCCCCTTGCCTGTCTCTTTTCCCTGGTTTCCCTTCTTTTCCATGAACTCTCTCTTTTCCCTCTTTTCCCTCGCTTGTCTCTTTTCCCTGTATTCCCTCAACTCTCTCTTTCCCCTCTTCCCCCCTTCCCTGTCTCTTCTCCATGGTTTCCCTCTTTTCCCTGAACTCTCTCTTTTCCCTCCTTCCCCTCGCCTGTCTCTCTCACCTCTTTTCCCACACCTACCACTTTTCCCGGGTTTCCCTCTTTTCCACGAACTCTCTCTTTTCCCTCTTTTCTGTCGCTTGTCTCTTTTACCTCTTTTTTCGTTCTTTTGCCTGTTTTCCCTCTTTTCCTTGAACTGTCTCTTTTCCCTCTTTTCCTTCAACTCTCTCTTTTCCCTCTTTTCCCTCGCCTCTCCCTTTAACCGCTTTTCCCTCTTTACACTCGCCTGTCTCTCTCACCACTTTTCCCACACCTACCTCTTTTCCCGGGTTTCCCTCTTTTACCTGAACTCTCTCTTTTCCCTCGCTTGTCTCTTTTATCTCTTTCTCCGTTCTGTCCCTTTTGCCTGTTTTCCCTCTTTTCCATGAACTCTCTCTTTTCATTCTTTCCCCTCGCCTGTCTGTTTTACTTCTTTCCCCTCAACCTTCTCTTCCCTCTTTGCCGTCGCCTGTGTCTTTTCCCTCTTTTCCATCAACTCTCCCTTTTCCCTCCTTTCCCTCCCTTCTCTCTTTTACTTCTTTCCCCTCAACTCCCTTTTCCCTCTTTGCCATCGCCTGTGTCTTTTCCCTGTTTTCCATCAACTCTCTCTTTTCCCTCCTTTCCCTCGCTTGTCTCTTTTACCTCTTTCCCCCTTGCCTCTTTCCCCTGGTTTCCCTCTTTTCCCTGAACTCTCTCTTTTCACTATTTCCCCCCGCTTGTCATTTTCCCTGTATTCCCTCAACTCTCTCTTTTCCCTCTTCCCCTCGCCTGTCTCTCTCACCTCTTTTCCCACACCTACCACTTTTCCCGGGTTTCCCTTTTTTCCACGAACTCTCTCTTTCCCCTCTTTTCTGTCGCTTGTCTCTTCTACCTCTTTTTCCGTTCTCTTTTGCCTGTTTTCCCTCTTTTCCATGAACTCTCTCTTTTCCCTCTTCCCCTCGCCTGTCTCTTTTATTTCTTTTTCCATTTTTTCTCTTTTGCCTGTTTTCCCTCTTTTCCCTGAACTCTCTCTTTTCCCTCCTTTCCCTCCCTTGTCTCTTTTATTTCTTTCCCGTCAACTCCCTTTTCCCTCTTTGCCGTCGCCTGTGTCTTTTCCCTGTTTTCCATCAACTCTCTCTTTTCCCTCCTTTCCCTCGCTTGTCTCTTTTGCCTCTTTTCCCCCGCTTGTCTCTCTCACCTCTTTCCCCACACCTGCCTCTTTTCCCTGGTTTCCCTCTTTTCCCTGAACTCTCTCTTTTCACTTTTCCCCCTCGCCTGTCTGTTTTACTTCTTTCCCCTCAACTTTCTCTTCCCTCTTTGCCGTCGCCTGTGTCTTTTCCCTCTTTTCCATCAACTCTCCCTTTTCCCTCCTTTCCCTCCCTTGTCTCTTTTACTTCTTTCCCCTCAACTCCCTTTTCCCTCTATGCCGTCGCCTGTGTCTTTTCCCTGTTTTCCATCAACTCTCTCTTTTCCGTCCTTTCCCGCGCTTGTCTCTTTTCCCTCCTTTCCCTCTCCTCTCTCTCTCACCTCTTTTCCCACACCTACCACTTTTCCCGGGTTTCCCTCTTTTCCACGAACTCTCTCTTTTCCCTCTTTTCCGTCGCTTGTCTCTTTTACCTCTTTTTCCGTTTTGTCTCTTTTGCCTGTTTTCCCTCTTTTCCATGAACTCTCTCTTTTCCTTCTTTTCTCTCGCCTCTCCCTTTAACCGCTTTTCCCTCTTTACCCTCGCCTGTCTCTCTCACCTCTTTTCCCACACCTACCTCTTTTCCCGGGTTTCCCTCTTTTCCCTGAACTCTCTCTTTTCCCTCTTCTCTGTCGCTTGTCTCTTTTACCTCTTTTCCCTCTTCCCCCCTTCCCCGTCTCTTCTCCATGGTTTCCCTCTTTTCCCTAAACTCTCTCTTTTCCCTCCTTTCCCTCCCTTGTCTCTTTTACTTCTTTCCCCTCAACTCTCTCTTCACTCTTTGCTGTCAGCTGTGGATATTCCCTGTTTTCCATCAACTGTCTCTTTTACCTCTTTCCCCTCGCTTGTCTCTTTTACTTCTTTCCCCTCAACTCTCTCTTCACTCTTTGCTGTCGCCTGTGGATTTTCCCTGTTTTCCAGCAACTCTCTCTTTTCCCTCCTTTCCCTCGCTTGTCTCTTTTACCTCTTTCCCCCTTGCCTGTCTCTTTTCCCTGGTTTCCCTCTTTTCCCTGAACGCTCTCTTTTCACTCTTTTCCCTCGCTTGTCTCTTTTCCCTGTATTCCCTCAACTCTCTCTTTTCCCTCTTCCCCTCGCCTGTCTCTTTTATCTCTTCTTCCATTTTGTCTCTTTTGCCTGGTTTCCCTCTGGTCCCTGAACTCTCTCTTTTCACTCTTTTCCCTCGCTTGTCTCTTTTCCCTGTATTCCCTCAACTCTCTCTTTTCCCTCTTCCCCTCGCCTGTCTCTTTTATCTCTTCTTCCATTTTGTCTCTTTTGCCTGGTTTCCCTCTTTTCCCTGAACACTCTCTTTTCCCTCCTTTCCCTCACTTGTCTCTTTTTCCTCTTTTCCCCTTGCCTGTCTCTTTTCCGTGGTTTCCCTTCTTTTCCATGGACTCTCTCTTTTCCCTCTTTTCCCTCGCTTGTCTCTTTTCCCTGTATTCCCTCAACTCTCTCTTTCCCCTCTTCCCCCCTTCCCCGTCTCTTCTCCATGGTTTCCCTCTTTTCCCTGAACTCTTTCTTTTCCCTCCTTTCTCTCCCTTGTCTCTTTTACTTCTTTCCCCTCAACTCTCTCTTCACTCTTTGCTGTCGCTTGTGGATTTTCCCTGTTTTCCATCAACTCTCTCTTTTCCCTCCTTTCCCTCGCTTGTCTCTTTTACCTCTTTCCCCATTGCCTGTCTCTTTTCCCTGGTTTCCCTCTTTTCCCTGAACTCTCTCTTTTCACTCTTTTCCCTCGCTTGTCTCTTTTCCCTGTATTCCCTCAACTCTCTCTTTTCCCTCTTCCCCTCGCCTGTCTCTTTTATCTCTTCTTCCATTTTGTCTCTTTTGCCTGGTTTCCCTCTGTTCCCTGAACTCTCTCTTTTCCCTCTTTTCCCTCGCTTGTCTCTTTTCCCTGTATTCCCTCAACTCTCTCTTTTCCCTCTTCCCCTCGCCTGTCTCTTTTATCTCTTCTTCCATTTTGTCTCTTTTGCCTGGTTTCCCTCTTTTCCCTGAACTCTCTCTTTTCACTCTTTTCCCTCACTTGTCTCTTTTCCTTGTATTCCCTCAACTCTCTCTTTTCTCTCTTACCCCTTTTCCTGTCTCTTCTCCATGGTTTCCCTCTTTTCCCTGAACACTCTCTTTTCCCTCCTTTCCCTCACTTGTCTCTTTTTCCTCTTTTCCCCTTGCCTGTCTCTTTTCCGTGGTTTCCCTTCTTTTCCATGGACTCTCTCTTTTCCCTCTTTTCCCTCGCTTGTCTCTTTTCCCTGTATTCCCTCAACTCTCTCTATCCCCTCTTCCCCCCTTCCCTGTCTCTTCTCCATGGTTTCCCTCTTTTCCCTGAACTCTCTCTTTTCCCTCCTTTCCCTCCCTTGTCTCTTTTACTTCTTTCCCCTCAACTCACTCTTCACTCTTTGCTGTCGGCTGTGGATATTCCCTGTTTTCCATCAACTGTCTCTTTTACCTCTTTCCCCTCGCTTGTCTCTTTTAATTCTTTCCCCTCGCCTGTCTCTTTTACTTCTTTCCCCTCAACTCTCTCTTCACTCTTTGCTGTCGCTTGTGGATTTTCCCTGTTTTCCATCAACTCTCTCTTTTCCCTCCTTTCCCGCGCTTGTCTCTTTTCCCTCCTTTCCCTCTCCTCTCTCTCTCACCTCTTTTCCCACACCTACCACTTTTCCCGGGTTTCCCTCTTTTCCACGAACTCTCTCTTTTCCCTCTTTTCCGTCGCTTGTCTCTTTTACCTCTTTTTCCGTTTTGTCTCTTTTGCCTGTTTTCCCTCTTTTCCATGAACTCTCTCTTTTCCTTCTTTTCTCTCGCCTCTCCCTTTAACCGCTTTTCCCTCTTTACCCTCGCCTGTCTCTCTCACCTCTTTTCCCACACCTACCTCTTTTCCCGGGTTTCCCTCTTTTCCCTGAACTCTCTCTTTTCCCTCTTCTCTGTCGCTTGTCTCTTTTACCTCTTTTCTATCTTTCCCCTCGCCTGTCTCTTCTCCCTGGTTTCTCTCTTTTCCCTGAACGCTCTCTTTTCACTCTTTTCCCTCGCTTGTCTCTTTTCCCTGTATTCCCTCAACTCTCTCTTTCCCCTCTTCCCCCCTTCCCCGTCTCTTCTCCATGGTTTCCCTCTTTTCCCTGAACTCTCTCTTTTCCCTCCTTTCCCTCCCTTGTCTCTTTTACTTCTTTCCCCTCAACTCTCTCTTCACTCTTTGCTGTCGGCTGTGGATATTCCCTGTTTTCCATCAACTGTCTCTTTTACCTCTTTCCCCTCGCTTGTCTCTTTTACTTCTTTCCCCTCAACTCTCTCTTCACTCTTTGCTGTCGCCTGTGGATTTTCCCTGTTTTCCAGCAACTCTCTCTTTTCCCTCCTTTCCCTCGCTTGTCTCTTTTACCTCTTTCCCCCTTGCCTGTCTCTTTTCCCTGGTTTCCCTCTGTTCCCTGAACGCTCTCTTTTCACTCTTTTCCCTCGCTTGTCTCTTTTCCCTGTATTCCCTCAACTCTCTCTTTTCCCTCTTCCCCTCGCCTGTCTCTTTTATCTCTTCTTCCATTTTGTCTCTTTTGCCTGGTTTCCCTCTGTTCCCTGAACTCTCTCTTTTCACTCTTTTCCCTCGCTTGTCTCTTTTCCCTGTATTCCCTCAACTCTCTCTTTTCCCTCTTCCCCTCGCCTGTCTCTTTTATCTCTTCTTCCATTTTGTCTCTTTTGCCTGGTTTCCCTCTTTTCCCTGAACACTCTCTTTTCCCTCCTTTCCCTCACTTGTCTCTTTTTCCTCTTTTCCCCTTGCCTGTCTCTTTTCCGTGGTTTCCCTTCTTTTCCATGGACTCTCTCTTTTCCCTCTTTTCCCTCGCTTGTCTCTTTTCCCTGTATTCCCTCAACTCTCTCTTTCCCCTCTTCCCCCCTTCCCTGTCTCTTCTCCATGGTTTCCCTCTTTTCCCTGAACTCTCTCTTTTCCCTCCTTTCCCTCCCTTGTCTCTTTTACTTCTTTCCCCTCAACTCACTCTTCACTCTTTGCTGTCAGCTGTGGATATTCCCTGTTTTCCATCAACTGTCTCTTTTACCTCTTTCCCCTCGCTTGTCTCTTTTAATTCTTTCCCCTCGCCTGTCTCTTTTACTTCTTTCCCCTCAACTCTCTCTTCCCTCTTTGCTGTCGCTTGTGGATTTTCCCTGTTTTCCATCAACTCTCTCTTTTCCCTCCTTTCCCGCGCTTGTCTCTTTTCCCTCCTTTCCCTCTCCTCTCTCTCTCACCTCTTTTCCCACACCTACCACTTTTCCCGGGTTTCCCTCTTTTCCACGAACTCTCTCTTTTCCCTCTTTTCCGTCGCTTGTCTCTTTTATCTCTTTTTCCGTTCTCTTTTGCCTGTTTTCCCTCTTTTCCATGAACTCTCTCTTTTCATTCTTTTCTCTCGCCTCTCCCTTTAACCGCTTTTCCCTCTTTACCCTCGCCTGTCTCTCTCACCTCTTTTCCCACACCTACCTCTTTTCCCGGGTTTCCCTCTTTTCCCTGAACTCTCTCTTTTCACTCTTTTCCCTCGCCTGTCTCTTTTATCTCTTTTTCCGTTCTCTTTTGCCTGTTTTCCCTCTTTTCCATGAACTCTCTCTTTTCATTCTTTCCCCTCGCCTGTCTGTTTTACTTCTTTCCCCTCAACTCTCTCTTCCCTCTTTGCTGTCGCCTGTGGATTTTCCCTGTTTTCCATCAACTCTCTCTTTTCCCTCCTTTCCCGCGCTTGTCTCTTTTCCCTCCTTTCCCTCTCCTCTCTCTCTCACCTCTTTTCCCACACCTACCACTTTTCCCGGGTTTCCCTCTTTTCCACGAACTCTCTCTTTTACCTCTTTTCTGTCGCTTGTCTCTTTTACCTCTTTTTCCGTTTTGTCTCTTTTGCCTGTTTTCCCTCTTTTCCATGAACTCTCTCTTTTCCTTCTTTTCTCTCGCCTCTCCCTTTAACCGCTTTTCCCTCTTTACCCTCGCCTGTCTCTCTCACCTCTTTTCCCACACCTACCTCTTTTCCCGGGTTTCCCTCTTTTCCCTGAACTCTCTCTTTTCCCTCTTCTCTGTCGCTTGTCTCTTTTACCTCTTTTCTATCTTTCCCCTCGCCTGTCTCTTCTCCCTGGTTTCTCTCTTTTCCCTGAACGCTCTCTTTTCACTCTTTTCCCTCGCTTGTCTCTTTTCCCTGTATTCCCTCAACTCTCTCTTTCCCCTCTTCCCCCCTTCCCCGTCTCTTCTCCATGGTTTCCCTCTTTTCCCTAAACTCTCTCTTTTCCCTCCTTTCCCTCCCTTGTCTCTTTTACTTCTTTCCCCTCAACTCTCTCTTCACTCTTTGCTGTCAGCTGTGGATATTCCCTGTTTTCCATCAACTGTCTCTTTTACCTCTTTCCCCTCGCTTGTCTCTTTTACTTCTTTCCCCTCGCCTGTCTCTTTTACTTCTTTCCCCTCAACTCTCTCTTCACTCTTTGCTGTCGCCTGTGGATTTTCCCTGTTTTCCAGCAACTCTCTCTTTTCCCTCCTTTCCCTCGCTTGTCTCTTTTACCTCTTTCCCCCTTGCCTGTCTCTTTTCCCTGGTTTCCCTCTTTTCCCTGAACGCTCTCTTTTCACTCTTTTCCCTCGCTTGTCTCTTTTCCCTGTATTCCCTCAACTCTCTCTTTTCCCTCTTCCCCTCGCCTGTCTCTTTTATCTCTTCTTCCATTTTGTCTCTTTTGCCTGGTTTCCCTCTGTTCCCTGAACTCTCTCTTTTCATTCTTTTCCCTCGCTTGTCTCTTTTCCCTGTATTCCCTCAACTCTCTCTTTTCCCTCTTCCCCTCGCCTGTCTCTTTTATCTCTTCTTCCATTTTGACTCTTTTGCCTGGTCTCCCTCTTTTCCCTGAACTCTCTCTGTTCACTCTTTTCCCTCGCTTGTCTCTTTTCCCTGTATTCCCTCAACTCTCTCTTTCCCCTCTTCCCCCCTTCCCCGTCTCTTCTCCATGGTTTCCCTCTTTTCCCTGAACTCTCTCTTTTCCCTCCTTTCCCTCCCTTGTCTCTTTTACTGCTTTCCCCTCAACTCTCTCTTCACTCTCTGCTGTCGGCTGTGGATATTCCCTGTTTTCCATCAACTATCTCTTTTACCTCTTTCCCCTCGCTTGACTCTTTTACTTCTTTCCCCTCGCCTGTCTCTTTTACTTCTTTCCCCTCAACTCTCTCTTCACTCTTTGCTGTCGCCTGTGGATTTTCCCTGTTTTCCAGCAACTCTCTCTTTTCCCTCCTTTCCCTCGCTTGTCTCTTTTACCTCTTTCCCCCTTGCCTGTCTCTTTTCCCTGGTTTCCCTCTTTTCCCTGAACACTCTCTTTTCACTCTTTTCCCTCGCTTGTCTCTTTTCCCTGTATTCCCTCAACTCTCTCTTTTCCCTCTTCCCCTCGCCTGTCTCTTTTATCTCTTCTTCCATTTTGTCTCTTTTGCCTGGTTTCCCTCTGTTCCCTGAACTCTCTCTTTTCCCTCTTTTCCCTCGCTTGTCTCTTTTCCCTGTATTCCCTCAACTCTCTCTTTTCCCTCTTCCCCTCGCCTGTCTCTTTTATCTCTTCTTCCATTTTGTCTCTTTTGCCTGGTTTCCCTCTTTTCCCTGAACTCTCTCTTTTCACTCTTTTCCCTCACTTGTCTCTTTTCCTTGTATTCCCTCAACTCTCTCTTTTCTCTCTTACCCCTTTTCCTGTCTCTTCTCCATGGTTTCCCTCTTTTCCCTGAACACTCTCTTTTCCCTCCTTTCCCTCACTTGTCTCTTTTTCCTCTTTTCCCCTTGCCTGTCTCTTTTCCGTGGTTTCCCTTCTTTTCCATGGACTCTCTCTTTTCCCTCTTTTCCCTCGCTTGTCTCTTTTCCCTGTATTCCCTCAACTCTCTCTATCCCCTCTTCCCCCCTTCCCTGTCTCTTCTCCATGGTTTCCCTCTTTTCCCTGAACTCTCTCTTTTCCCTCCTTTCCCTCCCTTGTCTCTTTTACTTCTTTCCCCTCAACTCACTCTTCACTCTTTGCTGTCGGCTGTGGATATTCCCTGTTTTCCATCAACTGTCTCTTTTACCTCTTTCCCCTCGCTTGTCTCTTTTAATTCTTTCCCCTCGCCTGTCTCTTTTACTTCTTTCCCCTCAACTCTCTCTTCACTCTTTGCTGTCGCTTGTGGATTTTCCCTGTTTTCCATCAACTCTCTCTTTTCCCTCCTTTCCCGCGCTTGTCTCTTTTCCCTCCTTTCCCTCTCCTCTCTCTCTCACCTCTTTTCCCACACCTACCACTTTTCCCGGGTTTCCCTCTTTTCCACGAACTCTCTCTTTTCCCTCTTTTCCGTCGCTTGTCTCTTTTACCTCTTTTTCCGTTTTGTCTCTTTTGCCTGTTTTCCCTCTTTTCCATGAACTCTCTCTTTTCCTTCTTTTCTCTCGCCTCTCCCTTTAACCGCTTTTCCCTCTTTACCCTCGCCTGTCTCTCTCACCTCTTTTCCCACACCTACCTCTTTTCCCGGGTTTCCCTCTTTTCCCTGAACTCTCTCTTTTCCCTCTTCTCTGTCGCTTGTCTCTTTTACCTCTTTTCTATCTTTCCCCTCGCCTGTCTCTTCTCCCTGGTTTCTCTCTTTTCCCTGAACGCTCTCTTTTCACTCTTTTCCCTCGCTTGTCTCTTTTCCCTGTATTCCCTCAACTCTCTCTTTCCCCTCTTCCCCCCTTCCCCGTCTCTTCTCCATGGTTTCCCTCTTTTCCCTGAACTCTCTCTTTTCCCTCCTTTCCCTCCCTTGTCTCTTTTACTTCTTTCCCCTCAACTCTCTCTTCACTCTTTGCTGTCGGCTGTGGATATTCCCTGTTTTCCATCAACTCTCTCTTTTACCTCTTTCCCTCGCTTGTCTCTTTTACTTCTTTCCCCTCAACTCTCTCTTCACTCTTTGCTGTCGCCTGTGGATTTTCCCTGTTTTCCAGCAACTCTCTCTTTTCCCTCCTTTCCCTCGCTTGTCTCTTTTACCTCTTTCCCCCTTGCCTGTCTCTTTTCCCTGGTTTCCCTCTTTTCCCTGAACGCTCTCTTTTCACTCTTTTCCCTCGCTTGTCTCTTTTCCCTGTATTCCCTCAACTCTCTCTTTTCCCTCTTCCCCTCGCCTGTCTCTTTTATCTCTTCTTCCATTTTGTCTCTTTTGCCTGGTTTCCCTCTGTTCCCTGAACTCTCTCTTTTCACTCTTTTC
The DNA here is from genome assembly GCA_028022735.1 of Gypaetus barbatus. Taxonomy (NCBI): domain Eukaryota; kingdom Metazoa; phylum Chordata; class Aves; order Accipitriformes; family Accipitridae; genus Gypaetus; species Gypaetus barbatus. Next base: position 33,440,681 of record CM051561.1, on the reverse strand, counting down.
CCTCGCTTGTCTCTTTTCCCTGTATTCCCTCAACTCTCTCTTTTCCCTCTTCCCCTCGCCTGTCTCTTTTATCTCTTCTTCCATTTTGTCTCTTTTGCCTGGTTTCCCTCTTTTCCCTGAACACTCTCTTTTCCCTCCTTTCCCTCACTTGTCTCTTTTTCCTCTTTTCCCCTTGCCTGTCTCTTTTCCGTGGTTTCCCTTCTTTTCCATGGACTCTCTCTTTTCCCTCTTTTCCCTCGCTTGTCTCTTTTCCCTGTATTCCCTCAACTCTCTCTTTCCCCTCTTCCCCCCTTCCCTGTCTCTTCTCCATGGTTTCCCTCTTTTCCCTGAACTCTCTCTTTTCCCTCCTTTCCCTCCCTTGTCTCTTTTACTTCTTTCCCCTCAACTCACTCTTCACTCTTTGCTGTCGGCTGTGGATATTCCCTGTTTTCCATCAACTGTCTCTTTTACCTCTTTCCCCTCGCTTGTCTCTTTTAATTCTTTCCCCTCGCCTGTCTCTTTTACTTCTTTCCCCTCAACTCTCTCTTCACTCTTTGCTGTCGCTTGTGGATTTTCCCTGTTTTCCATCAACTCTCTCTTTTCCCTCCTTTCCCGCGCTTGTCTCTTTTCCCTCCTTTCCCTCTCCTCTCTCTCTCACCTCTTTTCCCACACCTACCACTTTTCCCGGGTTTCCCTCTTTTCCACGAACTCTCTCTTTTCCCTCTTTTCCGTCGCTTGTCTCTTTTATCTCTTTTTCCGTTCTCTTTTGCCTGTTTTCCCTCTTTTCCATGAACTCTCTCTTTTCATTCTTTTCTCTCGCCTCTCCCTTTAACCGCTTTTCCCTCTTTACCCTCGCCTGTCTCTCTCACCTCTTTTCCCACACCTACCTCTTTTCCCGGGTTTCCCTCTTTTCCCTGAACTCTCTCTTTTCACTCTTTTCCCTCGCCTGTCTCTTTTATCTCTTTTTCCGTTCTCTTTTGCCTGTTTTCCCTCTTTTCCATCAACTCTCCCTTTTCCCTCCTTTCCCTCCCTTGTCTCTTTTACTTCTTTCCCCTCAACTCTCTCTTCACTCTCTGCTGTCGGCTGTGGATATTCCCTGTTTTCCATCAACTATCTCTTTTACCTCTTTCCCCTCGCTTGTCTCTTTTACTTCTTTCCCCTCGCCTGTCTCTTTTACTTCTTTCCCCTCAACTCTCTCTTCACTCTTTGCTGTCGCCTGTGGATTTTCCCTGTTTTCCATCAACTCTCTCTTTTCCGTCCTTTCCCTCGCTTGTCTCTTTTACCTCTTTCCCCCTTGCCTGTCTCTTTTCCCTGGTTTCCCTCTTTTCCCTGAACACTCTCTTTTCACTCTTTTCCCTCGCTTGTCTCTTTTCCCTGTATTCCCTCAACTCTCTCTTTTCCCTCTTCCCCTCGCATGTCTCTTTTGTCTCTTCTTCCATTTTGTCTCTTTTGCCTGGTTTCCCTCTGTTCCCTGAACTCTCTCTTTTCCCTCTTTTCCCTCGCTTGTCTCTTTTCCCTGTATTCCCTCAACTCTCTCTTTCCCCTCTTCCCCCCTTCCCTGTCTCTTCTCCATGGTTTCCCTCTTTTCCCTGAACTCTCTCTTTTCACTTTTTCCCCTCGCCTGTCTGTTTTACTTCTTTCCCCTCAACTTTCTCTTCCCTTTTTGCTGTCGCCTGTGTCTTTTCCCTCTTTTCCATCAACTCTCCCTTTTCCCTCCTTTCCCTCCCTTGTCTCTTTTACTTCTTTCCCCTCAACTCCCTTTTCCCTCTTTGCCGTCGCCTGTGTCTTTTCCCTGTTTTCCAGCAACTCTCTCTTTTCCGTCCTTTCCCTTGCTTGCTTCTTTTACCTCTTTCCCCCTTGCCTGTCTCTTTTCCCTGGTTTCCCTCTTTTCCCTGAACTCTCTCTTTTCACTCTTTTCCCTCGCTTGTTTCTTTTCCCTGTATTCCCTCAACTCTCTCTTTTCTCTCTTACCCCTTTTCCTGTCTCTTCTCCATGGTTTCCCTCTTTTCCCTGAACTCTCTCTTTTCCCTCCTTTCCCTCGCTTGTCTCTTTTACCTCTTTTCCCTTGCCTGTCTCTTTTCCCTGGCTTCCCTTCTTTTCCATGAACTCTCTCTTTTCCCTCCTTCCCCTCGCCTGTCTCTCTCACCTCTTTTCCCACACCTACCACTTTTCCCGGGTTTCCCTCTTTTCCACGAACTCTCTCTTTTCCCTCTTTTCTGTCGCTTGTCTCTTTTACCTCTTTTTCCGTTCTCTTTTGCCTGTTTTCCCTCTTTTCCATGAACTCTCTGTTTTCCTTCTTTTCTCTCCCCTCTCCCTTTAACCGCTTTTCCCTCTTTACCCTCGCCTGTCTCTCTCACCTCTTTTCCCACACCTACCTCTTTTCCCGGGTTTCCCTCTTTTCCCTGAACTCTCTCTTTTCCCTCTTCTCTGTCGCTTGTCTCTTTTACCTCTTTTCTATCTTTCCCCTCGCCTGTCTCTTCTCCCTGGTTTCCCTCTTTTCCCTGAACGCTCTCTTTTCACTCTTTTCCCTCGCTTGTCTCTTTTCCCTGTATTCCCTCAACTCTCTCTTTCCCCTCTTCCCCCCTTCCCCGTCTCTTCTCCATGGTTTCCCTCTTTTCCCTGAACTCTCTCTTTTCCCTCCTTTCCCTCCCTTGTCTCTTTTACTTCTTTCCCCTCAACTCTCTCTTCACTCTTTGCTGTCGGCTGTGGATATTCCCTGTTTTCCATCAACTGTCTCTTTTACTTCTTTCCCCTCGCTTGTCTCTTTTACTTCTTTCCCCTCAACTCTCTCTTCCCTCTTTGCCGTCGCCTGTGTCTGTTCCCTCTTTTCCATCAACTCTCCCTTTTCCCTCCTTTCCCTCGCTTGTCTCTTTTACCTCTTTCCCCATTGCCTGTCTCTTTTCCCTGGTTTCCCTCTGTTCCGTGAACTCTCTCTTTTCCCTCTTTTCCCTCGCTTGTCTCTTTTCCCTGTATTCCCTCAACTCTCTCTTTTCCCTCTTCCCCTCGCCTGTCTCTTTTATCTCTTCTTCCATTTTGTCTCTTTTGCCTGGTTTCCCTCTTTTCCCTGAACTCTCTCTTTTCACTCTTTTCCCTCACTTGTCTCTTTTCCTTGTATTCCCTCAACTCTCTCTTTTCTCTCTTACCCCTTTTCCTGTCTCTTCTCCATGGTTTCCCTCTTTTCCCTGAACACTCTCTTTTCCGTCCTTTCCCTCACTTGTCTCTTTTTCCTCTTTTCCCCTTGCCTGTCTCTTTTTCGTGGTTTCCCTCTTTTCCATGGACTCTCTCTTTTCCCTCTTTTCCCTCGCTTGTCTCTTTTCCCTGTATTCCCTCAACTCTCTCTTTCCCCTCTTCCCCCCTTCCCTGTCTCTTCTCCATGGTTTCCCTCTTTTCCCTGAACTCTCTCTTTTCCCTCCTTCCCCTCGCCTGTCTCTCTCACCTCTTTTCCCACACCTACCACTTTTCCCGGGTTTCCCTCTTTTCCACGAACTCTCTCTTTTCCCTCTTTTCCCTCGCTTGTCTCTTTTATCTCTTTTTCCGTTCTCTTTTGCCCGTTTTCCCTCTTTTCCTTGAACTCTCTCTTTTCCCTCTTTTCCTTGAACTCTCTCTTTTCCCTCTTTTCCCTCGCCTCTCCCTTTAACCGCTTTTCCCTCTTTACACTCTCCTCTCTCTCTCACCACTTTTCCCACACCTACCTCTTTTCCCGGGTTTCCCTCTTTTACCTGAACTCTCTCTTTTCCCTCGCTTGTCTCTTTTATCTCTTTCTCCGTTCTGTCCCTTTTGCCTGTTTTCCCTCTTTTCCATGAACTCTCTCTTTTCATTCATTCCCCTCGCCTGTTTTACTTCTTTCCCCTCAACTTTCTCTTCCCTCTTTGCCGTCGCCTGTGTCTTTTCCCTCTTTTCCATCAACTCTCCGTTTTCCCTCCTTTCCCTCCCTTCTCTCTTTTACTTCTTTCCCCTCAACTCCCTTTTCCCTCTTTGCCATCGCCTGTGTCTTTTCCCTGTTTTCCATCAACTCTCTCTTTTCCGTCCTTTCCCTTGCTTGTCTCTTTTAACTCTTTCCCCCTTGCCTGTCTCTTTCCTCTGGTTTCCCTCTTTTCCCTGAACTCTCTCTTTTCACTATTTCCCCCGCTTGTCATTTTCCCTGTATTCCCTCAACTCTCTCTTTTCCCTCTTCCCCTCGCCTGTCTCTCTCACCTCTTTTCCCACACCTACCACTTTTCCCGGGTTTCCCTCTTTTCCACGAACTCTCTCTTTTCCCTCTTTTCTGTCGCTTGTCTCTTCTACCTCTTTTTCCGTTCTCTTTTGCCTGTTTTCCCTCTTTTCCATGAACTCTCTCTTTTCCCTCTTCCCCTTGCCTGTCTCTTTTATTTCTTTTTCCATTTTTTCTCTTTTGCCTGTTTTCCCTCTTTTCCCTGAACTCTCTCTTTTCCCTCCTTTCCCTCCCTTGTCTCTTTTACTTCTTTCCCCTCAACTCCCTTTTCCCTCTTTGCCGTCGCCTGTGTCTTTTCCCTCTTTTCCATCAACTCTCTCTTTTCCGTCCTTTCCCTTGCTTGCCTCTTTTACCTCTTTCCCCCTTGCCTCTTTTCCCTGGTTTCCCTCTTTTCCCTGAACTCTCTCTTTTCACTCTTTTCCCTCGCTTGTCTCTTTTCCCTGTATTCCCTCAACTCTCTCTTTTCTCTCTTGCCCCTTTTCCTGTCTCTTCTCCATGGTTTCCCTCTTTTCCCTGAACACTCTCTTTTCCCTCCTTTCCCTCACTTGTCTCTTTTACCTCTTTTCCCCTTGCCTGTCTCTTTTCCCTGGTTTCCCTTCTTTTCCATGAACTCTCTCTTTTCCCTGTTTTCCCTCGCTTGTCTCTTTTCCCTGTATTCCCTCAACTCTCTCTTTCCCCTCTTCCCCCCTTCCCTGTCTCTTCTCCATGGTTTCCCTCTTTTCCCTGAACTCTCTCTTTTCCCTCCTTCCCCTCGCCTGTCTCTCTCACCTCTTTTCCCACACCTACCACTTTTCCCGGGTTTCCCTCTTTTCCACGAACTCTCTCTTTTCCCTCTTTTCTGTCGCTTGTCTCTTTTACCTCTTTTTTCGTTCTTTTGCCTGTTTTCCCTCTTTTCCTTGAACTGTCTCTTTTCCCTCTTTTCCTTCAACTCTCTCTTTTCCCTCTTTTCCCTCGCCTCTCCCTTTAACTGCTTTTCCCTCTTTACACTCGCCGGTCTCTCTCACCTCTTTTCCCACACCTACCTCTTTTCCCGGGTTTCCCTCTTTTCCCTGAACTCTCTCTTTTCCCTCCTTTCCCTCCCTTGTCTCTTTTACTTCTTTCCCCTCAACTCTCTCTTCACTCTTTGCTGTCGGCTGTGGATATTCCCTGTTTTCCATCAACTGTCTCTTTCACCTCTTTCCCCTCGCTTGTCTCTTTTAATTCTTTCCCCTCGCCTGTCTCTTTTACTTCTTTCCCCTCAACTCTCTCTTCACTCTTTGCTGTCGCCTCTGTCTTTTCCCTGTTTTCCACGAACTCTCCCTTTCCCTCCTTTCCCGCGCTTGTCTCTTTTCCCTCCTTTCCCTCTCCTCTCTCTCTCACCTCTTTTCCCACACCTACCACTTTTCCCGGGTTTCCCTCTTTTCCACGAACTCTCTCTTTTCCCTCTTTTCCGTCGCTTGTCTCTTTTACCTCTTTTTCCGTTTTGTCTCTTTTGCCTGTCTTCCCTCTTTTCCATGAACTCTCTCCTTTCCTTCTTTTCTCTCGCCTCTCCCTTTAACCGCTTTTCCCTCTTTACCCTCGCCTGTCTCTCTCACCTCTTTTCCCACACCTACCTCTTTTCCCGGGTTTCCCTCTTTTCCCTGAACTCTCTCTTTTCCCTCCTTTCCCTCGCTTGTCTCTTTTATCTCTTTTTCCGTTCTGTCTCTTTTGCCTGTTTTCCCTCTTTTCCATGAACTCTCTCTTTTCATTCTTTCCCCTCGCCTGTCTCTTTTACTTCTTTCCCCTCAACTCTCTCTTCCCTCTTTGCTGTCGCCTGTGGATTTTCCCTGTTTTCCATCAACTCTCTCTTTTCCCTCCTTTCCCTCCCTTGTCTCTTTTACCTCTCTCCCCCTTGCCTGTCTCTTTTCCCGGGTTTCCCTCTTTTCCCTGAACACTCTCTTTTCCCTCCTTTCCCTCGCTTGTCTCTTTTCCCTCTTTTCCCCTTGCCTGTCTCTTTTCCCTGGTTTCCCTCTTTTCCCTCAACTCTCTCTTTTCTCTCTTCCCCCTTTTCCTGTCTCTTCTCCATGGTTTCCCTCTTTTCCCTGAACTCTCTCTTTTCCCTCTTTTCCCTCGCTTGTCTCTTTTACCTCTTTTTCCGTTTTGTCTCTTTTGCCTGTTTTCCCTCTTTTCCTTGAACTCTCTCTTTTCCCTCTTTTCTGTCGCTTGTCTCTTTTACCTCTTTTTTCGTTCTCTTTTGCCTGTTTTCCCTTTTTTCCTTGAACTGTCTCTTTTCCCTCTTTTCCTTCAACTCTCTCTTTTCCCTCGCCTCTCCCTTTAACCGCTTTTCCCTCTTTACACTCGCCGGTCTCTCTCACCTCTTTTCCCACACCTACCTCTTTTCCCGGGTTTCCCTCTTTTCCCTGAACTCTCTCTTTTCACTCTTTTCCCTCGCTTGTCTCTTTTATCTCTTTTTCCGTTCTCTTTTCCCTGGTTTCCCTCTTTTCCATGAACTCTCTCTTTTCATTCTTTCCCCTCGCCTGTCTCTTTTACTTCTTTCCCCTCAACTCTCTCTTCCCTCTTTGCTGTCGCCTGTGGATTTTCCCTCTTTTCCATAAACTCTCTCTTTTCCCTCCTTTCCCGCGCTTGTCTCTTTTCCCTCCTTTCCCTCTCCTCTCTCTCTCACCTCTTTTCCCACACCTACCACTTTTCCCGGGTTTCCCTCTTTTCCACGAACTCTCTCTTTTCCCTCTTTTCCGTCGCTTGTCTCTTTTACCTCTTTTTCCGTTTTGTCTCTTTTGCCTGTTTTCCCTCTTTTCCATGAACTCTCTCTTTTCCTTCTTTTCTCTCGCCTCTCCCTTTAACCGCTTTTCCCTCTTTACCCTCGCCTGTCTCTCTCACCTCTTTTCCCACACCTACCTCTTTTCCCGGGTTTCCCTCTTTTCCCTGAACTCTCTCTTTTGCCTCCTTTCCCTCGCTTGTCTCTTTTATCTCTTTTTCCGTTCTGTCTCTTTTGCCTGTTTTCCCTCTTTTCCATGAACTCTCTCTTTCCATTCTTTCCCCTCGCCTGTCTCTTTTACTTCTTTCCCCTCAACTCTCTCTTCCCTCTTTGCTGTCGCCTGTGGATTTTCCCTGTTTTCCATCAACTCTCTCTTTTCCCTCCTTTCCCTCCCTTGTCTCTTTTACCTCTCTCCCCCTTGCCTGTCTCTTTTCCCTGGTTTCCCTCTTTTCCCTGAACACTCTCTTTTCCCTCCTTTCCCTCGCTTGTCTCTTTTCCCTCTTTTCCCCTTGCCTGTCTCTTTTCCCTGGTTTCCCTCTTTTCCCTCAACTCTCTCTTTTCTCTCTTCCCCCTTTTCCTGTCTCTTCTCCATGGTTTCCCTCTTTTCCCTGAACTCTCTCTTTTCCCTCCTTTCCCTCGCTTGTCTCTTTTATCTCTTTTTCCGTTTTGTCTCTTTTGCCTGTTTTCCCTTTTTTCCTTGAACTGTCTCTTTTCCCTCTTTTCCTTCAACTCTCTCTTTTCCCTCTTTTCCCTTGCCTCTCCCTTTAACCGCTTTTCCCTCTTTACACTCGCCGGTCTCTCTCACCTCTTTTCCCACACCTACCTCTTTTCCCGGGTTTCCCTCTTTTCCCTGAACTCTCTCTTTTCACTCTTTTCCCTCGCTTGTCTCTTTTATCTCTTTTTCCGTTCCCTTTTCCCTGGTTTCCCTCTTTTCCATGAACTCTCTCTTTTCATTCTTTCCCCTCGCCTGTCTCTTTTACTTCTTTCCCCTCAACTCTCTCTTCCCTCTTTGCTGTCGCCTGTGGATTTTCCCTGTTTTCCACGAACTCTCCCTTTTCCCTCCTTTCCCGCGCTTGTCTCTTTTCCCTCCTTTCCCTCTCCTCTCTCTCTCACCTCTTTTCCCACACCTACCACTTTTCCCGGGTTTCCCTCTTTTCCACGAACTCTCTCTTTTCCCTCTTTTCCGTCGCTTGTCTCTTTTACCTCTTTTTCCGTTTTGTCTCTTTTGCCTGTTTTCCCTCTTTTCCATGAACTCTCTCTTTTCCTTCTTTTCTCTCGCCTCTCCCTTTAACCGCTTTTCCCTCTTTACCCTCGCCTGTCTCTCTCACCTCTTTTCCCACACCTACCTCTTTTCCCGGGTTTCCCTCTTTTCCCTGAACTCTCTCTTTTCCCTCCTTTCCCTCGCTTGTCTCTTTTATCTCTTTTTCCGTTCTGTCTCTTTTGCCTGTTTTCCCTCTTTTCCATGAACTCTCTCTTTCCATTCTTTCCCCTCGCCTGTCTCTTTTACTTCTTTCCCCTCAACTCTCTCTTCCCTCTTTGCTGTCGCCTGTGGATTTTCCCTGTTTTCCATCAACTCTCTCTTTTCCCTCCTTTCCCTCCCTTGTCTCTTTTACCTCTCTCCCCCTTGCCTGTCTCTTTTCCCTGGTTTCCCTCTTTTCCCTGAACACTCTCTTTTCCCTCCTTTCCCTCGCTTGTCTCTTTTCCCTCTTTTCCCCTTGCCTGTCTCTTTTCCCTGGTTTCCCTCTTTTCCCTCAACTCTCTCTTTTCTCTCTTCCCCCTTTTCCTGTCTCTTCTCCATGGTTTCCCTCTTTTCCCTGAACTCTCTCTTTTCCCTCTTTTCCCTCGCTTGTCTCTTTTACCTCTTTTTCCGTTTTGTCTCTTTTGCCTGTTTTCCGTCTTTTCCTTGAACTCTCTCTTTTCCCTCTTTTCCCTCGCCTCTCCCTTTAACCGCTTCTCCCTCTTTACACTCGCCTGTCTCTCTCACCACTTTTCCCACACCTACCTCTTTTCCCGGGTTTCCCTCTTTTACCTGTACTCTCTCTTTTCCCTCGCTTGTCTCTTTTATCTCTTTCTCCGTTCTGTCCCTTTTGCCTGTTTTCCCTCTTTTCCATGAACTCTGTCTTTTCATTCTTTCCCCTCGCCTGTCTCTTTTACTTCTTTCCCCTCAACTCTCTCTTCCCTCTTTGCCGTCGCCTGTGTCTTTTCCCTCTTTTCCATCAACTCTCCCTTTTCCCTCCTTTCCCTTGCTTGTCGCTTTTACCTCTTTCCCCCTTGCCTGTCTCTTTCCCCTGGTTTCCCTCTTTTTCCTGAACTCTCTCTTTTCACTATTTCCCCCCGCTTGTCATTTTCCCTGTGTTCCCTCAACTCTCTCTTTTCCCTCTTCCCCTCGCCTGTCTCTCTCACCTCTTTTCCCACACCTACCACTTTTCCCGGGTTTCCCTGTTTTCCACGAACTCTCTCTTTTCCCTCTTTTCTGTCGCTTGTCTCTTTTACCTCTTTTTCCGTTCTCTTTTGCCTGTTTTCCCTCCTTTCCATGAACTCTCTCTTTTCCTTCTTTTCTCTCGCCTCTCCCTTTAACCGCTTTTCCCTCTTTACCCTCGCCTGTCTCTCTCACCTCTTTTCCCACACCTACCACTTTTCCCGGGTTTCCCTCTTTTCCCTGAACTCTCTCTTTTCCCTCTTCTCTGTCGCTTGTCTCTTTTACCTCTTTTCTATCTTTCCCCTCGCCTGTCTCTTCTCCCTGGTTTCCCTCTTTTCCCTGAACGCTCTCTTTTCACTCTTTTCCCTCGCTTGTCTCTTTTCCCTGTATTCCCTCAACTCTCTCTTTCCCCTCTTCCCCCCTTCCCCGTCTCTTCTCCATGGTTTCCCTCTTTTCCCTGAACTCTCTCTTTTCCCTCCTTTCCCTCCCTTGTCTCTTTTACTTCTTTCCCCTCAACTCTCTCTTCACTCTTTGCTGTCGGCTGTGGATATTCCCTGTTTTCCATCAACTGTCTCTTTTACCTCTTTCCCCTCGCTTGTCTCTTTTAATTCTTTCCCCTCGCCTGTCTCTTTTACTTCCTTCCCCTCAACTCTCTCTTCACTCTTTGCTGTCGCCTCTGTCTTTTCCCTGTTTTCCACGAACTCTCCCTTTTCCCTCCTTTCCCGCGCTTGTCTCTTTTCCCTCCTTTCCCTCTCCTCTCTCTCTCACCTCTTTTCCCACACCTACCACTTTTCCCGGGTTTCCCTCTTTTCCACGAACTCTCTCTTTTCCCTCGCTTGTCTCTTTTACCTCTTTTTCCGTTTTGTCTCTTTTGCCTGTCTTCCCTCTTTTCCATGAACTCTCTCTTTTCCTTCTTTTCTCTCGCCTCTCCCTTTAACCGCTTTTCCCTCTTTACACTCGCCGGTCTCTCTCACCTCTTTTCCCACACCTACCTCTTTTCCCGGGTTTCCCTCTTTTCCCTGAACTCTCTCTTTTCCCTCCTTTCCCTCGCTTGTCTCTTTTATCTCTTTTTCCGTTCTCTTTTCCCTGGTTTCCCTCTTTTCCATGAACTCTCTCTTTTCATTCTTTCCCCTCGCCTGTCTCTTTTACTTCTTTCCCCTCAACTCTCTCTTCCCTCTTTGCTGTCGCCTGTGGATTTTCCCTCTTTTCCATAAACTCTCTCTTTTCCCTCCTTTCCCGCGCTTGTCTCTTTTCCCTCCTTTCCCTCTCCTCTCTCTCTCACCTCTTTTCCCACACCTACCACTTTTCCCGGGTTTCCCTCTTTTCCACGAACTCTCTCTTTTCCCTCTTTTCCGTCGCTTGTCTCTTTTACCTCTTTTTCCGTTTTGTCTCTTTTGCCTGTTTTCCCTCTTTTCCATGAACTTTCTCTTTTCCTTCTTTTCTCTCGCCTCTGCCTTTAACCGCTTTTCCCTCTTTACCCTCGCCTGTCTCTCTCACCTCTTTTCCCACACCTACCTCTTTTCCCGGGTTTCCCTCTTTTCCCTGAACTCTCTCTTTTCCCTCCTTTCCCTCGCTTGTCTCTTTTATCTCTTTTTCCGTTCTCTTTTGCCTGTTTTCCCTCTTTTCCATGAACTCTCTCTTTTCATTCTTTCCCCTCGCCTGTCTCTTTTACTTCTTTCCCCTCAACTCTCTCTTCCCTCTTTGCTGTTGCCTGTGGATTTTCCCTGTTTTCCATCAACTCTCTCTTTTCCCTCCTTTCCCTCCCTTGTCTCTTTTACCTCTCTCCCCCTTGCCTGTCTCTTTTCCCTGGTTTCCCTCTTTTCCCTGAACACTCTCTTTTCCCTCCTTTCCCTCGCTTGTCTCTTTTCCCTCTTTTCCCCTTGCCTGTCTCTTTTCCCTGGTTTCCCTCTTTTCCCTCAACTCTCTCTTTTCTCTCTTCCCCCTTTTCCTGTCTCTTCTCCATGGTTTCCCTCTTTTCCCTGAACTCTCTCTTTTCCCTCTTTTCCCTCGCTTGTCTCTTTTACCTCTTTTTCCGTTTTGTCTCTTTTGCCTGTTTTCCCTCTTTTCCTTGAACTCTCTCTTTTCCCTCTTTTCCCTCGCCTCTCCCTTTAACCGCTTCTCCCTCTTTACACTCGCCTGTCTCTCTCACCACTTTTCCCACACCTACCTCTTTTCCCGGGTTTCCCTCTTTTACCTGTACTCTCTCTTTTCCCTCGCTTGTCTCTTTTATCTCTTTCTCCGTTCTGCCCCTTTTGCCTGTTTTCCCTCTTTTCCATGAACTCTGTCTTTTCATTCTTTCCCCTCGCCTGTCTCTTTTACTTCTTTCCCCTCAACTCTCTCTTCCCTCTTTGCCGTCGCCTGTGTCTGTTCCCTCTTTTCCATCAACTCTCCCTTTTCCCTCCTTTCCCTTGCTTGTCGCTTTTACCTCTTTCCCCCTTGCCTGTCTCTTTCCCCTGGCTTCCCTCTTTTCCCTGAACTCTCTCTTTTCACTATTTCCCCCCGCTTGTCATTTTCCCTGTATTCCCTCAACTCTCTCTTTTCCCTCTTCCCTTCGCCTGTCTCTCTCACCTCTTTTCCCACACCTACCACTTTTCCCGGGTTTCCCTGTTTTCCACGAACTCTCTCTTTTCCCTCTTTTCTGTCGCTTGTCTCTTTTACCTCTTTTTCCGTTCTCTTTTGCCTGTTTTCCCTCTTTTCCATGAACTCTCTCTTTTCCCTCTTCCCCTCGCCTGTCTCTTTTATTTCTTTTTCCATTTTTTCTCTTTTGCCTGTTTTCCCTCTTTTCCCTGAACTCTCTCTTTTCCCTCCTTTCCCTCCCTTGTCTCTTTTACTTCTTTCCCCTCAACTCCCTTTTCCCTCTTTGCCGTCGCCTGTGTCTTTTCCCTCTTTTCCATCAACTCTCTCTTATCCGTCCTTTCCCTTGCTTGCCTCTTTTACCTCTTTCCCCCTTGCCTCTTTTCCCTGGTTTCCCTCTTTTCCCTGAACTCTCTCTTTTCACTCTTTTCCCTCGCTTGTCTCTTTTCCCTGTATTCCCTCAACTCTCTCTTTTCTCTCTTGCCCCTTTTCCTGTCTCTTCTCCATGGTTTCCCTCTTTTCCCTGAACACTCTCTTTTCCCTCCTTTCCCTCACTTGTCTCTTTTACCTCTTTTCCCCTTGCCTGTCTCTTTTCCGTGGTTTCCCTTCTTTTCCATGGACTCTCTCTTTTCCCTCTTTTCCCTCGCTTGTCTCTTTTCCCTGTATTCCCTCAACTCTCTCTTTCCCCTCTTCCCCCCTTCCCTGTCTCTTCTCCATGGTTTCCCTCTTTTCCCTGAACTCTCTCTTTTCACTTTTCCCCCTCGCCTGTCTGTTTTACTTCTTTCCCCTCAACTTTCTCTTCCCTCTTTGCCGTCGCCTGTGTCTTTTCCCTCTTTTCCATCAACTCTCCCTTTTCCCTCCTTTCCCTCCCTTGTCTCTTTTACTTCTTTCCCCTCAACTCCCTTTTCCCTCTTTGCCGTCGCCTGTGTCTTTTCCCTGTTTTCCAGCAACTCTCTCTTTTCCGTCATTTCCCTTGCTTGCTTCTTTTACCTCTTTCCCCCTTGCCTGTCTCTTTTCCCTGGTTTCCCTCTTTTCCCTCAACTCTCTCTTTTCACTCTTTTCCCTCGCTTGTTTCTTTTCCCTGTATTCCCTCAACTCTCTCTTTCCCCTCTTCCCCCCTTCCCTGTCTCTTCTCCATGGTTTCCCTCTTTTCCCTGAACTCTCTCTTTTCCCTCCTTCCCCTCGCCTGTCTCTCTCACCTCTTTTCCCACACCTACCACTTTTCCCGGGTTTCCCTCTTTTCCACGAACTCTCTCTTTTCCCTCTTTTCCCTCGCTTGTCTCTTTTATCTCTTTTTCCGTTCTCTTTTGCCCGTTTTCCCTCTTTTCCTTGAACTCTCTCTTTTCCCTCTTTTCCTTGAACTCGCTCTTTTCCCTCTTTTCCCTCGCCTCTCCCTTTAACCGCTTTTCCCTCTTTACACTCGCCTGTCTCTCTCACCACTTTTCCCACACCTACCTCTTTTCCCGGGTTTCCCTCTTTTACCTGAACTCTCTCTTTTCCCTCGCTTGTCTCTTTTATCTCTTTCTCCGTTCTGTCCCTTTTGCCTGTTTTCCCTCTTTTCCATGAACTCTCTCTTTTCATTCATTCCCCTCGCCTGTCTGTTTTACTTCTTTCCCCTCAACTTTCTCTTCCCTCTTTGCCGTCGCCTGTGTCTTTTCCCTCTTTTCCATCAACTCTCCCTTTTCCCTCCTTTCCCTCCCTTCTCTCTTTTACTTCTTTCCCCTCAACTCCCTTTTCCCTCTTTGCCATCGCCTGTGTCTTTTCCCTGTTTTCCATCAACTCTCTCTTTTCCGTCCTTTCCCTTGCTTGTCTCTTTTAACTCTTTCCCCCTTGCCTGTCTCTTTCCTCTGGTTTCCCTCTTTTCCCTGAACTCTCTCTTTTCACTATTTCCCCCCGCTTGTCATTTTCCCTGTATACCCTCAACTCTCTCTTTTCCCTCTTCCCCTCGCCTGTCTCTTTTATTTCTTTTTCCATTTTTTCTCTTTTGCCTGTTTTATCTCTTTTCCCTGAACTCTCTCTTTTCCCTCCTTTCCCTCCCTTGTCTCTTTTACTTCTTTCCCCTCAACTCCCTTTTCCCTCTTTGCCATCGCCTGTGTCTTTTCCCTCTTTTCCATCAACTCTCTCTTTTCCGTCCTTTCCCTTGCTTGCCTCTTTTACCTCTTTCCCCCTTGCCTCTTTTCCCTGGTTTCCCTCTTTTCCCTGAACTCTCTCTTTTCACTCTTTTCCCTCGCTTGTCTCTTTTCCCTGTATTCCCTCAACTCTCTCTTTCCCCTCTTCCCCCCTTCCCTGTCTCTTCTCCATGGTTTCCCTCTTTTCCCTGAACTCTCTCTTTTCCCTCCTTCCCCTCGCCTGTCTCTCTCACCTCTTTTCCCACACCTACCACTTTTCCCGGGTTTCCCTCTTTTCCCTGAACTCTCTCTTTTCCCTCTTTTCCCTCGCTTGTCTCTTTTACCTCTTTTTCCGTTTTGTCTCTTTTGTCTGTTTTCCCTCTTTTCCTTGAACTCTCTCTTTTCCCTCTTTTCCCTCGCCTCTCCCTTTAACCGCTTTTCCCTCTTTACACTCGCCTGTCTCTCTCACCACTTTTCCCACACCTACCTCTTTTCCCGGGTTTCCCTCTTTTACCTGTACTCTCTCTTTTCCCTCGCTTGTCTCTTTTATCTCTTTCTCCGTTCTGTCCCTTTTGCCTGTTTTCCCTCTTTTCCATGAACTCTCTCTTTTCATTCTTTCCCCTCGCCTGTCTCTTTTACTTCTTTCCCCTCAACTCTCTCTTCCCTCTTTGCCGTCGCCTGTGTCTTTTCCCTCTTTTCCATCAACTCTCCCTTTTCCCTCCTTTCCCTTGCTTGTCTCTTTTACCTCTTTCCCCCTTGCCTGTCTCTTTCCCCTGGTTTCCCTCTTTTCCCTGAACTCTCTCTTTTCACTATTTCCCCCCGCTTGTCATTTTCCCTGTATTCCCTCAACTCTCTCTTTTCCCTCTTCCCCTCGCCTGTCTCTCTCACCTCTTTTCCCACACCTACCACTTTTCCCGGGTTTCCCTGTTTTCCACGAACTCTCTCTTTTCCCTCTTTTCTGTCGCTTGTCTCTTCTACCTCTTTTTCCATTCTCTTTTGCCTGTTTTCCCTCTTTTCCATGAACTCTCTCTTTTCCCTCTTCCGCTCGCCTGTCTCTTTTATTTCTTTTTCCATTTTTTCTCTTTTGCCTGTTTTCCCTCTTTTCCCTGAACTCTCTCTTTTCCCTCCTTTCCCTCCCTTGTCTCTTTTACTTCTTTCCCCTCAACTCCCTTTTCCCTCTTTGCCGTCGCCTGTGTCTTTTCCCTGTTTTCCAGCAACTCTCTCTTTTCTGTCCTTTCCCTTGCTTGCCTCTTTTACCTCTTTCCCCCTTGCCTCTTTTCCCTGGTTTCCCTCTTTTCCCTGAACTCTCTCTTTTCACTCTTTTCCCTCACTTGTCTCTTTTCCCTGTATTCCCTCAACTCTCTCTTTTCTCTCTTACCCCTTTTCCTGTCTCTTCTCCATGGTTTCCTTCTTTTCCCTGAACACTCTCTTTTCCCTCCTTTCCCTCACTTGTCTCTTTTACCTCTTTTCCCCTTGCCTGTCTCTTTTCCCTGGTTTCCCTTCTTTTCCATGAACTCTCTCTTTTCCCTCTTTTCCCTCGCTTGTCTCTTTTCCCTGTATTCCCTCAACTCTCTCTTTTCTCTCTTCCCCCTTTTCCTGTCTCTTCTCCATGGTTTCCCTCTTTTCCCTGAACTCTCTCTTTTCCCTCTTTTCCCTCGATTGTCTCTTTTATCTCTTTTTCCGTTCTCTTTTGCCCGTTTTCCCTCTTTTCCTTGAACTCTCTCTTTTCCCTCTTTTCCTTGAACTCTCTCTACTCCCTCTTTTCCCTCGCCTCTCCCTTTAACCGCTTTTCCCTCTTTACACTCGCCTGTCTCTCTCACCACTTTTCCCACACCTACCTCTTTTCCCGGGTTTCCCTCTTTTACCTGAACTCTCTCTTTTCCCTCGCTTGTCTCTTTTATCTCTTTCTCCGTTCTGTCCCTTTTGCCTGTTTTCCCTCTTTTCCATGAACTCTCTCTTTTCATTCTTTCCCCTCGCCTGTCTCTTTTACTTCTTTCCCCTCAACTCTCTCTTCCCTCTTTGCCGTCGCCTGTGTCTTTTCCCTCTTTTCCATCAACTCTCCCTTTTCCCTCCCTTCCCTCCCTTCTCTCTTTTACTTCTTTCCCCTCAACTCCCTTTTCCCTCTTTGCCATCGCCTGTGTCTTTTCCCTGTTTTCCATCAACTCTCTCTTTTCCGTCCTTTCCCTTGCTTGTCTCTTTTACCTCTTTCCCCCTTGCCTGTCTCTTTCCCCTGGTTTCCCTCTTTTCCCTGAACTCTCTCTTTTCACTATTTCCCCCCGCTTGTCATTTTCCCTGTATTCCCTCAACTCTCTCTTTTCCCTCTTCCCCTCGCCTGTCTCTCTCAACTCTTTTCCCACACCTACCACTTTTCCCGGGTTTCCCTCTTTTCCACGAACTCTCTCTTTTCCCTCTTTTCTGTCGCTTGTCTCTTCTACCTCTTTTTCCGTTCTCTTTTGCCTGTTTTCCCTCTTTTCCATGAACTTTCTCTTTTCCCTCTTCCCCTCGCCTGTCTCTTTTATTTCTTTTCCCATTTATTCTCTTTTGCCTGTTTTCCCTCTTTTCCCTGAACTCTCTCTTTTCACTCTTTTCCCTCGCTTGTCTCTTTTAACTCCTTTTCCGTTCTCTTTTGCCTGTTTTCCCTCTTTTCCATGAACTCTCTCTTTTCATTCTTTCCCCTCGCCTGTCTCTTTTACTTCTTTCCCCTCAACTCTCTCTTCACTCTTTGCTGTCGCCTGTGTCTTTTCCCTGTTTTCCACGAACTCTCCCTTTTCCCTCCTTTCCCGCGCTTGTCTCTTTTCCCTCCTTTCCCTCTCCTCTCTCTCTCACCTCTTTTCCCACACCTACCACTTTTCCCGGGTTTCCCTCTTTTCCACGAACTCTCTCTTTTCCCTCTTTTCCGGCGCTTGTCTCTTTTACCTCTTTTTCCGTTTTGTCTCTTTTGCCTGTTTTCCCTCTTTTCCATGAACTCTCTCTTTTCCTTCTTTTCTCTCGCCTCTCCCTTTAACCGCTTTTCCCTCTTTACCCTCGCCTGTCTCTCTCACCTCTTTTCCCACACCTACCTCTTTTCCCGGGTTTCCCTCTTTTCCCTGAACTCTCTCTTTTCCCTCTTCTCTGTCGCTTGTCTCTTTTACCTCTTTTCTATCTTTCCCCTCGCCTGTCTCTTCTCCCTGGTTTCCCTCTTTTCCCTGAACGCTCTCTTTTCACTCTTTTCCCTCGCTTGTCTCTTTTCCCTGTATTCCCTCAACTCTCTCTTTCCCCTCTTCCCCCCTTCCCCGTCTCTTCTCCATGGTTTCCCTCTTTTCCCTGAACTCTCTCTTTTCCCTCCTTTCCCTCCCTTGTCTCTTTTACTTCTTTCCCCTCAACTCTCTCTTCACTCTTTGCTGTCGGCTGTGGATATTCCCTGTTTTCCATCAACTCTCTCTTTTACCTCTTTCCCCTCGCTTGTCTCTTTTACTTTTTTCCCCTCGCGCCTCTCTCTTACTTCTTTCCCCTCAACTCTCTCTTCACTCTTTGCTGTCGCCTGTGGATTTTCCCTGTTTTCCAGCAACTCTCTCTTTTCCCTCCTTTCCCTCGCTTGTCTCTTTTACCTCTTTCCCCCTTGCCTGTCTCTTTTCCCTGGTTTCCCTCTTTTCCCTGAACGCTCTCTTTTCACTCTTTTCCCTGAACGCTCTCTTTTCACTCTTTTCCCTCGCTTGTCTCTTTTCCCTGTATTCCCTCAACTCTCTCTTTTCCCTCTTCCCCTCGCCTGTCTCTTTTATCTCTTCTTCCATTTTGTCTCTTTTGCCTGGTTTCCCTCTGTTCCCTGAACTCTCTCTTTTCACTCCTTTCCCTCGCTTGTCTCTTTTCCCTGTATTCCCTCAACTCTCTCTTTCCCCTCTTCCCCCCTTCCCCGTCTCTTCTCCATGGTTTCCCTCTTTTCCCTGAACTCTCTCTTTTCCCTACTTTCCCTCCCTTGTCTCTTTTACTTCTTTCCCCTCAACTCTCTCTTCACTCTCTGCTGTCGGCTGTGGATATTCCCTGTTTTCCATCAACTGTCTCTTTTACCTCTTTCCCCTCGCTTGTCTCTTTTACTTCTTTCCCCTCAACTCTCTCTTCACTCTTTGCTGTCGCCTGTGGATTTTACCTGTTTTCCATCAACTCTCTCTTTTCCGTCCTTTCCCTCGCTTGTCTCTTTTACCTCTTTCCCCCTTGCCTGTCTCTTTTCCCTGGTTTCCCTCTTTTCCCTGAACACTCTCTTTTCACTCTTTTCCCTCGCTTGTCTCTTTTCCCTGTATTCCCTCAACTCTCTCTTTTCCCTCTTCCCCTCGCCTGTCTCTTTTATCTCTTCTTCCATTTTGTCTCTTTTGCCTGGTTTCCCTGTATTCCCTCAACTCTCTCTTTTCCCTCTTCCCCTCGCCTGTCTCTCTCAACTCTTTTCCCACACCTACCACTTTTCCCGGGTTTCCCTCTTTTCCACGAACTCTCTCTTTTCCCTCTTTTCTGTCGCTTGTCTCTTCTACCTCTTTTTCCGTTCTCTTTTGCCTGTTTTCCCTCTTTTCCATGAACTTTCTCTTTTCCCTCTTCCCCTCGCCTGTCTCTTTTATTTCTTTTCCCATTTATTCTCTTTTGCCTGTTTTCCCTCTTTTCCCTGAACTCTCTCTTTTCACTCTTTTCCCTCGCTTGTCTCTTTTAACTCCTTTTCCGTTCTCTTTTGCCTGTTTTCCCTCTTTTCCATGAACTCTCTCTTTTCATTCTTTCCCCTCGCCTGTCTCTTTTACTTCTTTCCCCTCAACTCTCTCTTCACTCTTTGCTGTCGCCTGTGTCTTTTCCCTGTTTTCCACGAACTCTCCCTTTTCCCTCCTTTCCCGCGCTTGTCTCTTTTCCCTCCTTTCCCTCTCCTCTCTCTCTCACCTCTTTTCCCACACCTACCACTTTTCCCGGGTTTCCCTCTTTTCCACGAACTCTCTCTTTTCCCTCTTTTCCGGCGCTTGTCTCTTTTACCTCTTTTTCCGTTTTGTCTCTTTTGCCTGTTTTCCCTCTTTTCCATGAACTCTCTCTTTTCCTTCTTTTCTCTCGCCTCTCCCTTTAACCGCTTTTCCCTCTTTACCCTCGCCTGTCTCTCTCACCTCTTTTCCCACACCTACCTCTTTTCCCGGGTTTCCCTCTTTTCCCTGAACTCTCTCTTTTCCCTCTTCTCTGTCGCTTGTCTCTTTTACCTCTTTTCTATCTTTCCCCTCGCCTGTCTCTTCTCCCTGGTTTCCCTCTTTTCCCTGAACGCTCTCTTTTCACTCTTTTCCCTCGCTTGTCTCTTTTCCCTGTATTCCCTCAACTCTCTCTTTCCCCTCTTCCCCCCTTCCCCGTCTCTTCTCCATGGTTTCCCTCTTTTCCCTGAACTCTCTCTTTTCCCTCCTTTCCCTCCCTTGTCTCTTTTACTTCTTTCCCCTCAACTCTCTCTTCACTCTTTGCTGTCGGCTGTGGATATTCCCTGTTTTCCATCAACTCTCTCTTTTACCTCTTTCCCCTCGCTTGTCTCTTTTACTTTTTTCCCCTCGCGCCTCTCTCTTACTTCTTTCCCCTCAACTCTCTCTTCACTCTTTGCTGTCGCCTGTGGATTTTCCCTGTTTTCCAGCAACTCTCTCTTTTCCCTCCTTTCCCTCGCTTGTCTCTTTTACCTCTTTCCCCCTTGCCTGTCTCTTTTCCCTGGTTTCCCTCTTTTCCCTGAACGCTCTCTTTTCACTCTTTTCCCTGAACGCTCTCTTTTCACTCTTTTCCCTCGCTTGTCTCTTTTCCCTGTATTCCCTCAACTCTCTCTTTTCCCTCTTCCCCTCGCCTGTCTCTTTTATCTCTTCTTCCATTTTGTCTCTTTTGCCTGGTTTCCCTCTGTTCCCTGAACTCTCTCTTTTCACTCCTTTCCCTCGCTTGTCTCTTTTCCCTGTATTCCCTCAACTCTCTCTTTCCCCTCTTCCCCCCTTCCCCGTCTCTTCTCCATGGTTTCCCTCTTTTCCCTGAACTCTCTCTTTTCCCTACTTTCCCTCCCTTGTCTCTTTTACTTCTTTCCCCTCAACTCTCTCTTCACTCTCTGCTGTCGGCTGTGGATATTCCCTGTTTTCCATCAACTGTCTCTTTTACCTCTTTCCCCTCGCTTGTCTCTTTTACTTCTTTCCCCTCAACTCTCTCTTCACTCTTTGCTGTCGCCTGTGGATTTTACCTGTTTTCCATCAACTCTCTCTTTTCCGTCCTTTCCCTCGCTTGTCTCTTTTACCTCTTTCCCCCTTGCCTGTCTCTTTTCCCTGGTTTCCCTCTTTTCCCTGAACACTCTCTTTTCACTCTTTTCCCTCGCTTGTCTCTTTTCCCTGTATTCCCTCAACTCTCTCTTTTCCCTCTTCCCCTCGCCTGTCTCTTTTATCTCTTCTTCCATTTTGTCTCTTTTGCCTGGTTTCCCTCTGTTCCCTGAACTCTCTCTTTTCCCTCTTTTCCCTCGCTTGTCTCTTTTCCCTGTATTCCCTCAACTCTCTCTTTTCCCTCTTCCCCTCGCCTCTCTCTTTTATCTCTTCTTCCATTTTGTCTCTTTTGCCTGGTTTCCCTCTTTTCCCTGAACTCTCTCTTTTCACTCTTTTCCCTCACTTGTCTCTTTTCCCTGTATTCCCTCAACTCTCTCTTTTCTCTCTTACCCCTTTTCCTGTCTCTTCTCCATGGTTTCCCTCTTTTCCCTGAACACTCTCTTTTCCCTCCTTTCCCTCACTTGTCTCTTTTACCTCTTTTCCCCTTGCCTGTCTCTTTTCCGTGGTTTCCCTTCTTTTCCATGGACTCTCTCTTTTCCCTCTTTTCCCTCGCTTGTCTCTTTTCCCTGTATTCCCTCAACTCTCTCTTTCCCCTCTTCCCCCCTTCCCTGTCTCTTCTCCATGGTTTCCCTCTTTTCCCTGAACTCTCTCTTTTCACTTTTCCCCCTCGCCTGTCTGTTTTACTTCTTTCCCCTCAACTTTCTCTTCCCTCTTTGCCGTCGCCTGTGTCTTTTCCCTCTTTTCCATCAACTCTCCCTTTTCCCTCCTTTCCCTCCCTTGTCTCTTTTACTTCTTTCCCCTCAACTCCCTTTTCCCTCTTTGCCGTCGCCTGTGTCTTTTCCCTGTTTTCCAGCAACTCTCTCTTTTCCGTCCTTTCCCTTGCTTGCTTCTTTTACCTCTTTCCCCCTTGCCTGTCTCTTTTCCCTGGTTTCCCTCTTTTCCCTGAACTCTCTCTTTTCACTCTTTTCCCTCGCTTGTTTCTTTTCCCTGTATTCCCTCAACTCTCTCTTTCCCCTCTTCCCCCCTTCCCTGTCTCTTCTCCATGGTTTCCCTCTTTTCCCTGAACTCTCTCTTTTCCCTCCTTCCCCTCGCCTGTCTCTCTCACCTCTTTTCCCACACCTACCACTTTTCCCGGGTTTCCCTCTTTTCCACGAACTCTCTCTTTTCCCTCTTTTCCCTCGCTTGTCTCTTTTACCTCTTTCCCCATTGCCTGTCTCTTTTCCCTGGTTTCCCTCTTTTCCCTGAACTCTCTCTTTTCACTCTTTTCCCTCGCTTGTCTCTTTTCCCTGTATTCCCTCAACTCTCTCTTTTCCCTCTTCCCCTCGCCTGTCTCTTTTATCTCTTCTTCCATTTTGTCTCTTTTGCCTGGTTTCCCTCTGTTCCCTGAACTCTCTCTTTTCCCTCTTTTCCCTCGCTTGTCTCTTTTCCCTGTATTCCCTCAACTCTCTCTTTTCCCTCTTCCCCTCGCCTGTCTCTTTTATCTCTTCTTCCATTTTGTCTCTTTTGCCTGGTTTCCCTCTTTTCCCTGAACTCTCTCTTTTCACTCTTTTCCCTCACTTGTCTCTTTCCCTGTATTCCCTCAACTCTCTCTTTTCTCTCTTACCCCTTTTCCTGTCTCTTCTCCATGGTTTCCCTCTTTTCCCTGAACACTCTCTTTTCCCTCCTTTCCCTCACTTGTCTCTTTTACCTCTTTTCCCCTTGCCTGTCTCTTTTCCGTGGTTTCCCTTCTTTTCCATGGACTCTCTCTTTTCCCTCTTTTCCCTCGCTTGTCTCTTTTCCCTGTATTCCCTCAACTCTCTCTTTCCCCTCTTCCCCCCTTCCCTGTCTCTTCTCCATGGTTTCCCTCTTTTCCCTGAACTCTCTCTTTTCACTTTTCCCCCTCGCCTGTCTGTTTTACTTCTTTCCCCTCAACTTTCTCTTCCCTCTTTGCCGTCGCCTGTGTCTTTTCCCTCTTTTCCATCAACTCTCCCTTTTCCCTCCTTTCCCTCCCTTGTCTCTTTTACTTCTTTCCCCTCAACTCCCTTTTCCCTCTTTGCCGTCGCCTGTGTCTTTTCCCTGTTTTCCAGCAACTCTCTCTTTTCCGTCATTTCCCTTGCTTGCTTCTTTTACCTCTTTCCCCCTTGCCTGTCTCTTTTCCCTGGTTTCCCTCTTTTCCCTGAACTCTCTCTTTTCACTCTTTTCCCTCGCTTGTTTCTTTTCCCTGTATTCCCTCAACTCTCTCTTTCCCCTCTTCCCCCCTTCCCTGTCTCTTCTCCATGGTTTCCCTCTTTTCCCTGAACTCTCTCTTTTCCCTCCTTCCCCTCGCCTGTCTCTCTCACCTCTTTTCCCACACCTACCACTTTTCCCGGGTTTCCCTCTTTTCCACGAACTCTCTCTTTTCCCTCTTTTCCCTCGCTTGTCTCTTTTATCTCTTTTTCCGTTCTCTTTTGCCCGTTTTCCCTCTTTTCCTTGAACTCTCTCTTTTCCCTCTTTTCCTTGAACTCGCTCTTTTCCCTCTTTTCCCTCGCCTCTCCCTTTAACCGCTTTTCCCTCTTTACACTCGCCTGTCTCTCTCACCACTTTTCCCACAACTACCACTTTTCCCGGGTTTCCCTCTTTTACCTGAACTCTCTCTTTTCCCTCGCTTGTCTCTTTTATCTCTTTCTCCGTTCTGTCCCTTTTGCCTGTTTTCCCTCTTTTCCATGAACTCTCTCTTTTCATTCATTCCCCTCGCCTGTCTGTTTTACTTCTTTCCCCTCAACTTTCTCTTCCCTCTTTGCCGTCGCCTGTGTCTTTTCCCTCTTTTCCATCAACTCTCCCTTTTCCCTCCTTTCCCTCCCTTCTCTCTTTTACTTCTTTCCCCTCAACTCCCTTTTCCCTCTTTGCCATCGCCTGTGTCTTTTCCCAGTTTTCCATCAACTCTCTCTTTTCCGTCCTTTCCCTTGCTTGTCTCTTTTAACTCTTTCCCCCTTGCCTGTCTCTTTCCTCTGGTTTCCCTCTTTTCCCTGAACTCTCTCTTTTCACTATTTCCCCCCGCTTGTCATTTTCCCTGTATACCCTCAACTCTCTCTTTTCCCTCTTCCCCTCGCCTGTCTCTTTTATTTCTTTTTCCATTTTTTCTCTTTTGCCTGTTTTCCCTCTTTTCCCTGAACTCTCTCTTTTCCCTCCTTTCCCTCCCTTGTCTCTTTTACTTCTTTCCCCTCAACTCCCTTTTCCCTCTTTGCCGTCGCCTGTGTCTTTTCCCTCTTTTCCATCAACTCTCTCTTTTCCGTCCTTTCCCTTGCTTGCCTCTTTTACCTCTTTCCCCCTTGCCTCTTTTCCCTGGTTTCCCTCTTTTCCCTGAACTCTCTCTTTTCACTCTTTTCCCTCGCTTGTCTCTTTTCCCTGTATTCCCTCAACTCTCTCTTTCCCCTCTTCCCCCCTTCCCTGTCTCTTCTCCATGGTTTCCCTCTTTTCCCTGAACTCTCTCTTTTCCCTCCTTCCCCTCGCCTGTCTCTCTCACCTCTTTTCCCACACCTACCACTTTTCCCGGGTTTCCCTCTTTTCCCTGAACTCTCTCTTTTCCCTCTTTTCCCTCGCTTGTCTCTTTTACCTCTTTTTCCGTTTTGTCTCTTTTGTCTGTTTTCCCTCTTTTCCTTGAACTCTCTCTTTTCCCTCTTTTCCCTCGCCTCTCCCTTTAACCGCTTTTCCCTCTTTACACTCGCCTGTCTCTCTCACCACTTTTCCCACACCTACCTCTTTTCCCGGGTTTCCCTCTTTTACCTGTACTCTCTCTTTTCCCTCGCTTGTCTCTTTTATCTCTTTCTCCGTTCTGTCCCTTTTGCCTGTTTTCCCTCTTTTCCATGAACTCTCTCTTTTCATTCTTTCCCCTCGCCTGTCTCTTTTACTTCTTTCCCCTCAACTCTCTCTTCCCTCTTTGCCGTCGCCTGTGTCTTTTCCCTCTTTTCCATCAACTCTCCCTTTTCCCTCCTTTCCCTTGCTTGTCTCTTTTACCTCTTTCCCC
The DNA here is from genome assembly GCA_028022735.1 of Gypaetus barbatus. NCBI lineage: Eukaryota > Metazoa > Chordata > Aves > Accipitriformes > Accipitridae > Gypaetus > Gypaetus barbatus. The sequence continues at coordinate 33,416,415 of CM051561.1, read as the reverse complement.
CTTGCCTGTCTCTTTCCCCTGGTTTCCCTCTTTTCCCTGAACTCTCTCTTTTCACTATTTCCCCCCGCTTGTCATTTTCCCTGTATTCCCTCAACTCTCTCTTTTCCCTCTTCCCCTCGCCTGTCTCTCTCACCTCTTTTCCCACACCTACCACTTTTCCCGGGTTTCCCTGTTTTCCACGAACTCTCTCTTTTCCCTCTTTTCTGTCGCTTGTCTCTTCTACCTCTTTTTCCATTCTCTTTTGCCTGTTTTCCCTCTTTTCCATGAACTCTCTCTTTTCCCTCTTCCGCTCGCCTGTCTCTTTTATTTCTTTTTCCATTTTTTCTCTTTTGCCTGTTTTCCCTCTTTTCCCTGAACTCTCTCTTTTCCCTCCTTTCCCTCCCTTGTCTCTTTTACTTCTTTCCCCTCAACTCCCTTTTCCCTCTTTGCCGTCGCCTGTGTCTTTTCCCTGTTTTCCAGCAACTCTCTCTTTTCTGTCCTTTCCCTTGCTTGCCTCTTTTACCTCTTTCCCCCTTGCCTCTTTTCCCTGGTTTCCCTCTTTTCCCTGAACTCTCTCTTTTCACTCTTTTCCCTCACTTGTCTCTTTTCCCTGTATTCCCTCAACTCTCTCTTTTCTCTCTTACCCCTTTTCCTGTCTCTTCTCCATGGTTTCCTTCTTTTCCCTGAACACTCTCTTTTCCCTCCTTTCCCTCACTTGTCTCTTTTACCTCTTTTCCCCTTGCCTGTCTCTTTTCCCTGGTTTCCCTTCTTTTCCATGAACTCTCTCTTTTCCCTCTTTTCCCTCGCTTGTCTCTTTTCCCTGTATTCCCTCAACTCTCTCTTTTCTCTCTTCCCCCTTTTCCTGTCTCTTCTCCATGGTTTCCCTCTTTTCCCTGAACTCTCTCTTTTCCCTCTTTTCCCTCGATTGTCTCTTTTATCTCTTTTTCCGTTCTCTTTTACCCGTTTTCCCTCTTTTCCTTGAACTCTCTCTTTTCCCTCTTTTCCTTGAACTCTCTCTACTCCCTCTTTTCCCTCGCCTCTCCCTTTAACCGCTTTTCCCTCTTTACACTCGCCTGTCTCTCTCACCACTTTTCCCACACCTACCTCTTTTCCCGGGTTTCCCTCTTTTACCTGAACTCTCTCTTTTCCCTCGCTTGTCTCTTTTATCTCTTTCTCCGTTCTGTCCCTTTTGCCTGTTTTCCCTCTTTTCCATGAACTCTCTCTTTTCATTCTTTCCCCTCGCCTGTCTCTTTTACTTCTTTCCCCTCAACTCTCTCTTCCCTCTTTGCCGTCGCCTGTCTTTTCCCTCTTTTCCATCAACTCTCCCTTTTCCCTCCCTTCCCTCCCTTCTCTCTTTTACTTCTTTCCCCTCAACTCCCTTTTCCCTCTTTGCCATCGCCTGTGTCTTTTCCCTGTTTTCCATCAACTCTCTCTTTTCCGTCCTTTCCCTTGCTTGTCTCTTTTACCTCTTTCCCCCTTGCCTGTCTCTTTCCCCTGGTTTCCCTCTTTTCCCTGAACTCTCTCTTTTCACTATTTCCCCCCGCTTGTCATTTTCCCTGTATTCCCTCAACTCTCTCTTTTCCCTCTTCCCCTCGCCTGTCTCTCTCACCTCTTTTCCCACACCTACCACTTTTCCCGGGTTTCCCTCTTTTCCACGAACTCTCTCTTTTCCCTCTTTTCTGTCGCTTGTCTCTTCTACCTCTTTTTCCGTTCTCTTTTGCCTGTTTTCCCTCTTTTCCATGAACTTTCTCTTTTCCCTCTTCCCCTCGCCTGTCTCTTTTATTTCTTTTTCCATTTATTCTCTTTTGCCTGTTTTCCCTCTTTTCCCTGAACTCTCTCTTTTCACTCTTTTCCCTCGCTTGTCTCTTTTAACTCCTTTTCCGTTCTCTTTTGCCTGTTTTCCCTCTTTTCCATGAACTCTCTCTTTTCATTCTTTCCCCTCGCCTGTCTCTTTTACTTCTTTCCCCTCAACTCTCTCTTCACTCTTTGCTGTCGCCTGTGTCTTTTCCCTGTTTTCCACGAACTCTCCCTTTTCCCTCCTTTCCCGCGCTTGTCTCTTTTCCCTCCTTTCCCTCTCCTCTCTCTCTCACCTCTTTTCCCACACCTACCACTTTTCCCGGGTTTCCCTCTTTTCCACGAACTCTCTCTTTTCCCTCTTTTCCGGCGCTTGTCTCTTTTACCTCTTTTTCCGTTTTGTCTCTTTTGCCTGTTTTCCCTCTTTTCCATGAACTCTCTCTTTTCCTTCTTTTCTCTCGCCTCTCCCTTTAACCGCTTTTCCCTCTTTACCCTCGCCTGTCTCTCTCACCTCTTTTCCCACACCTACCTCTTTTCCCGGGTTTCCCTCTTTTCCCTGAACTCTCTCTTTTCCCTCTTCTCTGTCGCTTGTCTCTTTTACCTCTTTTCTATCTTTCCCCTCGCCTGTCTCTTCTCCCTGGTTTCCCTCTTTTCCCTGAACGCTCTCTTTTCACTCTTTTCCCTCGCTTGTCTCTTTTCCCTGTATTCCCTCAACTCTCTCTTTCCCCTCTTCCCCCCTTCCCCGTCTCTTCTCCATGGTTTCCCTCTTTTCCCTGAACTCTCTCTTTTCCCTCCTTTCCCTCCCTTGTCTCTTTTACTTCTTTCCCCTCAACTCTCTCTTCACTCTTTGCTGTCGGCTGTGGATATTCCCTGTTTTCCATCAACTCTCTCTTTTACCTCTTTCCCCTCGCTTGTCTCTTTTACTTTTTTCCCCTCGCGCCTCTCTCTTACTTCTTTCCCCTCAACTCTCTCTTCACTCTTTGCTGTCGCCTGTGGATTTTCCCTGTTTTCCAGCAACTCTCTCTTTTCCCTCCTTTCCCTCGCTTGTCTCTTTTACCTCTTTCCCCCTTGCCTGTCTCTTTTCCCTGGTTTCCCTCTTTTCCCTGAACGCTCTCTTTTCACTCTTTTCCCTGAACGCTCTCTTTTCACTCTTTTCCCTCGCTTGTCTCTTTTCCCTGTATTCCCTCAACTCTCTCTTTTCCCTCTTCCCCTCGCCTGTCTCTCTTATTTCTTTTTCCATTTTTTCTCTTTTGCCTGGTTTCCCTCTGTTCCCTGAACTCTCTCTTTTCACTCCTTTCCCTCGCTTGTCTCTTTTCCCTGTATTCCCTCAACTCTCTCTTTCCCCTCTTCCCCCCTTCCCCGTCTCTTCTCCATGGTTTCCCTCTTTTCCCTGAACTCTCTCTTTTCCCTCCTTTCCCTCCCTTGTCTCTTTTACTTCTTTCCCCTCAACTCTCTCTTCACTCTCTGCTGTCGGCTGTGGATATTCCCTGTTTTCCATCAACTGTCTCTTTTACCTCTTTCCCCTCGCTTGTCTCTTTTACTTCTTTCCCCTCAACTCTCTCTTCACTCTTTGCTGTCGCCTGTGGATTTTACCTGTTTTCCATCAACTCTCTCTTTTCCGTCCTTTCCCTCGCTTGTCTCTTTTACCTCTTTCCCCCTTGCCTGTCTCTTTTCCCTGGTTTCCCTCTTTTCCCTGAACACTCTCTTTTCACTCTTTTCCCTCGCTTGTCTCTTTTCCCTGTATTCCCTCAACTCTCTCTTTTCCCTCTTCCCCTCGCCTGTCTCTTTTATCTCTTCTTCCATTTTGTCTCTTTTGCCTGGTTTCCCTCTGTTCCCTGAACTCTCTCTTTTCCCTCTTTTCCCTCGCTTGTCTCTTTTCCCTGTATTCCCTCAACTCTCTCTTTTCCCTCTTCCCCTCGCCTCTCTCTTTTATCTCTTCTTCCATTTTGTCTCTTTTGCCTGGTTTCCCTCTTTTCCCTGAACTCTCTCTTTTCATTCTTTCCCCTCGCCTGTCTCTTTTACTTCTTTCCCCTCAACTCTCTCTTTCCCCTCTTCCCCCCTTCCCTGTCTCTTCTCCATGGTTTCCCTCTTTTCCCTGAACTCTCTCTTTTCACTTTTCCCCCTCGCCTGTCTGTTTTACTTCTTTCCCCTCAACTTTCTCTTCCCTCTTTGCCGTCGCCTGTGTCTTTTCCCTCTTTTCCATCAACTCTCCCTTTTCCCTCCTTTCCCTCCCTTCTCTCTTTTACTTCTTTCCCCTCAACTCCCTTTTCCCTCTTTGCCATCGCCTGTGTCTTTTCCCTGTTTTCCATCAACTCTCTCTTTTCCGTCCTTTCCCTTGCTTGTCTCTTTTAACTCTTTCCCCCTTGCCTGTCTCTTTCCTCTGGTTTCCCTCTTTTCCCTGAACAATCTCTTTTCACTATTTACCCCCGCTTGTCATTTTCCCTGTATACCCTCAACTCTCTCTTTTCCCTCTTCCCCTCGCCTGTCTCTCTTATTTCTTTTTCCATTTTTTCTCTTTTGCCTGTTTTCCCTCTTTTCCCTGAACTCTCTCTTTTCCCTCCTTTCCCTCCCTTGTCTCTTTTACTTCTTTCCCCTCAACTCCCTTTTCCCTCTTTGCCGTCGCCTGTGTCTTTTCCCTCTTTTCCATCAACTCTCTCTTTTCCATCCTTTCCCTTGCTTGCCTCTTTTACCTCTTTCCCCCTTGCCTCTTTTCCCTGGTTTCCCTCTTTTCCCTGAACTCTCTCTTTTCACTCTTTTCCCTCGCTTGTCTCTTTTCCCTGTATTCCCTCAACTCTCTCTTTTCTCTCTTGCCCCTTTTCCTGTGTCTTCTCCATGGTTTCCCTCTTTTCCCTGAACACTCTCTTTTCCCTCCTTTCCCTCACTTGTCTCTTTTACCTCTTTTCCCCTTGCCTGTCTCTTTTCCCTGGTTTCCCTTCTTTTCCATGAACACTCTCTTTTCCCTGTTTTCCCTCGCTTGTCTCTTTTCCCTGTATTCCCTCAACTCTCTCTTTCCCCTCTTCCCCCCTTCCCTGTCTCTTCTCCATGGTTTCCCTCTTTTCCCTGAACTCTCTCTTTTCCCTCCTTCCCCTCGCCTGTCTCTCTCACCTCTTTTCCCACACCTACCACTTTTCCCGGGTTTCCCTCTTTTCCACGAACTCTCTCTTTTCCCTCTTTTCTGTCGCTTGTCTCTTTTACCTCTTTTTTTCGTTCTTTTGCCTGTTTTCCCTCTTTTCCTTGAACTGTCTCTTTTCCCTCTTTTCCTTCAACTCTCTCTTTTCCCTCTTTTCCCTCGCCTCTCCCTTTAACCGCTTTTCCCTCTTTACACTCGCCGGTCTCTCTCACCTCTTTTCCCACACCTACCTCTTTTCCCGGGTTTCCCTCTTTTCCCTGAACTCTCTCTTTTCACTCTTTTCCCTCGCTTGTCTCTTTTATCTCTTTTTCCGTTCTCTTTTGCCTGTTTTCCCTCTTTTCCATGAACTCTCTCTTTTCATTCTTTCCCCTCGCCTGTCTCTTTTACTTCTTTCCCCTCAACTCTCTCTTCCTCTTTGCTGTCGCCTCTGTCTTTTCCCTGTTTTCCACGAACTCTCCCTTTTCCCTCCTTTCCCGCGCTTGTCTCTTTTCCCTCCTTTCCCTCTCCTCTCTCTCTCACCTCTTTTCCCACACCTACCACTTTTCCCGGGTTTCCCTCTTTTCCACGAACTCTCTCTTTTCCCTCTTTTCCGGCGCTTGTCTCTTTTACCTCTTTTTCGTTCTGTCTCTTTTGCCTGTCTTCCCTCTTTTCCATGAACTCTCTCTTTTCCTTCTTTTCTCTCGCCTCTCCCTTTAACCGCTTTTCCCTCTTTACCCTCGCCTGTCTCTCTCACCTCTTTTCCCACACCTACCTCTTTTCCCGGGTTTCCCTCTTTTCCCTGAACTCTCTCTTTTCCCTCCTTTCCCTCGCTTGTCTCTTTTATCTCTTTTTCCGTTCTGTCTCTTTTGCCTGTTTTCCCCTCTTTTCCATGAACTCTCTCTTTTCATTCTTTCCCCTCGCCTGTCTCTTTTACTTCTTTCCCTCAACTCTCTCTTCCCTCTTTGCTGTCGCCTGTGGATTTTCCCTGTTTTCCATCAACTCTCTCTTTTCCCTCCTTTCCTTCCCTTGTCTCTTTTACCTCTCTCCCCCTTGCCTGTCTCTTTTCCCTGGTTTCCCTCTTTTCCCTGAACACTCTCTTTTCCCTCCTTTCCTTCCCTTGTCTCTTTTACCTCTCTCCCCCTTGCCTGTCTCTTTTCCCTGGTTTCCCTCTTTTCCCTGAACTCTCTCTTTTCCCTCTTTTCCCTCGCTTGTCTCTTTTACCTCTTTTTCCGTTTTGTCTCTTTTGTCTGTTTTCCCTCTTTTCCTTGAACTCTCTCTTTTCCCTCTTTTCCCTCGCCTCTCCCTTTAACCGCTTTTCCCTCTTTACACTCGCCTGTCTCTCTCACCACTTTTCCCACACCTACCTCTTTTCCCGGGTTTCCCTCTTTTACCTGTACTCTCTCTTTTCCCTCGCTTGTCTCTTTTATCTCTTTCTCCGTTCTGTCCCTTTTGCCTGTTTTCCCTCTTTTCCATGAACTCTCTCTTTTCATTCTTTCCCCTCGCCTGTCTCTTTTACTTCTTTCCCCTCAACTCTCTCTTCCCTCTTTGCCGTCGCCTGTGTCTTTTCCCTCTTTTCCATCAACTCTCCCTTTTCCCTCCTTTCCCTTGCTTGTCTCTTTTACCTCTTTCCCCCTTGCCTGTCTCTTTCCCCTGGTTTTCCCTCTTTTCCCTGAACTCTCTCTTTTCACTATTTCCCCCCGCTTGTCATTTTCCCTGTATTCCCTCAACTCTCTCTTTTCCCTCTTCCCCTCGCCTGTCTCTCTCACCTCTTTCCCACACCTACCACTTTTCCCGGGTTTCCCTGTTTTCCACGAACTCTCTCTTTCCCTCTTTTCTGTCGCTTGTCTCTTCTACCTCTTTTTCCATTCTCTTTTGCCTGTTTTCCCTCTTTTCCATGAACTCTCTCTTTTCCCTCTTCCGCTCGCCTGTCTCTTTTATTTCTTTTTCCTTTTTTTCTCTTTTGCCTGTTTTCCCTCTTTTCCCTGAACTCTCTCTTTTCCCTCCTTTCCCTCCCTTGTCTCTTTTACTTCTTTCCCCTCAACTCCCTTTTCCCTCTTTGCCGTCGCCTGTGTCTTTTCCCTGTTTTCCAGCAACTCTCTCTTTTCTGTCCTTTCCCTTGCTTGCCTCTTTTACCTCTTTCCCCCTTGCCTCTTTTCCCTGGTTTCCCTCTTTTCCCTGAACTCTCTCTTTTCACTCTTTTCCCTCACTTGTCTCTTTTCCCTGTATTCCCTCAACTTTCTCTTTTCTCTCTTACCCCTTTTCCTGTCTCTTCTCCATGGTTTCCTTCTTTTCCCTGAACACTCTCTTTTCCCTCCTTTCCCTCACTTGTCTCTTTTACCTCTTTTCCCCTTGCCTGTCTCTTTTCCTTGTTTCCCTTCTTTTCCATGAACTCTCTCTTTTCCCTCTTTTCCCTCGCTTGTCTCTTTTCCCTGTATTCCCTCAACTCTCTCTTTCCCCTCTTCCCCCTTTTCCTGTCTCTTCTCCATGGTTTCCCTCTTTTCCCTGAACTCTCTCTTTTCCCTCTTTTCCCTCGATTGTCTCTTTTATCTCTTTTTCCGTTCTCTTTTGCCCGTTTTCCCTCTTTTCCTTGAACTCTCTCTTTTCCCTCTTTTCCTTGAACTCTCTCTTCTCCCTCTTTTCCCTCGCCTCTCCCTTTAACCGCTTTTCCCTCTTTACACTCGCCTGTCTCTCTCACCACTTTTCCCACACCTACCTCTTTTCCCGGGTTTCCCTCTTTTACCTGAACTCTCTCTTTTCCCTCGCTTGTCTCTTTTATCTCTTTCTCCGTTCTGTCCCTTTTGCCTGTTTTCCCTCTTTTCCATGAACTCTCTCTTTTCATTCTTTCCCCTCGCCTGTCTCTTTTACTTCTTTCCCCTCAACTCTCTCTTCCCTCTTTGCCGTCGCCTGTGTCTTTTCCCTCTTTTCCATCAACTCTCCCTTTTCCCTCCCTTCCCTCCCTTCTCTCTTTTACTTCTTTCCCCTCAACTCCCTTTTCCCTCTTTGCCATCGCCTGTGTCTTTTCCCTGTTTTCCATCAACTCTCTCTTTTCCGTCCTTTCCCTTGCTTGTCTCTTTTACCTCTTTCCCCCTTGCCTGTCTCTTTCCCCTGGTTTCCCTCTTTTCCCTGAACTCTCTCTTTTCACTATTTCCCCCCGCTTGTCATTTTCCCTGTATTCCCTCAACTCTCTCTTTTCCCTCTTCCCCTCGCCTGTCTCTCTCAACTCTTTTCCCACACCTACCACTTTTCCCGGGTTTCCCTCTTTTCCACGAACTCTCTCTTTTCCCTCTTTTCTGTCGCTTGTCTCTTCTACCTCTTTTTCCGTTCTCTTTTGCCTGTTTTCCCTCTTTTCCATGAACTTTCTCTTTTCCCTCTTCCCCTCGCCTGTCTCTTTTATTTCTTTTTCCATTTATTCTCTTTTGCCTGTTTTCCCTCTTTTCCCTGAACTCTCTCTTTTCACTCCTTTCCCTCGCTTGTCTCTTTTAACTCCTTTTCCGTTCTCTTTTGCCTGTTTTCCCTCTTTTCCATGAACTCTCTCTTTTCATTCTTTCCCCTCGCCTGTCTCTTTTACTTCTTTCCCCTCAACTCTCTCTTCACTCTTTGCTGTCGCCTGTGTCTTTTCCCTGTTTTCCACGAACTCTCCCTTTTCCCTCCTTTCCCGCGCTTGTCTCTTTTCCCTCCTTTCCCTCTCCTCTCTCTCTCACCTCTTTTCCCACACCTACCACTTTTCCCGGGTTTCCCTCTTTTCCACGAACTCTCTCTTTTCCCTCTTTTCCGGCGCTTGTCTCTTTTACCTCTTTTTCCGTTTTGTCTCTTTTGCCTGTTTTCCCTCTTTTCCATGAACTCTCTCTTTTCCTTCTTTTCTCTCGCCTCTCCCTTTAACCGCTTTTCCCTCTTTACCCTCGCCTGTCTCTCTCACCTCTTTTCCCACACCTACCTCTTTTCCCGGGTTTCCCTCTTTTCCCTGAACTCTCTCTTTTCACTCTTTTCCCTCACTTGTCTCTTTTACCTCTTTTCCCCTTGCCTGTCTCTTTTCCCTGGTTTCCCTTCTTTTCCATGAACTCTCTCTTTTCCCTCTTTTCCCTCGCTTGTCTCTTTTCCCTGTATTCCCTCAACTCTCTCTTTCCCCTCATCCCCCCTTCCCTGTGTCTTCTCCATGGTTTCCCTCTTTTCCCTGAACTCTCTCTTTTCACTTTTTCCCCTCGCCTGTCTGTTTTACTTCTTTCCCCTCAACTTTCTCTTCCCTCTTTGCCGTCGCCTGTGTCTTTTCCCTCTTTTCCATCAACTCTCCCTTTTCCCTCCTTTCCCTACCTTGTCTCTTTTAATTCTTTCCCCTCAACTCCCTTTTCCCTCTTTGCCGTCGCCTGTGTCTTTTCCCTGTTTTCCAGCAACTCTCTCTTTTCCGTCCTTTCCCTTGCTTGCTTCTTTTACCTCTTTCCCCCTTGCCTGTCTCTTTTCCCTGGTTTCCCTCTTTTCCCTGAACTCTCTCTTTTCACTCTTTTCCCTTGCTTGTTTCTTTTCCCTGTATTCCCTCAACTCTCTCTTTTCTCTCTTACCCCTTTTCTTGTCTCTTCTCCATGGTTTCCCTCTTTTCCCTGAACTCTCTCTTTTCCCTCCTTCCCCTCGCCTGTCTCTCTCACCTCTTTTCCCACACCTACCACTTTTCCCGGGTTTCCCTCTTTTCCACGAACTCTCTCTTTTCCCTCTTTTCTGTCGCTTGTCTCTTTTACCTCTTTTTTCGTTCTCTTTTGCCTGTTTTCCCTTTTTTCCTTGAACTGTCTCTTTTCCCTCTTTTCCTTCAACTCTCTCTTTTCCCTCTTTTCCCTCGCCTCTCCCTTTAACCGCTTTTCCCTCTTTACACTCGCCGGTCTCTCTCACCTCTTTTCCCACACCTACCTCTTTTCCCGGGTTTCCCTCTTTTCCCTGAACTCTCTCTTTTCACTCTTTTCCCTCGCTTGTCTCTTTTATCTCTTTTTCCGTTCTCTTTTGCCTGTTTTCCCTCTTTTCCATGAACTCTCTCTTTTCATTCTTTCCCCTCGCCTGTCTCTTTTACTTCTTTCCCCTCAACTCTCTCTTCCCTCTTTGCCGTCGCCTGTGTCTTTTCCCTCTTTTCCATCAACTCTCCCTTTTCCCTCCCTTCCCTCCCTTCTCTCTTTTACTTCTTTCCCCTCAACTCCCTTTTCCCTCTTTGCCATCGCCTGTGTCTTTTCCCTGTTTTCCATCAACTCTCTCTTTTCCGTCCATTCCCTTGCTTGTCTCTTTTACCTCTTTCCCCCTTGCCTGTCTCTTTCCCCTGGTTTCCCTCTTTTCCCTGAACTCTCTCTTTTCACTATTTCCCCCCGCTTGTCATTTTCCCTGTATTCCCTCAACTCTCTCTTTTCCCTCTTCCCCTCGCCTGTCTCTCTCAACTCTTTTCCCACACCTACCACTTTTCCCGGGTTTCCCTCTTTTCCACGAACTCTCTCTTTTCCCTCTTTTCTGCCGCTTGTCTCTTCTACCTCTTTTTCCGTTCTCTTTTGCCTGTTTTCCCTCTTTTCCATGAACTTTCTCTTTTCCCTCTTCCCCTCGCCTGTCTCTTTTATTTCTTTTTCCATTTATTCTCTTTTGCCTGTTTTCCCTCTTTTCCCTGAACTCTCTCTTTTCACTCTTTTCCCTCGCTTGTCTCTTTTAACTCCTTTTCCGTTCTCTTTTGCCTGTTTTCCCTCTTTTCCATGAACTCTCTCTTTTCATTCTTTCCCCTCGCCTGTCTCTTTTACTTCTTTCCCCTCAACTCTCTCTTCACTCTTTGCTGTCGCCTGTGTCTTTTCCCTGTTTTCCACGAACTCTCCCTTTTCCCTCCTTTCCCGCGCTTGTCTCTTTTCCCTCCTTTCCCTCTCCTCTCTCTCTCACCTCTTTTCCCACACCTACCACTTTTCCCGGGTTTCCCTCTTTTCCACGAACTCTCTCTTTTCCCTCTTTTCCGGCGCTTGTCTCTTTTACCTCTTTTTCCGTTTTGTCTCTTTTGCCTGTTTTCCCTCTTTTCCATGAACTCTCTCTTTTCCTTCTTTTCTCTCGCCTCTCCCTTTAACCGCTTTTCCCTCTTTACCCTCGCCTGTCTCTCTCACCTCTTTTCCCACACCTACCTCTTTTCCCGGGTTTCCCTCTTTTCCCTGAACTCTCTCTTTTCCCTCTTCTCTGTCGCTTGTCTCTTTTACCTCTTTTCTATCTTTCCCCTCGCCTGTCTCTTCTCCCTGGTTTCCCTCTTTTCCCTGAACGCTCTCTTTTCACTCTTTTCCCTCGCTTGTCTCTTTTCCCTGTATTCCCTCAACTCTCTCTTTCCCCTCTTCCCCCCTTCCCCGTCTCTTCTCCATGGTTTCCCTCTTTTCCCTGAACTCTCTCTTTTCCCTCCTTTCCCTCCCTTGTCTCTTTTACTTCTTTCCCCTCAACTCTCTCTTCACTCTTTGCTGTCGGCTGTGGATATTCCCTGTTTTCCATCAACTCTCTCTTTTACCTCTTTCCCCTCGCTTGTCTCTTTTACTTTTTTCCCCTCGCGCCTCTCTCTTACTTCTTTCCCCTCAACTCTCTCTTCACTCTTTGCTGTCGCCTGTGTCTTTTCCCTGTTTTCCACGAACTCTCCCTTTTCCCTCCTTTCCCGCGCTTGTCTCTTTTCCCTCCTTTCCCTCTCCTCTCTCTCTCACCTCTTTTCCCACACCTACCACTTTTCCCGGGTTTCCCTCTTTTCCACGAACTCTCTCTTTTCCCTCTTTTCCGGCGCTTGTCTCTTTTACCTCTTTTTCCGTTTTGTCTCTTTTGCCTGTTTTCCCTCTTTTCCATGAACTCTCTCTTTTCCTTCTTTTCTCTCGCCTCTCCCTTTAACCGCTTTTCCCTCTTTACCCTCGCCTGTCTCTCTCACCTCTTTTCCCACACCTACCTCTTTTCCCGGGTTTCCCTCTTTTCCCTGAACTCTCTCTTTTCCCTCTTCTCTGTCGCTTGTCTCTTTTACCTCTTTTCTATCTTTCCCCTCGCCTGTCTCTTCTCCCTGGTTTCCCTCTTTTCCCTGAACGCTCTCTTTTCACTCTTTTCCCTCGCTTGTCTCTTTTCCCTGTATTCCCTCAACTCTCTCTTTCCCCTCTTCCCCCCTTCCCCGTCTCTTCTCCATGGTTTCCCTCTTTTCCCTGAACTCTCTCTTTTCCCTCCTTTCCCTCCCTTGTCTCTTTTACTTCTTTCCCCTCAACTCTCTCTTCACTCTTTGCTGTCGGCTGTGGATATTCCCTGTTTTCCATCAACTCTCTCTTTTACCTCTTTCCCCTCGCTTGTCTCTTTTACTTTTTTCCCCTCGCGCCTCTCTCTTACTTCTTTCCCCTCAACTCTCTCTTCACTCTTTGCTGTCGCCTGTGGATTTTCCCTGTTTTCCAGCAACTCTCTCTTTTCCCTCCTTTCCCTCGCTTGTCTCTTTTACCTCTTTCCCCCTTGCCTGTCTCTTTTCCCTGGTTTCCCTCTTTTCCCTGAACGCTCTCTTTTCACTCTTTTCCCTGAACGCTCTCTTTTCACTCTTTTCCCTCGCTTGTCTCTTTTCCCTGTATTCCCTCAACTCTCTCTTTTCCCTCTTCCCCTCGCCTGTCTCTTTTATCTCTTCTTCCATTTTGTCTCTTTTGCCTGGTTTCCCTCTGTTCCCTGAACTCTCTCTTTTCACTCCTTTCCCTCGCTTGTCTCTTTTCCCTGTATTCCCTCAACTCTCTCTTTCCCCTCTTCCCCCCTTCCCCGTCTCTTCTCCATGGTTTCCCTCTTTTCCCTGAACTCTCTCTTTTCCCTCCTTTCCCTCCCTTGTCTCTTTTACTTCTTTCCCCTCAACTCTCTCTTCACTCTCTGCTGTCGGCTGTGGATATTCCCTGTTTTCCATCAACTGTCTCTTTTACCTCTTTCCCCTCGCTTGTCTCTTTTACTTCTTTCCCCTCAACTCTCTCTTCACTCTTTGCTGTCGCCTGTGGATTTTACCTGTTTTCCATCAACTCTCTCTTTTCCGTCCTTTCCCTCGCTTGTCTCTTTTACCTCTTTCCCCCTTGCCTGTCTCTTTTCCCTGGTTTCCCTCTTTTCCCTGAACACTCTCTTTTCACTCTTTTCCCTCGCTTGTCTCTTTTCCCTGTATTCCCTCAACTCTCTCTTTTCCCTCTTCCCCTCGCCTGTCTCTTTTATCTCTTCTTCCATTTTGTCTCTTTTGCCTGGTTTCCCTCTGTTCCCTGAACTCTCTCTTTTCCCTCTTTTCCCTCGCTTGTCTCTTTTCCCTGTATTCCCTCAACTCTCTCTTTTCCCTCTTCCCCTCGCCTCTCTCTTTTATCTCTTCTTCCATTTTGTCTCTTTTGCCTGGTTTCCCTCTTTTCCCTGAACTCTCTCTTTTCACTCTTTTCCCTCACTTGTCTCTTTTCCCTGTATTCCCTCAACTCTCTCTTTTCTCTCTTACCCCTTTTCCTGTCTCTTCTCCATGGTTTCCCTCTTTTCCCTGAACACTCTCTTTTCCCTCCTTTCCCTCACTTGTCTCTTTTACCTCTTTTCCCCTTGCCTGTCTCTTTTCCGTGGTTTCCCTTCTTTTCCATGGACTCTCTCTTTTCCCTCTTTTCCCTCGCTTGTCTCTTTTCCCTGTATTCCCTCAACTCTCTCTTTCCCCTCTTCCCCCCTTCCCTGTCTCTTCTCCATGGTTTCCCTCTTTTCCCTGAACTCTCTCTTTTCCCTCCTTTCCCTCCCTTGTCTCTTTTACTTTTTTCCCCTCAACTCTCTCTTCACTCTTTGCTGTCGGCTGTGGATATTCCCTGTTTTCCATCAACTCTCTCTTTTACCTCTTTCCCCTCGCTTGTCTCTTTTACTTTTTTCCCCTCGCGCCTCTCACTTCTTTCCCCTCAACTCTCTCTTCACTCTTTGCTGTCGCCTGTGGATTTTCCCTGTTTTCCAGCAACTCTCTCTTTTCCCTCCTTTCCCTCGCTTGTCTCTTTTACCTCTTTCCCCCTTGCCTGTCTCTTTTCCCTGGTTTCCCTCTTTTCCCTGAACGCTCTCTTTTCACTCTTTTCCCTCGCTTGTCTCTTTTCCCTGTATTCCCTCAACTCTCTCTTTTCCCTCTTCCCCTCGCCTGTCTCTTTTATCTCTTCTTCCATTTTGTCTCTTTTGCCTGGTTTCCCTCTGTTCCCTGAACTCTCTCTTTTCACTCCTTTCCCTCGCTTGTCTCTTTTCCCTGTATTCCCTCAACTCTCTCTTTCCCCTCTTCCCCCCTTCCCCGTCTCTTCTCCATGGTTTCCCTCTTTTCCCTGAACTCTCTCTTTTCCCTCCTTTCCCTCCCTTGTCTCTTTTACTTCTTTCCCCTCAACTCTCTCTTCACTCTCTGCTGTCGGCTGTGGATATTCCCTGTTTTCCATCAACTGTCTCTTTTACCTCTTTCCCCTCGCTTGTCTCTTTTACTTCTTTCCCCTCAACTCTCTCTTCACTCTTTGCTGTCGCCTGTGGATTTTACCTGTTTTCCATCAACTCTCTCTTTTCCGTCCTTTCCCTCGCTTGTCTCTTTTACCTCTTTCCCCCTTGCCTGTCTCTTTTCCCTGGTTTCCCTCTTTTCCCTGAACACTCTCTTTTCACTCTTTTCCCTCGCTTGTCTCTTTTCCCTGTATTCCCTCAACTCTCTCTTTTCCCTCTTCCCCTCGCCTCTCTCTTTTATCTCTTCTTCCATTTTGTCTCTTTTGCCTGGTTTCCCTCTTTTCCCTGAACTCTCTCTTTTCACTCTTTTCCCTCACTTGTCTCTTTTCCCTGTATTCCCTCAACTCTCTCTTTTCTCTCTTACCCCTTTTCCTGTCTCTTCTCCATGGTTTCCCTCTTTTCCCTGAACACTCTCTTTTCCCTCCTTTCCCTCACTTGTCTCTTTTACCTCTTTTCCCCTTGCCTGTCTCTTTTCCGTGGTTTCCCTTCTTTTCCATGGACTCTCTCTTTTCCCTCTTTTCCCTCGCTTGTCTCTTTTCCCTGTATTCCCTCAACTCTCTCTTTCCCCTCTTCCCCCCTTCCCTGTCTCTTCTCCATGGTTTCCCTCTTTTCCCTGAACTCTCTCTTTTCACTTTTCCCCCTCGCCTGTCTGTTTTACTTCTTTCCCCTCAACTTTCTCTTCCCTCTTTGCCGTCGCCTGTGTCTTTTCCCTCTTTTCCATCAACTCTCCCTTTTCCCTCCTTTCCCTCCCTTGTCTCTTTTACTTCTTTCCCCTCAACTCCCTTTTCCCTCTTTGCCGTCGCCTGTGTCTTTTCCCTGTTTTCCAGCAACTCTCTCTTTTCCGTCATTTCCCTTGCTTGCTTCTTTTACCTCTTTCCCCCTTGCCTGTCTCTTTTCCCTGGTTTCCCTCTTTTCCCTGAACTCTCTCTTTTCACTCTTTTCCCTCGCTTGTTTCTTTTCCCTGTATTCCCTCAACTCTCTCTTTCCCCTCTTCCCCCCTTCCCTGTCTCTTCTCCATGGTTTCCCTCTTTTCCCTGAACTCTCTCTTTTCCCTCCTTCCCCTCGCCTGTCTCTCTCACCTCTTTTCCCACACCTACCACTTTTCCCGGGTTTCCCTCTTTTCCACGAACTCTCTCTTTTCCCTCTTTTCCCTCGCTTGTCTCTTTTACCTCTTTCCCCATTGCCTGTCTCTTTTCCCTGGTTTCCCTCTTTTCCCTGAACTCTCTCTTTTCACTCTTTTCCCTCGCTTGTCTCTTTTCCCTGTATTCCCTCAACTCTCTCTTTTCCCTCTTCCCCTCGCCTGTCTCTTTTATCTCTTCTTCCATTTTGTCTCTTTTGCCTGGTTTCCCTCTGTTCCCTGAACTCTCTCTTTTCCCTCTTTTCCCTCGCTTGTCTCTTTTCCCTGTATTCCCTCAACTCTCTCTTTTCCCTCTTCCCCTCGCCTGTCTCTTTTATCTCTTCTTCCATTTTGTCTCTTTTGCCTGGTTTCCCTCTTTTCCCTGAACTCTCTCTTTTCACTCTTTTCCCTCACTTGTCTCTTTTCCCTGTATTCCCTCAACTCTCTCTTTTCTCTCTTACCCCTTTTCCTGTCTCTTCTCCATGGTTTCCCTCTTTTCCCTGAAC
Source organism: Gypaetus barbatus (assembly GCA_028022735.1). Classification (NCBI taxonomy): domain Eukaryota; kingdom Metazoa; phylum Chordata; class Aves; order Accipitriformes; family Accipitridae; genus Gypaetus; species Gypaetus barbatus. Next base: position 33,400,481 of record CM051561.1, on the reverse strand, counting down.
ACTCTCTTTTCCCTCCTTTCCCTCACTTGTCTCTTTTACCTCTTTTCCCCTTGCCTGTCTCTTTTCCGTGGTTTCCCTTCTTTTCCATGGACTCTCTCTTTTCCCTCTTTTCCCTCGCTTGTCTCTTTTCCCTGTATTCCCTCAACTCTCTCTTTCCCCTCTTCCCCCCTTCCCTGTCTCTTCTCCATGGTTTCCCTCTTTTCCCTGAACTCTCTCTTTTCACTTTTCCCCCTCGCCTGTCTGTTTTACTTCTTTCCCCTCAACTTTCTCTTCCCTCTTTGCCGTCGCCTGTGTCTTTTCCCTGTTTTCCAGCAACTCTCTCTTTTCCGTCATTTCCCTTGCTTGCTTCTTTTACCTCTTTCCCCCTTGCCTGTCTCTTTTCCCTGGTTTCCCTCTTTTCCCGGAACTCTCTCTTTTCACTCTTTTCCCTCGCTTGTTTCTTTTCCCTGTATTCCCTCAACTCTCTCTTTCCCCTCTTCCCCCCTTCCCTGTCTCTTCTCCATGGTTTCCCTCTTTTCCCTGAACTCTCTCTTTTCCCTCCTTCCCCTCGCCTGTCTCTCTCACCTCTTTTCCCACACCTACCACTTTTCCCGGGTTTCCCTCTTTTCCACGAACTCTCTCTTTTCCCTCTTTTCCCTCGCTTGTCTCTTTTATCTCTTTTTCCGTTCTCTTTTGCCCGTTTTCCCTCTTTTCCTTGAACTCTCTCTTTTCCCTCTTTTCCTTGAACTCGCTCTTTTCCCTCTTTTCCCTCGCCTCTCCCTTTAACCGCTTTTCCCTCTTTACACTCGCCTGTCTCTCTCACCACTTTTCCCACACCTACCACTTTTCCCGGGTTTCCCTCTTTTACCTGAACTCTCTCTTTTCCCTCGCTTGTCTCTTTTATCTCTTTCTCCGTTCTGTCCCTTTTGCCTGTTTTCCCTCTTTTCCATGAACTCTCTCTTTTCATTCATTCCCCTCGCCTGTCTGTTTTACTTCTTTCCCCTCAACTTTCTCTTCCCTCTTTGCCGTCGCCTGTGTCTTTTCCCTCTTTTCCATCAACTCTCCCTTTTCCCTCCTTTCCCTCCCTTCTCTCTTTTACTTCTTTCCCCTCAACTCCCTTTTCCCTCTTTGCCATCGCCTGTGTCTTTTCCCAGTTTTCCATCAACTCTCTCTTTTCCGTCCTTTCCCTTGCTTGTCTCTTTTAACTCTTTCCCCCTTGCCTGTCTCTTTCCTCTGGTTTCCCTCTTTTCCCTGAACTCTCTCTTTTCACTATTTCCCCCCGCTTGTCATTTTCCCTGTATACCCTCAACTCTCTCTTTTCCCTCTTCCCCTCGCCTGTCTCTTTTATTTCTTTTTCCATTTTTTCTCTTTTGCCTGTTTTCCCTCTTTTCCCTGAACTCTCTCTTTTCCCTCCTTTCCCTCCCTTGTCTCTTTTACTTCTTTCCCCTCAACTCCCTTTTCCCTCTTTGCCGTCGCCTGTGTCTTTTCCCTCTTTTCCATCAACTCTCTCTTTTCCGTCCTTTCCCTTGCTTGCCTCTTTTACCTCTTTCCCCCTTGCCTCTTTTCCCTGGTTTCCCTCTTTTCCCTGAACTCTCTCTTTTCACTCTTTTCCCTCGCTTGTCTCTTTTCCCTGTATTCCCTCAACTCTCTCTTTCCCCTCTTCCCCCCTTCCCTGTCTCTTCTCCATGGTTTCCCTCTTTTCCCTGAACTCTCTCTTTTCCCTCCTTCCCCTCGCCTGTCTCTCTCACCTCTTTTCCCACACCTACCACTTTTCCCGGGTTTCCCTCTTTTCCCTGAACTCTCTCTTTTCCCTCTTTTCCCTCGCTTGTCTCTTTTACCTCTTTTTCCGTTTTGTCTCTTTTGTCTGTTTTCCCTCTTTTCCTTGAACTCTCTCTTTTCCCTCTTTTCCCTCGCCTCTCCCTTTAACCGCTTTTCCCTCTTTACACTCGCCTGTCTCTCTCACCACTTTTCCCACACCTACCTCTTTTCCCGGGTTTCCCTCTTTTACCTGTACTCTCTCTTTTCCCTCGCTTGTCTCTTTTATCTCTTTCTCCGTTCTGTCCCTTTTGCCTGTTTTCCCTCTTTTCCATGAACTCTCTCTTTTCATTCTTTCCCCTCGCCTGTCTCTTTTACTTCTTTCCCCTCAACTCTCTCTTCCCTCTTTGCCGTCGCCTGTGTCTTTTCCCTCTTTTCCATCAACTCTCCCTTTTCCCTCCTTTCCCTTGCTTGTCTCTTTTACCTCTTTCCCCCTTGCCTGTCTCTTTCCCCTGGTTTCCCTCTTTTCCCTGAACTCTCTCTTTTCACTATTTCCCCCCGCTTGTCATTTTCCCTGTATTCCCTCAACTCTCTCTTTTCCCTCTTCCCCTCGCCTGTCTCTCTCACCTCTTTTCCCACACCTACCACTTTTCCCGTGTTTCCCTGTTTTCCACGAACTCTCTCTTTTCCCTCTTTTCTGTCGCTTGTCTCTTCTACCTCTTTTTCCATTCTCTTTTGCCTGTTTTCCCTCTTTTCCATGAACTCTCTCTTTTCCCTCTTCCGCTCGCCTGTCTCTTTTATTTCTTTTTCCATTTTTTCTCTTTTGCCTGTTTTCCCTCTTTTCCCTGAACTCTCTCTTTTCCCTCCTTTCCCTCCCTTGTCTCTTTTACTTCTTTCCCCTCAACTCCCTTTTCCCTCTTTGCCGTCGCCTGTGTCTTTTCCCTGTTTTCCAGCAACTCTCTCTTTTCTGTCCTTTCCCTTGCTTGCCTCTTTTACCTCTTTCCCCCTTGCCTCTTTTCCCTGGTTTCCCTCTTTTCCCTGAACTCTCTCTTTTCACTCTTTTCCCTCACTTGTCTCTTTTCCCTGTATTCCCTCAACTCTCTCTTTTCTCTCTTACCCCTTTTCCTGTCTCTTCTCCATGGTTTCCTTCTTTTCCCTGAACACTCTCTTTTCCCTCCTTTCCCTCACTTGTCTCTTTTACCTCTTTTCCCCTTGCCTGTCTCTTTTCCCTGGTTTCCCTTCTTTTCCATGAACTCTCTCTTTTCCCTCTTTTCCCTCGCTTGTCTCTTTTCCCTGTATTCCCTCAACTCTCTCTTTTCTCTCTTCCCCCTTTTCCTGTCTCTTCTCCATGGTTTCCCTCTTTTCCCTGAACTCTCTCTTTTCCCTCTTTTCCCTCGATTGTCTCTTTTATCTCTTTTTCCGTTCTCTTTTACCCGTTTTCCCTCTTTTCCTTGAACTCTCTCTTTTCCCTCTTTTCCTTGAACTCTCTCTACTCCCTCTTTTCCCTCGCCTCTCCCTTTAACCGCTTTTCCCTCTTTACACTCGCCTGTCTCTCTCACCACTTTTCCCACACCTACCTCTTTTCCCGGGTTTCCCTCTTTTACCTGAACTCTCTCTTTTCCCTCGCTTGTCTCTTTTATCTCTTTCTCCGTTCTGTCCCTTTTGCCTGTTTTCCCTCTTTTCCATGAACTCTCTCTTTTCATTCTTTCCCCTCGCCTGTCTCTTTTACTTCTTTCCCCTCAACTCTCTCTTCCCTCTTTGCCGTCGCCTGTCTTTTCCCTCTTTTCCATCAACTCTCCCTTTTCCCTCCCTTCCCTCCCTTCTCTCTTTTACTTCTTTCCCCTCAACTCCCTTTTCCCTCTTTGCCATCGCCTGTGTCTTTTCCCTGTTTTCCATCAACTCTCTCTTTTCCGTCCTTTCCCTTGCTTGTCTCTTTTACCTCTTTCCCCCTTGCCTGTCTCTTTCCCCTGGTTTCCCTCTTTTCCCTGAACTCTCTCTTTTCACTATTTCCCCCCGCTTGTCATTTTCCCTGTATTCCCTCAACTCTCTCTTTTCCCTCTTCCCCTCGCCTGTCTCTCTCACCTCTTTTCCCACACCTACCACTTTTCCCGGGTTTCCCTCTTTTCCACGAACTCTCTCTTTTCCCTCTTTTCTGTCGCTTGTCTCTTCTACCTCTTTTTCCGTTCTCTTTTGCCTGTTTTCCCTCTTTTCCATGAACTTTCTCTTTTCCCTCTTCCCCTCGCCTGTCTCTTTTATTTCTTTTTCCATTTATTCTCTTTTGCCTGTTTTCCCTCTTTTCCCTGAACTCTCTCTTTTCACTCTTTTCCCTCGCTTGTCTCTTTTAACTCCTTTTCCGTTCTCTTTTGCCTGTTTTCCCTCTTTTCCATGAACTCTCTCTTTTCATTCTTTCCCCTCGCCTGTCTCTTTTACTTCTTTCCCCTCAACTCTCTCTTCACTCTTTGCTGTCGCCTGTGTCTTTTCCCTGTTTTCCACGAACTCTCCCTTTTCCCTCCTTTCCCGCGCTTGTCTCTTTTCCCTCCTTTCCCTCTCCTCTCTCTCTCACCTCTTTTCCCACACCTACCACTTTTCCCGGGTTTCCCTCTTTTCCACGAACTCTCTCTTTTCCCTCTTTTCCGGCGCTTGTCTCTTTTACCTCTTTTTCCGTTTTGTCTCTTTTGCCTGTTTTCCCTCTTTTCCATGAACTCTCTCTTTTCCTTCTTTTCTCTCGCCTCTCCCTTTAACCGCTTTTCCCTCTTTACCCTCGCCTGTCTCTCTCACCTCTTTTCCCACACCTACCTCTTTTCCCGGGTTTCCCTCTTTTCCCTGAACTCTCTCTTTTCCCTCTTCTCTGTCGCTTGTCTCTTTTACCTCTTTTCTATCTTTCCCCTCGCCTGTCTCTTCTCCCTGGTTTCCCTCTTTTCCCTGAACGCTCTCTTTTCACTCTTTTCCCTCGCTTGTCTCTTTTCCCTGTATTCCCTCAACTCTCTCTTTCCCCTCTTCCCCCCTTCCCCGTCTCTTCTCCATGGTTTCCCTCTTTTCCCTGAACTCTCTCTTTTCCCTCCTTTCCCTCCCTTGTCTCTTTTACTTCTTTCCCCTCAACTCTCTCTTCACTCTTTGCTGTCGGCTGTGGATATTCCCTGTTTTCCATCAACTCTCTCTTTTACCTCTTTCCCCTCGCTTGTCTCTTTTACTTTTTTCCCCTCGCGCCTCTCTCTTACTTCTTTCCCCTCAACTCTCTCTTCACTCTTTGCTGTCGCCTGTGGATTTTCCCTGTTTTCCAGCAACTCTCTCTTTTCCCTCCTTTCCCTCGCTTGTCTCTTTTACCTCTTTCCCCCTTGCCTGTCTCTTTTCCCTGGTTTCCCTCTTTTCCCTGAACGCTCTCTTTTCACTCTTTTCCCTGAACGCTCTCTTTTCACTCTTTTCCCTCGCTTGTCTCTTTTCCCTGTATTCCCTCAACTCTCTCTTTTCCCTCTTCCCCTCGCCTGTCTCTTTTATCTCTTCTTCCATTTTGTCTCTTTTGCCTGGTTTCCCTCTGTTCCCTGAACTCTCTCTTTTCACTCCTTTCCCTCGCTTGTCTCTTTTCCCTGTATTCCCTCAACTCTCTCTTTCCCCTCTTCCCCCCTTCCCCGTCTCTTCTCCATGGTTTCCCTCTTTTCCCTGAACTCTCTCTTTTCCCTCCTTTCCCTCCCTTGTCTCTTTTACTTCTTTCCCCTCAACTCTCTCTTCACTCTCTGCTGTCGGCTGTGGATATTCCCTGTTTTCCATCAACTGTCTCTTTTACCTCTTTCCCCTCGCTTGTCTCTTTTACTTCTTTCCCCTCAACTCTCTCTTCACTCTTTGCTGTCGCCTGTGGATTTTACCTGTTTTCCATCAACTCTCTCTTTTCCGTCCTTTCCCTCGCTTGTCTCTTTTACCTCTTTCCCCCTTGCCTGTCTCTTTTCCCTGGTTTCCCTCTTTTCCCTGAACACTCTCTTTTCACTCTTTTCCCTCGCTTGTCTCTTTTCCCTGTATTCCCTCAACTCTCTCTTTTCCCTCTTCCCCTCGCCTGTCTCTTTTATCTCTTCTTCCATTTTGTCTCTTTTGCCTGGTTTCCCTCTGTTCCCTGAACTCTCTCTTTTCCCTCTTTTCCCTCGCTTGTCTCTTTTCCCTGTATTCCCTCAACTCTCTCTTTTCCCTCTTCCCCTCGCCTCTCTCTTTTATCTCTTCTTCCATTTTGTCTCTTTTGCCTGGTTTCCCTCTTTTCCCTGAACTCTCTCTTTTCACTCTTTTCCCTCACTTGTCTCTTTTCCCTGTATTCCCTCAACTCTCTCTTTTCTCTCTTACCCCTTTTCCTGTCTCTTCTCCATGGTTTCCCTCTTTTCCCTGAACACTCTCTTTTCCCTCCTTTCCCTCACTTGTCTCTTTTACCTCTTTTCCCCTTGCCTGTCTCTTTTCCGTGGTTTCCCTTCTTTTCCATGGACTCTCTCTTTTCCCTCTTTTCCCTCGCTTGTCTCTTTTCCCTGTATTCCCTCAACTCTCTCTTTCCCCTCTTCCCCCCTTCCCTGTCTCTTCTCCATGGTTTCCCTCTTTTCCCTGAACTCTCTCTTTTCACTTTTCCCCCTCGCCTGTCTGTTTTACTTCTTTCCCCTCAACTTTCTCTTCCCTCTTTGCCGTCGCCTGTGTCTTTTCCCTCTTTTCCATCAACTCTCCCTTTTCCCTCCTTTCCCTCCCTTGTCTCTTTTACTTCTTTCCCCTCAACTCCCTTTTCCCTCTTTGCCGTCGCCTGTGTCTTTTCCCTGTTTTCCAGCAACTCTCTCTTTTCCGTCATTTCCCTTGCTTGCTTCTTTTACCTCTTTCCCCCTTGCCTGTCTCTTTTCCCTGGTTTCCCTCTTTTCCCTGAACTCTCTCTTTTCACTCTTTTCCCTCGCTTGTTTCTTTTCCCTGTATTCCCTCAACTCTCTCTTTCCCCTCTTCCCCCCTTCCCTGTCTCTTCTCCATGGTTTCCCTCTTTTCCCTGAACTCTCTCTTTTCCCTCCTTCCCCTCGCCTGTCTCTCTCACCTCTTTTCCCACACCTACCACTTTTCCCGGGTTTCCCTCTTTTCCACGAACTCTCTCTTTTCCCTCTTTTCCCTCGCTTGTCTCTTTTATCTCTTTTTCCGTTCTCTTTTGCCCGTTTTCCCTCTTTTCCTTGAACTCTCTCTTTTCCCTCTTTTCCTTGAACTCTCTCTTTTCCCTCTTTTCCCTCGCCTCTCCCTTTAACCGCTTTTCCCTCTTTACACTCGCCTGTCTCTCTCACCACTTTTCCCACACCTACCACTTTTCCCGGGTTTCCCTCTTTTACCTGAACTCTCTCTTTTCCCTCGCTTGTCTCTTTTATCTCTTTCTCCGTTCTGTCCCTTTTGCCTGTTTTCCCTCTTTTCCATGAACTCTCTCTTTTCATTCATTCCCCTCGCCTGTCTGTTTTACTTCTTTCCCCTCAACTTTCTCTTCCCTCTTTGCCGTCGCCTGTGTCTTTTCCCTCTTTTCCATCAACTCTCCCTTTTCCCTCCTTTCCCTCCCTTCTCTCTTTTACTTCTTTCCCCTCAACTCCCTTTTCCCTCTTTGCCATCGCCTGTGTCTTTTCCCTGTTTTCCATCAACTCTCTCTTTTCCGTCCTTTCCCTTGCTTGTCTCTTTTAACTCTTTCCCCCTTGCCTGTCTCTTTCCTCTGGTTTCCCTCTTTTCCCTGAACTCTCTCTTTTCACTATTTCCCCCCGCTTGTCATTTTCCCTGTATACCCTCAACTCTCTCTTTTCCCTCTTCCCCTCGCCTGTCTCTTTTATTTCTTTTTCCATTTTTTCTCTTTTGCCTGTTTTCCCTCTTTTCCCTGAACTCTCTCTTTTCCCTCCTTTCCCTCCCTTGTCTCTTTTACTTCTTTCCCCTCAACTCCCTTTTCCCTCTTTGCCGTCGCCTGTGTCTTTTCCCTCTTTTCCATCAACTCTCTCTTTTCCATCCTTTCCCTTGCTTGCCTCTTTTACCTCTTTCCCCCTTGCCTCTTTTCCCTGGTTTCCCTCTTTTCCCTGAACTCTCTCTTTTCACTCTTTTCCCTCGCTTGTCTCTTTTCCCTGTATTCCCTCAACTCTCTCTTTTCTCTCTTGCCCCTTTTCCTGTCTCTTCTCCATGGTTTCCCTCTTTTCCCTGAACACTCTCTTTTCCCTCCTTTCCCTCACTTGTCTCTTTTACCTCTTTTCCCCTTGCCTGTCTCTTTTCCCTGGTTTCCCTTCTTTTCCATGAACTCTCTCTTTTCCCTGTTTTCCCTCGCTTGTCTCTTTTCCCTGTATTCCCTCAACTCTCTCTTTCCCCTCTTCCCCCCTTCCCTGTCTCTTCTCCATGGTTTCCCTCTTTTCCCTGAACTCTCTCTTTTCCCTCCTTCCCCTCGCCTGTCTCTCTCACCTCTTTTCCCACACCTACCACTTTTCCCGGGTTTCCCTCTTTTCCACGAACTCTCTCTTTTCCCTCTTTTCTGTCGCTTGTCTCTTTTACCTCTTTTTTTCGTTCTTTTGCCTGTTTTCCCTCTTTTCCTTGAACTGTCTCTTTTCCCTCTTTTCCTTCAACTCTCTCTTTTCCCTCTTTTCCCTCGCCTCTCCCTTTAACTGCTTTTCCCTCTTTACACTCGCCAGTCTCTCTCACCTCTTTTCCCACACCTACCTCTTTTCCCGGGTTTCCCTCTTTTCCCTGAACTCTCTCTTTTCACTCTTTTCCCTCGCTTGTCTCTTTTATCTCTTTTTTCGTTCTCTTTTGCCTGTTTTCCCTCTTTTCCATGAACTCTCTCTTTTCATTCTTTCCCCTCGCCTGTCTCTTTTACTTCTTTCCCCTCAACTCTCTCTTCCCTCTTTGCTGTCGCCTCTGTCTTTTCCCTGTTTTCCACGAACTCTCCCTTTTCCCTCCTTTCCCGCGCTTGTCTCTTTTCCCTCCTTTCCCTCTCCTCTCTCTCTCACCTCTTTTCCCACACCTACCACTTTTCCCGGGTTTCCCTCTTTTCCACGAACTCTCTCTTTTCCCTCTTTTCCGGCGCTTGTCTCTTTTACCTCTTTTTCCGTTCTGTCTCTTTTGCCTGTCTTCCCTCTTTTCCATGAACTCTCTCTTTTCCTTCTTTTCTCTCGCCTCTCCCTTTAACCGCTTTTCCCTCTTTACCCTCGCCTGTCTCTCTCACCTCTTTTCCCACACCTACCTCTTTTCCCGGGTTTCCCTCTTTTCCCTGAACTCTCTCTTTTCCCTCCTTTCCCTCGCTTGTCTCTTTTATCTCTTTTTCCGTTCTGTCTCTTTTGCCTGTTTTCCCTCTTTTCCATGAACTCTCTCTTTTCATTCTTTCCCCTCGCCTGTCTCTTTTACTTCTTTCCCCTCAACTCTCTCTTCCCTCTTTGCTGTCGCCTGTGGATTTTCCCTGTTTTCCATCAACTCTCTCTTTTCCCTCCTTTCCTTCCCTTGTCTCTTTTACCTCTCTCCCCCTTGCCTGTCTCTTTTCCCTGGTTTCCCTCTTTTCCCTGAACACTCTCTTTTCCCTCCTTTCCCTCGCTTGTCTCTTTTCCCTCTTTTCCCCTTGCCTGTCTCTTTTCCCTGGTTTCCCTCTTTTCCCTGAACTCTCTCTTTTCCCTCTTTTCCCTCGCTTGTCTCTTTTACCTCTTTTTCCGTTTTGTCTCTTTTGTCTGTTTTCCCTCTTTTCCTTGAACTCTCTCTTTTCCCTCTTTTCCCTCGCCTCTCCCTTTAACCGCTTTTCCCTCTTTACACTCGCCTGTCTCTCTCACCACTTTTCCCACACCTACCTCTTTTCCCGGGTTTCCCTCTTTTACTGTACTCTCTCTTTTCCCTCGCTTGTCTCTTTTATCTCTTTCTCCGTTCTGTCCCTTTTGCCTGTTTTCCCTCTTTTCCATGAACTCTCTCTTTTCATTCTTTCCCCTCGCCTGTCTCTTTTACTTCTTTCCCCTCAACTCTCTCTTCCCTCTTTGCCGTCGCCTGTGTCTTTTCCCTCTTTTCCATCAACTCTCCCTTTTCCCTCCTTTCCCTTGCTTGTCTCTTTTACCTCTTTCCCCCTTGCCTGTCTCTTTCCCCTGGTTTCCCTCTTTTCCCTGAACTCTCTCTTTTCACTATTTCCCCCCGCTTGTCATTTTCCCTGTATTCCCTCAACTCTCTCTTTTCCCTCTTCCCCTCGCCTGTCTCTCTCACCTCTTTTCCCACACCTACCACTTTTCCCGGGTTTCCCTGTTTTCCACGAACTCTCTCTTTTCCCTCTTTTCTGTCGCTTGTCTCTTCTACCTCTTTTTCCATTCTCTTTTGCCTGTTTTCCCTCTTTTCCATGAACTCTCTCTTTTCCCTCTTCCGCTCGCCTGTCTCTTTTATTTCTTTTTCCATTTTTTCTCTTTTGCCTGTTTTCCCTCTTTTCCCTGAACTCTCTCTTTTCCCTCCTTTCCCTCCCTTGTCTCTTTTACTTCTTTCCCCTCAACTCCCTTTTCCCTCTTTGCCGTCGCCTGTGTCTTTTCCCTGTTTTCCAGCAACTCTCTCTTTTCTGTCCTTTCCCTTGCTTGCCTCTTTTACCTCTTTCCCCCTTGCCTCTTTTCCCTGGTTTCCCTCTTTTCCCTGAACTCTCTCTTTTCACTCTTTTCCCTCACTTGTCTCTTTTCCCTGTATTCCCTCAACTCTCTCTTTTCTCCTTACCCCTTTTCCTGTCTCTTCTCCATGGTTTCCTTCTTTTCCCTGAACACTCTCTTTTCCCTCCTTTCCCCTCACTTGTCTCTTTACCTCTTTTTCCCCTTGCCTGTCTCTTTTCCTTGTTTCCCTTCTTTTCCATGAACTCTCTCTTTTCCCTCTTTTCCCTCGCTTGTCTCTTTTCCCTGTATTCCCTCAACTCTCTCTTTCCCCTCTTCCCCCTTTTCCTGTCTCTTCTCCATGGTTTCCCCTCTTTTCCCTGAACTCTCTCTTTTCCCTCTTTTCCCTCGATTGTCTCTTTTATCTCTTTTTCCGTTCTCTTTTGCCCGTTTTCCCTCTTTTCCTTGAACTCTCTCTTTTCCCTCTTTTCCTTGAACTCTCTCTTCTCCCTCTTTTCCCTCGCCTCTCCCTTTAACCGCTTCTCCCTCTTTACACTCGCCTGTCTCTCTCACCACTTTTCCCACACCTACCTCTTTTCCCGGGTTTCCCTCTTTTACCTGAACTCTCTCTTTTCCCTCGCTTGTCTCTTTTATCTCTTTCTCCGTTCTGTCCCTTTTGCCTGTTTTCCCTCTTTTCCATGAACTCTCTCTTTTCATTCTTTCCCCTCGCCTGTCTCTTTTACTTCTTTCCCCTCAACTCTCTCTTCCCTCTTTGCCGTCGCCTGTGTCTTTTCCCTCTTTTCCATCAACTCTCCCTTTTCCCTCCCTTCCCTCCCTTCTCTCTTTTACTTCTTTCCCCTCAACTCCCTTTTCCCTCTTTGCCATCGCCTGTGTCTTTTCCCTGTTTTCCATCAACTCTCTCTTTTCCGTCCTTTCCCTTGCTTGTCTCTTTTACCTCTTTCCCCCTTGCCTGTCTCTTTCCCCTGGTTTCCCTCTTTTCCCTGAACTCTCTCTTTTCACTATTTCCCCCCGCTTGTCATTTTCCCTGTATTCCCTCAACTCTCTCTTTTCCCTCTTCCCCTCGCCTGTCTCTCTCAACTCTTTTCCCACACCTACCACTTTTCCCGGGTTTCCCTCTTTTCCACGAACTCTCTCTTTTCCCTCTTTTCTGTCGCTTGTCTCTTCTACCTCTTTTTCCGTTCTCTTTTGCCTGTTTTCCCTCTTTTCCATGAACTTTCTCTTTTCCCTCTTCCCCTCGCCTGTCTCTTTTATTTCTTTTTCCATTTATTCTCTTTTGCCTGTTTTCCCTCTTTTCCCTGAACTCTCTCTTTTCACTCCTTTCCCTCGCTTGTCTCTTTTAACTCCTTTTCCGTTCTCTTTTGCCTGTTTTCCCTCTTTTCCATGAACTCTCTCTTTTCATTCTTTCCCCTCGCCTGTCTCTTTTACTTCTTTCCCCTCAACTCTCTCTTCACTCTTTGCTGTCGCCTGTGTCTTTTCCCTGTTTTCCACGAACTCTCCCTTTTCCCTCCTTTCCCGCGCTTGTCTCTTTTCCCTCCTTTCCCTCTCCTCTCTCTCTCACCTCTTTTCCCACACCTACCACTTTTCCCGGGTTTCCCTCTTTTCCACGAACTCTCTCTTTTCCCTCTTTTCCGGCGCTTGTCTCTTTTACCTCTTTTTCCGTTTTGTCTCTTTTGCCTGTTTTCCCTCTTTTCCATGAACTCTCTCTTTTCCTTCTTTTCTCTCGCCTCTCCCTTTAACCGCTTTTCCCTCTTTACCCTCGCCTGTCTCTCTCACCTCTTTTCCCACACCTACCTCTTTTCCCGGGTTTCCCTCTTTTCCCTGAACTCTCTCTTTTCCCTCTTCTCTGTCGCTTGTCTCTTTTACCTCTTTTCTATCTTTCCCCTCGCCTGTCTCTTCTCCCTGGTTTCCCTCTTTTCCCTGAACGCTCTCTTTTCACTCTTTTCCCTCGCTTGTCTCTTTTCCCTGTATTCCCTCAACTCTCTCTTTCCCCTCTTCCCCCCTTCCCCGTCTCTTCTCCATGGTTTCCCTCTTTTCCCTGAACTCTCTCTTTTCCCTCCTTTCCCTCCCTTGTCTCTTTTACTTCTTTCCCCTCAACTCTCTCTTCACTCTTTGCTGTCGGCTGTGGATATTCCCTGTTTTCCATCAACTGTCTCTTTTACCTCTTTCCCCTCGCTTGTCTCTTTTACTTCTTTCCCCTCAACTCTCTCTTCACTCTTTGCTGTCGCCTGTGGATTTTCCCTGTTTTCCATCAACTCTCTCTTTTCCGTCCTTTCCCTCGCTTGTCTCTTTTACCTCTTTCCCCCTTGCCTGTCTCTTTTCCCTGGTTTCCCTCTTTTCCCTGAACACTCTCTTTTCACTCTTTTCCCTCGCTTGTCTCTTTTCCCTGTATTCCCTCAACTCTCTCTTTTCCCTCTTCCCCTCGCCTGTCTCTTTTATCTCTTCTTCCATTTTGTCTCTTTTGCCTGGTTTCCCTCTGTTCCCTGAACTCTCTCTTTTCACTCTTTTCCCTCGCTTGTCTCTTTTCCCTGTATTCCCTCAACTCTCTCTTTTCCCTCTTCCCCTCGCCTGCCTCTTTTATCTCTTCTTCCATTTTCTCTCTTTTGCCTGGTTTCCCTCTTTTCCCTGAACTCTCTCTTTTCACTCTTTTCCCTCACTTGTCTCTTTTACCTCTTTTCCCCTTGCCTGTCTCTTTTCCCTGGTTTCCCTTCTTTTCCATGAACTCTCTCTTTTCCCTCTTTTCCCTCGCTTGTCTCTTTTCCCTGTATTCCCTCAACTCTCTCTTTCCCCTCATCCCCCCTTCCCTGTGTCTTCTCCATGGTTTCCCTCTTTTCCCTGAACTCTCTCTTTTCACTTTTTCCCCTCGCCTGTCTGTTTTACTTCTTTCCCCTCAACTTTCTCTTCCCTCTTTGCCGTCGCCTGTGTCTTTTCCCTCTTTTCCATCAACTCTCCCTTTTCCCTCCTTTCCCTACCTTGTCTCTTTTAATTCTTTCCCCTCAACTCCCTTTTCCCTCTTTGCCGTCGCCTGTGTCTTTTCCCTGTTTTCCAGCAACTCTCTCTTTTCCGTCCTTTCCCTTGCTTGCTTCTTTTACCTCTTTCCCCCTTGCCTGTCTCTTTTCCCTGGTTTCCCTCTTTTCCCTGAACTCTCTCTTTTCACTCTTTTCCCTTGCTTGTTTCTTTTCCCTGTATTCCCTCAACTCTCTCTTTTCTCTCTTACCCCTTTTCCTGTCTCTTCTCCATGGTTTCCCTCTTTTCCCTGAACTCTCTCTTTTCCCTCCTTCCCCTCGCCTGTCTCTCTCACCTCTTTTCCCACACCTACCACTTTTCCCGGGTTTCCCTCTTTTCCACGAACTCTCTCTTTTCCCTCTTTTCTGTCGCTTGTCTCTTTTACCTCTTTTTTCGTTCTCTTTTGCCTGTTTTCCCTTTTTTCCTTGAACTGTCTCTTTTCCCTCTTTTCCTTCAACTCTCTCTTTTCCCTCTTTTCCCTCGCCTCTCCCTTTAACCGCTTTTCCCTCTTTACACTCGCCGGTCTCTCTCACCTCTTTTCCCACACCTACCTCTTTTCCCGGGTTTCCCTCTTTTCCCTGAACTCTCTCTTTTCACTCTTTTCCCTCGCTTGTCTCTTTTATCTCTTTTTCCGTTCTCTTTTGCCTGTTTTCCCTCTTTTCCATGAACTCTCTCTTTTCATTCTTTCCCCTCGCCTGTCTCTTTTACTTCTTTCCCCTCAACTCTCTCTTCCCTCTTTGCCGTCGCCTGTGTCTTTTCCCTCTTTTCCATCAACTCTCCCTTTTCCCTCCCTTCCCTCCCTTCTCTCTTTTACTTCTTTCCCCTCAACTCCCTTTTCCCTCTTTGCCATCGCCTGTGTCTTTTCCCTGTTTTCCATCAACTCTCTCTTTTCCGTCCTTTCCCTTGCTTGTCTCTTTTACCTCTTTCCCCCTTGCCTGTCTCTTTCCCCTGGTTTCCCTCTTTTCCCTGAACTCTCTCTTTTCACTATTTCCCCCCGCTTGTCATTTTCCCTGTATTCCCTCAACTCTCTCTTTTCCCTCTTCCCCTCGCCTGTCTCTCTCAACTCTTTTCCCACACCTACCACTTTTCCCGGGTTTCCCTCTTTTCCACGAACTCTCTCTTTTCCCTCTTTTCTGTCGCTTGTCTCTTCTACCTCTTTTTCCGTTCTCTTTTGCCTGTTTTCCCTCTTTTCCATGAACTTTCTCTTTTCCCTCTTCCCCTCGCCTGTCTCTTTTATTTCTTTTTCCATTTATTCTCTTTTGCCTGTTTTCCCTCTTTTCCCTGAACTCTCTCTTTTCACTCTTTTCCCTCGCTTGTCTCTTTTAACTCCTTTTCCGTTCTCTTTTGCCTGTTTTCCCTCTTTTCCATGAACTCTCTCTTTTCATTCTTTCCCCTCGCCTGTCTCTTTTACTTCTTTCCCCTCAACTCTCTCTTCACTCTTTGCTGTCGCCTGTGTCTTTTCCCTGTTTTCCACGAACTCTCCCTTTTCCCTCCTTTCCCGCGCTTGTCTCTTTTCCCTCCTTTCCCTCTCCTCTCTCTCTCACCTCTTTTCCCACACCTACCACTTTTCCCGGGTTTCCCTCTTTTCCACGAACTCTCTCTTTTCCCTCTTTTCCGGCGCTTGTCTCTTTTACCTCTTTTTCCGTTTTGTCTCTTTTGCCTGTTTTCCCTCTTTTCCATGAACTCTCTCTTTTCCTTCTTTTCTCTCGCCTCTCCCTTTAACCGCTTTTCCCTCTTTACCCTCGCCTGTCTCTCTCACCTCTTTTCCCACACCTACCTCTTTTCCCGGGTTTCCCTCTTTTCCCTGAACTCTCTCTTTTCCCTCTTCTCTGTCGCTTGTCTCTTTTACCTCTTTTCTATCTTTCCCCTCGCCTGTCTCTTCTCCCTGGTTTCCCTCTTTTCCCTGAACGCTCTCTTTTCACTCTTTTCCCTCGCTTGTCTCTTTTCCCTGTATTCCCTCAACTCTCTCTTTCCCCTCTTCCCCCCTTCCCCGTCTCTTCTCCATGGTTTCCCTCTTTTCCCTGAACTCTCTCTTTTCCCTCCTTTCCCTCCCTTGTCTCTTTTACTTCTTTCCCCTCAACTCTCTCTTCACTCTTTGCTGTCGGCTGTGGATATTCCCTGTTTTCCATCAACTCTCTCTTTTACCTCTTTCCCCTCGCTTGTCTCTTTTACTTTTTTCCCCTCGCGCCTCTCTCTTACTTCTTTCCCCTCAACTCTCTCTTCACTCTTTGCTGTCGCCTGTGGATTTTCCCTGTTTTCCAGCAACTCTCTCTTTTCCCTCCTTTCCCTCGCTTGTCTCTTTTACCTCTTTCCCCCTTGCCTGTCTCTTTTCCCTGGTTTCCCTCTTTTCCCTGAACGCTCTCTTTTCACTCTTTTCCCTGAACGCTCTCTTTTCCCTCTTTTCCCTCGCTTGTCTCTTTTCCCTGTATTCCCTCAACTCTCTCTTTTCCCTCTTCCCCTCGCCTGTCTCTTTTATCTCTTCTTCCATTTTGTCTCTTTTGCCTGGTTTCCCTCTTTTCCCCGAACTCTCTCTTTTCACTCTTTTCCCTCACTTGTCTCTTTTCCCTGTATTCCCTCAACTCTCTCTTTTCTCTCTTACCCCTTTTCCTGTCTCTTCTCCATGGTTTCCCTCTTTTCCCTGAACACTCTCTTTTCCCTCCTTTCCCTCACTTGTCTCTTTTACCTCTTTTCCCCTTGCCTGTCTCTTTTCCGTGGTTTCCCTTCTTTTCCATGGACTCTCTCTTTTCCCTCTTTTCCCTCGCTTGTCTCTTTTCCCTGTATTCCCTCAACTCTCTCTTTCCCCTCTTCCCCCCTTCCCTGTCTCTTCTCCATGGTTTCCCTCTTTTCCCTGAACTCTCTCTTTTCACTTTTCCCCCTCGCCTGTCTGTTTTACTTCTTTCCCCTCAACTTTCTCTTCCCTCTTTGCCGTCGCCTGTGTCTTTTCCCTCTTTTCCATCAACTCTCCCTTTTCCCTCCTTTCCCTCCCTTGTCTCTTTTACTTCTTTCCCCTCAACTCCCTTTTCCCTCTTTGCCGTCGCCTGTGTCTTTTCCCTGTTTTCCAGCAACTCTCTCTTTTCCG
The DNA here is from genome assembly GCA_028022735.1 of Gypaetus barbatus. Classification (NCBI taxonomy): domain Eukaryota; kingdom Metazoa; phylum Chordata; class Aves; order Accipitriformes; family Accipitridae; genus Gypaetus; species Gypaetus barbatus. The sequence continues at coordinate 33,384,104 of CM051561.1, read as the reverse complement.
TCATTTCCCTTGCTTGCTTCTTTTACCTCTTTCCCCCTTGCCTGTCTCTTTTCCCTGGTTTCCCTCTTTTCCCTGAACTCTCTCTTTTCACTCTTTTCCCTCGCTTGTTTCTTTTCCCTGTATTCCCTCAACTCTCTCTTTCCCCTCTTCCCCCCTTCCCTGTCTCTTCTCCATGGTTTCCCTCTTTTCCCTGAACTCTCTCTTTTCCCTCCTTCCCCTCGCCTGTCTCTCTCACCTCTTTTCCCACACCTACCACTTTTCCCGGGTTTCCCTCTTTTCCACGAACTCTCTCTTTTCCCTCTTTTCCCTCGCTTGTCTCTTTTACCTCTTTCCCCATTGCCTGTCTCTTTTCCCTGGTTTCCCTCTTTTCCCTGAACTCTCTCTTTTCACTCTTTTCCCTCGCTTGTCTCTTTTCCCTGTATTCCCTCAACTCTCTCTTTTCCCTCTTCCCCTCGCCTGTCTCTTTTATCTCTTCTTCCATTTTGTCTCTTTTCCCTGGTTTCCCTCTTTTCCCTGAACTCTCTCTTTTCACTCTTTTCCCTCGCTTGTCTCTTTTCCCTGTATTCCCTCAACTCTCTCTTTTCCCTCTTCCCCTCGCCTGTCTCTTTTATCTCTTCTTCCATTTTGTCTCTTTTGCCTGGTTTCCCTCTTTTCCCTGAACTCTCTCTTTTCACTCTTTTCCCTCACTTGTCTCTTTTCCCTGTATTCCCTCAACTCTCTCTTTTCTCTCTTACCCCTTTTCCTGTCTCTTCTCCATGGTTTCCCTCTTTTCCCTGAACACTCTCTTTTCCCTCCTTTCCCTCACTTGTCTCTTTTACCTCTTTTCCCCTTGCCTGTCTCTTTTCCGTGGTTTCCCTTCTTTTCCATGGACTCTCTCTTTTCCCTCTTTTCCCTCGCTTGTCTCTTTTCCCTGTATTCCCTCAACTCTCTCTTTCCCCTCTTCCCCCCTTCCCTGTCTCTTCTCCATGGTTTCCCTCTTTTCCCTGAACTCTCTCTTTTCACTTTTCCCCCTCGCCTGTCTGTTTTACTTCTTTCCCCTCAACTTTCTCTTCCCTCTTTGCCGTCGCCTGTGTCTTTTCCCTCTTTTCCATCAACTCTCCCTTTTCCCTCCTTTCCCTCCCTTGTCTCTTTTACTTCTTTCCCCTCAACTCCCTTTTCCCTCTTTGCCGTCGCCTGTGTCTTTTCCCTGTTTTCCAGCAACTCTCTCTTTTCCGTCATTTCCCTTGCTTGCTTCTTTTACCTCTTTCCCCCTTGCCTGTCTCTTTTCCCTGGTTTCCCTCTTTTCCCGGAACTCTCTCTTTTCACTCTTTTCCCTCGCTTGTTTCTTTTCCCTGTATTCCCTCAACTCTCTCTTTCCCCTCTTCCCCCCTTCCCTGTCTCTTCTCCATGGTTTCCCTCTTTTCCCTGAACTCTCTCTTTTCCCTCCTTCCCCTCGCCTGTCTCTCTCACCTCTTTTCCCACACCTACCACTTTTCCCGGGTTTCCCTCTTTTCCACGAACTCTATCTTTTCCCTCTTTTCCCTCGCTTGTCTCTTTTATCTCTTTTTCCGTTCTCTTTTGCCCGTTTTCCCTCTTTTCCTTGAACTCTCTCTTTTCCCTCTTTTCCTTGAACTCGCTCTTTTCCCTCTTTTCCCTCGCCTCTCCCTTTAACCGCTTTTCCCTCTTTACACTCGCCTGTCTCTCTCACCACTTTTCCCACACCTACCACTTTTCCCGGGTTTCCCTCTTTTACCTGAACTCTCTCTTTTCCCTCGCTTGTCTCTTTTATCTCTTTCTCCGTTCTGTCCCTTTTGCCTGTTTTCCCTCTTTTCCATGAACTCTCTCTTTTCATTCATTCCCCTCGCCTGTCTGTTTTACTTCTTTCCCCTCAACTTTCTCTTCCCTCTTTGCCGTCGCCTGTGTCTTTTCCCTCTTTTCCATCAACTCTCCCTTTTCCCTCCTTTCCCTCCCTTCTCTCTTTTACTTCTTTCCCCTCAACTCCCTTTTCCCTCTTTGCCATCGCCTGTGTCTTTTCCCAGTTTTCCATCAACTCTCTCTTTTCCGTCCTTTCCCTTGCTTGTCTCTTTTAACTCTTTCCCCCTTGCCTGTCTCTTTCCTCTGGTTTCCCTCTTTTCCCTGAACTCTCTCTTTTCACTATTTCCCCCCGCTTGTCATTTTCCCTGTATACCCTCAACTCTCTCTTTTCCCTCTTCCCCTCGCCTGTCTCTTTTATTTCTTTTTCCATTTTTTCTCTTTTGCCTGTTTTCCCTCTTTTCCCTGAACTCTCTCTTTTCCCTCCTTTCCCTCCCTTGTCTCTTTTACTTCTTTCCCCTCAACTCCCTTTTCCCTCTTTGCCGTCGCCTGTGTCTTTTCCCTCTTTTCCATCAACTCTCTCTTTTCCGTCCTTTCCCTTGCTTGCCTCTTTTACCTCTTTCCCCCTTGCCTCTTTTCCCTGGTTTCCCTCTTTTCCCTGAACTCTCTCTTTTCACTCTTTTCCCTCGCTTGTCTCTTTTCCCTGTATTCCCTCAACTCTCTCTTTCCCCTCTTCCCCCCTTCCCTGTCTCTTCTCCATGGTTTCCCTCTTTTCCCTGAACTCTCTCTTTTCCCTCCTTCCCCTCGCCTGTCTCTCTCACCTCTTTTCCCACACCTACCACTTTTCCCGGGTTTCCCTCTTTTCCCTGAACTCTCTCTTTTCCCTCTTTTCCCTCGCTTGTCTCTTTTACCTCTTTTTCCGTTTTGTCTCTTTTGTCTGTTTTCCCTCTTTTCCTTGAACTCTCTCTTTTCCCTCTTTTCCCTCGCCTCTCCCTTTAACCGCTTTTCCCTCTTTACACTCGCCTGTCTCTCTCACCACTTTTCCCACACCTACCTCTTTTCCCGGGTTTCCCTCTTTTACCTGTACTCTCTCTTTTCCCTCGCTTGTCTCTTTTATCTCTTTCTCCGTTCTGTCCCTTTTGCCTGTTTTCCCTCTTTTCCATGAACTCTCTCTTTTCATTCTTTCCCCTCGCCTGTCTCTTTTACTTCTTTCCCCTCAACTCTCTCTTCCCTCTTTGCCGTCGCCTGTGTCTTTTCCCTCTTTTCCATCAACTCTCCCTTTTCCCTCCTTTCCCTTGCTTGTCTCTTTTACCTCTTTCCCCCTTGCCTGTCTCTTTCCCCTGGTTTCCCTCTTTTCCCTGAACTCTCTCTTTTCACTATTTCCCCCCGCTTGTCATTTTCCCTGTATTCCCTCAACTCTCTCTTTTCCCTCTTCCCCTCGCCTGTCTCTCTCACCTCTTTTCCCACACCTACCACTTTTCCCGTGTTTCCCTGTTTTCCACGAACTCTCTCTTTTCCCTCTTTTCTGTCGCTTGTCTCTTCTACCTCTTTTTCCATTCTCTTTTGCCTGTTTTCCCTCTTTTCCATGAACTCTCTCTTTTCCCTCTTCCGCTCGCCTGTCTCTTTTATTTCTTTTTCCATTTTTTCTCTTTTGCCTGTTTTCCCTCTTTTCCCTGAACTCTCTCTTTTCCCTCCTTTCCCTCCCTTGTCTCTTTTACTTCTTTCCCCTCAACTCCCTTTTCCCTCTTTGCCGTCGCCTGTGTCTTTTCCCTGTTTTCCAGCAACTCTCTCTTTTCTGTCCTTTCCCTTGCTTGCCTCTTTTACCTCTTTCCCCCTTGCCTCTTTTCCCTGGTTTCCCTCTTTTCCCTGAACTCTCTCTTTTCACTCTTTTCCCTCACTTGTCTCTTTTCCCTGTATTCCCTCAACTCTCTCTTTTCTCTCTTACCCCTTTTCCTGTCTCTTCTCCATGGTTTCCTTCTTTTCCCTGAACACTCTCTTTTCCCTCCTTTCCCTCACTTGTCTCTTTTACCTCTTTTCCCCTTGCCTGTCTCTTTTCCCTGGTTTCCCTTCTTTTCCATGAACTCTCTCTTTTCCCTCTTTTCCCTCGCTTGTCTCTTTTCCCTGTATTCCCTCAACTCTCTCTTTTCTCTCTTCCCCCTTTTCCTGTCTCTTCTCCATGGTTTCCCTCTTTTCCCTGAACTCTCTCTTTTCCCTCTTTTCCCTCGATTGTCTCTTTTATCTCTTTTTCCGTTCTCTTTTACCCGTTTTCCCTCTTTTCCTTGAACTCTCTCTTTTCCCTCTTTTCCTTGAACTCTCTCTACTCCCTCTTTTCCCTCGCCTCTCCCTTTAACCGCTTTTCCCTCTTTACACTCGCCTGTCTCTCTCACCACTTTTCCCACACCTACCTCTTTTCCCGGGTTTCCCTCTTTTACCTGAACTCTCTCTTTTCCCTCGCTTGTCTCTTTTATCTCTTTCTCCGTTCTGTCCCTTTTGCCTGTTTTCCCTCTTTTCCATGAACTCTCTCTTTTCATTCTTTCCCCTCGCCTGTCTCTTTTACTTCTTTCCCCTCAACTCTCTCTTCCCTCTTTGCCGTCGCCTGTCTTTTCCCTCTTTTCCATCAACTCTCCCTTTTCCCTCCCTTCCCTCCCTTCTCTCTTTTACTTCTTTCCCCTCAACTCCCTTTTCCCTCTTTGCCATCGCCTGTGTCTTTTCCCTGTTTTCCATCAACTCTCTCTTTTCCGTCCTTTCCCTTGCTTGTCTCTTTTACCTCTTTCCCCCTTGCCTGTCTCTTTCCCCTGGTTTCCCTCTTTTCCCTGAACTCTCTCTTTTCACTATTTCCCCCCGCTTGTCATTTTCCCTGTATTCCCTCAACTCTCTCTTTTCCCTCTTCCCCTCGCCTGTCTCTCTCACCTCTTTTCCCACACCTACCACTTTTCCCGGGTTTCCCTCTTTTCCACGAACTCTCTCTTTTCCCTCTTTTCTGTCGCTTGTCTCTTCTACCTCTTTTTCCGTTCTCTTTTGCCTGTTTTCCCTCTTTTCCATGAACTTTCTCTTTTCCCTCTTCCCCTCGCCTGTCTCTTTTATTTCTTTTTCCATTTATTCTCTTTTGCCTGTTTTCCCTCTTTTCCCTGAACTCTCTCTTTTCACTCTTTTCCCTCGCTTGTCTCTTTTAACTCCTTTTCCGTTCTCTTTTGCCTGTTTTCCCTCTTTTCCATGAACTCTCTCTTTTCATTCTTTCCCCTCGCCTGTCTCTTTTACTTCTTTCCCCTCAACTCTCTCTTCACTCTTTGCTGTCGCCTGTGTCTTTTCCCTGTTTTCCACGAACTCTCCCTTTTCCCTCCTTTCCCGCGCTTGTCTCTTTTCCCTCCTTTCCCTCTCCTCTCTCTCTCACCTCTTTTCCCACACCTACCACTTTTCCCGGGTTTCCCTCTTTTCCACGAACTCTCTCTTTTCCCTCTTTTCCGGCGCTTGTCTCTTTTACCTCTTTTTCCGTTTTGTCTCTTTTGCCTGTTTTCCCTCTTTTCCATGAACTCTCTCTTTTCCTTCTTTTCTCTCGCCTCTCCCTTTAACCGCTTTTCCCTCTTTACCCTCGCCTGTCTCTCTCACCTCTTTTCCCACACCTACCTCTTTTCCCGGGTTTCCCTCTTTTCCCTGAACTCTCTCTTTTCCCTCTTCTCTGTCGCTTGTCTCTTTTACCTCTTTTCTATCTTTCCCCTCGCCTGTCTCTTCTCCCTGGTTTCCCTCTTTTCCCTGAACGCTCTCTTTTCACTCTTTTCCCTCGCTTGTCTCTTTTCCCTGTATTCCCTCAACTCTCTCTTTCCCCTCTTCCCCCCTTCCCCGTCTCTTCTCCATGGTTTCCCTCTTTTCCCTGAACTCTCTCTTTTCCCTCCTTTCCCTCCCTTGTCTCTTTTACTTCTTTCCCCTCAACTCTCTCTTCACTCTTTGCTGTCGGCTGTGGATATTCCCTGTTTTCCATCAACTCTCTCTTTTACCTCTTTCCCCTCGCTTGTCTCTTTTACTTTTTTCCCCTCGCGCCTCTCTCTTACTTCTTTCCCCTCAACTCTCTCTTCACTCTTTGCTGTCGCCTGTGGATTTTCCCTGTTTTCCAGCAACTCTCTCTTTTCCCTCCTTTCCCTCGCTTGTCTCTTTTACCTCTTTCCCCCTTGCCTGTCTCTTTTCCCTGGTTTCCCTCTTTTCCCTGAACGCTCTCTTTTCACTCTTTTCCCTGAACGCTCTCTTTTCACTCTTTTCCCTCGCTTGTCTCTTTTCCCTGTATTCCCTCAACTCTCTCTTTTCCCTCTTCCCCTCGCCTGTCTCTTTTATCTCTTCTTCCATTTTGTCTCTTTTGCCTGGTTTCCCTCTGTTCCCTGAACTCTCTCTTTTCACTCCTTTCCCTCGCTTGTCTCTTTTCCCTGTATTCCCTCAACTCTCTCTTTCCCCTCTTCCCCCCTTCCCCGTCTCTTCTCCATGGTTTCCCTCTTTTCCCTGAACTCTCTCTTTTCCCTCCTTTCCCTCCCTTGTCTCTTTTACTTCTTTCCCCTCAACTCTCTCTTCACTCTCTGCTGTCGGCTGTGGATATTCCCTGTTTTCCATCAACTGTCTCTTTTACCTCTTTCCCCTCGCTTGTCTCTTTTACTTCTTTCCCCTCAACTCTCTCTTCACTCTTTGCTGTCGCCTGTGGATTTTACCTGTTTTCCATCAACTCTCTCTTTTCCGTCCTTTCCCTCGCTTGTCTCTTTTACCTCTTTCCCCCTTGCCTGTCTCTTTTCCCTGGTTTCCCTCTTTTCCCTGAACACTCTCTTTTCACTCTTTTCCCTCGCTTGTCTCTTTTCCCTGTATTCCCTCAACTCTCTCTTTTCCCTCTTCCCCTCGCCTGTCTCTTTTATCTCTTCTTCCATTTTGTCTCTTTTGCCTGGTTTCCCTCTGTTCCCTGAACTCTCTCTTTTCCCTCTTTTCCCTCGCTTGTCTCTTTTCCCTGTATTCCCTCAACTCTCTCTTTTCCCTCTTCCCCTCGCCTCTCTCTTTTATCTCTTCTTCCATTTTGTCTCTTTTGCCTGGTTTCCCTCTTTTCCCTGAACTCTCTCTTTTCACTCTTTTCCCTCACTTGTCTCTTTTCCCTGTATTCCCTCAACTCTCTCTTTTCTCTCTTACCCCTTTTCCTGTCTCTTCTCCATGGTTTCCCTCTTTTCCCTGAACACTCTCTTTTCCCTCCTTTCCCTCACTTGTCTCTTTTACCTCTTTTCCCCTTGCCTGTCTCTTTTCCGTGGTTTCCCTTCTTTTCCATGGACTCTCTCTTTTCCCTCTTTTCCCTCGCTTGTCTCTTTTCCCTGTATTCCCTCAACTCTCTCTTTCCCCTCTTCCCCCCTTCCCTGTCTCTTCTCCATGGTTTCCCTCTTTTCCCTGAACTCTCTCTTTTCACTTTTCCCCCTCGCCTGTCTGTTTTACTTCTTTCCCCTCAACTTTCTCTTCCCTCTTTGCCGTCGCCTGTGTCTTTTCCCTCTTTTCCATCAACTCTCCCTTTTCCCTCCTTTCCCTCCCTTGTCTCTTTTACTTCTTTCCCCTCAACTCCCTTTTCCCTCTTTGCCGTCGCCTGTGTCTTTTCCCTGTTTTCCAGCAACTCTCTCTTTTCCGTCATTTCCCTTGCTTGCTTCTTTTACCTCTTTCCCCCTTGCCTGTCTCTTTTCCCTGGTTTCCCTCTTTTCCCTGAACTCTCTCTTTTCACTCTTTTCCCTCGCTTGTTTCTTTTCCCTGTATTCCCTCAACTCTCTCTTTCCCCTCTTCCCCCCTTCCCTGTCTCTTCTCCATGGTTTCCCTCTTTTCCCTGAACTCTCTCTTTTCCCTCCTTCCCCTCGCCTGTCTCTCTCACCTCTTTTCCCACACCTACCACTTTTCCCGGGTTTCCCTCTTTTCCACGAACTCTCTCTTTTCCCTCTTTTCCCTCGCTTGTCTCTTTTATCTCTTTTTCCGTTCTCTTTTGCCCGTTTTCCCTCTTTTCCTTGAACTCTCTCTTTTCCCTCTTTTCCTTGAACTCTCTCTTTTCCCTCTTTTCCCTCGCCTCTCCCTTTAACCGCTTTTCCCTCTTTACACTCGCCTGTCTCTCTCACCACTTTTCCCACACCTACCACTTTTCCCGGGTTTCCCTCTTTTACCTGAACTCTCTCTTTTCCCTCGCTTGTCTCTTTTATCTCTTTCTCCGTTCTGTCCCTTTTGCCTGTTTTCCCTCTTTTCCATGAACTCTCTCTTTTCATTCATTCCCCTCGCCTGTCTGTTTTACTTCTTTCCCCTCAACTTTCTCTTCCCTCTTTGCCGTCGCCTGTGTCTTTTCCCTCTTTTCCATCAACTCTCCCTTTTCCCTCCTTTCCCTCCCTTCTCTCTTTTACTTCTTTCCCCTCAACTCCCTTTTCCCTCTTTGCCATCGCCTGTGTCTTTTCCCTGTTTTCCATCAACTCTCTCTTTTCCGTCCTTTCCCTTGCTTGTCTCTTTTAACTCTTTCCCCCTTGCCTGTCTCTTTCCTCTGGTTTCCCTCTTTTCCCTGAACTCTCTCTTTTCACTATTTCCCCCCGCTTGTCATTTTCCCTGTATACCCTCAACTCTCTCTTTTCCCTCTTCCCCTCGCCTGTCTCTTTTATTTCTTTTTCCATTTTTTCTCTTTTGCCTGTTTTCCCTCTTTTCCCTGAACTCTCTCTTTTCCCTCCTTTCCCTCCCTTGTCTCTTTTACTTCTTTCCCCTCAACTCCCTTTTCCCTCTTTGCCGTCGCCTGTGTCTTTTCCCTCTTTTCCATCAACTCTCTCTTTTCCATCCTTTCCCTTGCTTGCCTCTTTTACCTCTTTCCCCCTTGCCTCTTTTCCCTGGTTTCCCTCTTTTCCCTGAACTCTCTCTTTTCACTCTTTTCCCTCGCTTGTCTCTTTTCCCTGTATTCCCTCAACTCTCTCTTTTCTCTCTTGCCCCTTTTCCTGTCTCTTCTCCATGGTTTCCCTCTTTTCCCTGAACACTCTCTTTTCCCTCCTTTCCCTCACTTGTCTCTTTTACCTCTTTTCCCCTTGCCTGTCTCTTTTCCCTGGTTTCCCTTCTTTTCCATGAACTCTCTCTTTTCCCTGTTTTCCCTCGCTTGTCTCTTTTCCCTGTATTCCCTCAACTCTCTCTTTCCCCTCTTCCCCCCTTCCCTGTCTCTTCTCCATGGTTTCCCTCTTTTCCCTGAACTCTCTCTTTTCCCTCCTTCCCCTCGCCTGTCTCTCTCACCTCTTTTCCCACACCTACCACTTTTCCCGGGTTTCCCTCTTTTCCACGAACTCTCTCTTTTCCCTCTTTTCTGTCGCTTGTCTCTTTTACCTCTTTTTTTCGTTCTTTTGCCTGTTTTCCCTCTTTTCCTTGAACTGTCTCTTTTCCCTCTTTTCCTTCAACTCTCTCTTTTCCCTCTTTTCCCTCGCCTCTCCCTTTAACTGCTTTTCCCTCTTTACACTCGCCAGTCTCTCTCACCTCTTTTCCCACACCTACCTCTTTTCCCGGGTTTCCCTCTTTTCCCTGAACTCTCTCTTTTCACTCTTTTCCCTCGCTTGTCTCTTTTATCTCTTTTTTCGTTCTCTTTTGCCTGTTTTCCCTCTTTTCCATGAACTCTCTCTTTTCATTCTTTCCCCTCGCCTGTCTCTTTTACTTCTTTCCCCTCAACTCTCTCTTCCCTCTTTGCTGTCGCCTCTGTCTTTTCCCTGTTTTCCACGAACTCTCCCTTTTCCCTCCTTTCCCGCGCTTGTCTCTTTTCCCTCCTTTCCCTCTCCTCTCTCTCTCACCTCTTTTCCCACACCTACCACTTTTCCCGGGTTTCCCTCTTTTCCACGAACTCTCTCTTTTCCCTCTTTTCCGGCGCTTGTCTCTTTTACCTCTTTTTCCGTTCTGTCTCTTTTGCCTGTCTTCCCTCTTTTCCATGAACTCTCTCTTTTCCTTCTTTTCTCTCGCCTCTCCCTTTAACCGCTTTTCCCTCTTTACCCTCGCCTGTCTCTCTCACCTCTTTTCCCACACCTACCTCTTTTCCCGGGTTTCCCTCTTTTCCCTGAACTCTCTCTTTTCCCTCCTTTCCCTCGCTTGTCTCTTTTATCTCTTTTTCCGTTCTGTCTCTTTTGCCTGTTTTCCCTCTTTTCCATGAACTCTCTCTTTTCATTCTTTCCCCTCGCCTGTCTCTTTTACTTCTTTCCCCTCAACTCTCTCTTCCCTCTTTGCTGTCGCCTGTGGATTTTCCCTGTTTTCCATCAACTCTCTCTTTTCCCTCCTTTCCTTCCCTTGTCTCTTTTACCTCTCTCCCCCTTGCCTGTCTCTTTTCCCTGGTTTCCCTCTTTTCCCTGAACACTCTCTTTTCCCTCCTTTCCCTCGCTTGTCTCTTTTCCCTCTTTTCCCCTTGCCTGTCTCTTTTCCCTGGTTTCCCTCTTTTCCCTGAACTCTCTCTTTTCCCTCTTTTCCCTCGCTTGTCTCTTTTACCTCTTTTTCCGTTTTGTCTCTTTTGTCTGTTTTCCCTCTTTTCCTTGAACTCTCTCTTTTCCCTCTTTTCCCTCGCCTCTCCCTTTAACCGCTTTTCCCTCTTTACACTCGCCTGTCTCTCTCACCACTTTTCCCACACCTACCTCTTTTCCCGGGTTTCCCTCTTTTACTGTACTCTCTCTTTTCCCTCGCTTGTCTCTTTTATCTCTTTCTCCGTTCTGTCCCTTTTGCCTGTTTTCCCTCTTTTCCATGAACTCTCTCTTTTCATTCTTTCCCCTCGCCTGTCTCTTTTACTTCTTTCCCCTCAACTCTCTCTTCCCTCTTTGCCGTCGCCTGTGTCTTTTCCCTCTTTTCCATCAACTCTCCCTTTTCCCTCCTTTCCCTTGCTTGTCTCTTTTACCTCTTTCCCCCTTGCCTGTCTCTTTCCCCTGGTTTCCCTCTTTTCCCTGAACTCTCTCTTTTCACTATTTCCCCCCGCTTGTCATTTTCCCTGTATTCCCTCAACTCTCTCTTTTCCCTCTTCCCCTCGCCTGTCTCTCTCACCTCTTTTCCCACACCTACCACTTTTCCCGGGTTTCCCTGTTTTCCACGAACTCTCTCTTTTCCCTCTTTTCTGTCGCTTGTCTCTTCTACCTCTTTTTCCATTCTCTTTTGCCTGTTTTCCCTCTTTTCCATGAACTCTCTCTTTTCCCTCTTCCGCTCGCCTGTCTCTTTTATTTCTTTTTCCATTTTTTCTCTTTTGCCTGTTTTCCCTCTTTTCCCTGAACTCTCTCTTTTCCCTCCTTTCCCTCCCTTGTCTCTTTTACTTCTTTCCCCTCAACTCCCTTTTCCCTCTTTGCCGTCGCCTGTGTCTTTTCCCTGTTTTCCAGCAACTCTCTCTTTTCTGTCCTTTCCCTTGCTTGCCTCTTTTACCTCTTTCCCCCTTGCCTCTTTTCCCTGGTTTCCCTCTTTTCCCTGAACTCTCTCTTTTCACTCTTTTCCCTCACTTGTCTCTTTTCCCTGTATTCCCTCAACTCTCTCTTTTCTCTCTTACCCCTTTTCCTGTCTCTTCTCCATGGTTTCCTTCTTTTCCCTGAACACTCTCTTTTCCCTCCTTTCCCTCACTTGTCTCTTTTACCTCTTTTCCCCTTGCCTGTCTCTTTTCCTTGTTTCCCTTCTTTTCCATGAACTCTCTCTTTTCCCTCTTTTCCCTCGCTTGTCTCTTTTCCCTGTATTCCCTCAACTCTCTCTTTCCCCTCTTCCCCCTTTTCCTGTCTCTTCTCCATGGTTTCCCTCTTTTCCCTGAACTCTCTCTTTTCCCTCTTTTCCCTCGATTGTCTCTTTTATCTCTTTTTCCGTTCTCTTTTGCCCGTTTTCCCTCTTTTCCTTGAACTCTCTCTTTTCCCTCTTTTCCTTGAACTCTCTCTTCTCCCTCTTTTCCCTCGCCTCTCCCTTTAACCGCTTCTCCCTCTTTACACTCGCCTGTCTCTCTCACCACTTTTCCCACACCTACCTCTTTTCCCGGGTTTCCCTCTTTTACCTGAACTCTCTCTTTTCCCTCGCTTGTCTCTTTTATCTCTTTCTCCGTTCTGTCCCTTTTGCCTGTTTTCCCTCTTTTCCATGAACTCTCTCTTTTCATTCTTTCCCCTCGCCTGTCTCTTTTACTTCTTTCCCCTCAACTCTCTCTTCCCTCTTTGCCGTCGCCTGTGTCTTTTCCCTCTTTTCCATCAACTCTCCCTTTTCCCTCCCTTCCCTCCCTTCTCTCTTTTACTTCTTTCCCCTCAACTCCCTTTTCCCTCTTTGCCATCGCCTGTGTCTTTTCCCTGTTTTCCATCAACTCTCTCTTTTCCGTCCTTTCCCTTGCTTGTCTCTTTTACCTCTTTCCCCCTTGCCTGTCTCTTTCCCCTGGTTTCCCTCTTTTCCCTGAACTCTCTCTTTTCACTATTTCCCCCCGCTTGTCATTTTCCCTGTATTCCCTCAACTCTCTCTTTTCCCTCTTCCCCTCGCCTGTCTCTCTCAACTCTTTTCCCACACCTACCACTTTTCCCGGGTTTCCCTCTTTTCCACGAACTCTCTCTTTTCCCTCTTTTCTGTCGCTTGTCTCTTCTACCTCTTTTTCCGTTCTCTTTTGCCTGTTTTCCCTCTTTTCCATGAACTTTCTCTTTTCCCTCTTCCCCTCGCCTGTCTCTTTTATTTCTTTTTCCATTTATTCTCTTTTGCCTGTTTTCCCTCTTTTCCCTGAACTCTCTCTTTTCACTCCTTTCCCTCGCTTGTCTCTTTTAACTCCTTTTCCGTTCTCTTTTGCCTGTTTTCCCTCTTTTCCATGAACTCTCTCTTTTCATTCTTTCCCCTCGCCTGTCTCTTTTACTTCTTTCCCCTCAACTCTCTCTTCACTCTTTGCTGTCGCCTGTGTCTTTTCCCTGTTTTCCACGAACTCTCCCTTTTCCCTCCTTTCCCGCGCTTGTCTCTTTTCCCTCCTTTCCCTCTCCTCTCTCTCTCACCTCTTTTCCCACACCTACCACTTTTCCCGGGTTTCCCTCTTTTCCACGAACTCTCTCTTTTCCCTCTTTTCCGGCGCTTGTCTCTTTTACCTCTTTTTCCGTTTTGTCTCTTTTGCCTGTTTTCCCTCTTTTCCATGAACTCTCTCTTTTCCTTCTTTTCTCTCGCCTCTCCCTTTAACCGCTTTTCCCTCTTTACCCTCGCCTGTCTCTCTCACCTCTTTTCCCACACCTACCTCTTTTCCCGGGTTTCCCTCTTTTCCCTGAACTCTCTCTTTTCCCTCTTCTCTGTCGCTTGTCTCTTTTACCTCTTTTCTATCTTTCCCCTCGCCTGTCTCTTCTCCCTGGTTTCCCTCTTTTCCCTGAACGCTCTCTTTTCACTCTTTTCCCTCGCTTGTCTCTTTTCCCTGTATTCCCTCAACTCTCTCTTTCCCCTCTTCCCCCCTTCCCCGTCTCTTCTCCATGGTTTCCCTCTTTTCCCTGAACTCTCTCTTTTCCCTCCTTTCCCTCCCTTGTCTCTTTTACTTCTTTCCCCTCAACTCTCTCTTCACTCTTTGCTGTCGGCTGTGGATATTCCCTGTTTTCCATCAACTGTCTCTTTTACCTCTTTCCCCTCGCTTGTCTCTTTTACTTCTTTCCCCTCAACTCTCTCTTCACTCTTTGCTGTCGCCTGTGGATTTTCCCTGTTTTCCATCAACTCTCTCTTTTCCGTCCTTTCCCTCGCTTGTCTCTTTTACCTCTTTCCCCCTTGCCTGTCTCTTTTCCCTGGTTTCCCTCTTTTCCCTGAACACTCTCTTTTCACTCTTTTCCCTCGCTTGTCTCTTTTCCCTGTATTCCCTCAACTCTCTCTTTTCCCTCTTCCCCTCGCCTGTCTCTTTTATCTCTTCTTCCATTTTGTCTCTTTTGCCTGGTTTCCCTCTGTTCCCTGAACTCTCTCTTTTCACTCTTTTCCCTCGCTTGTCTCTTTTCCCTGTATTCCCTCAACTCTCTCTTTTCCCTCTTCCCCTCGCCTGCCTCTTTTATCTCTTCTTCCATTTTCTCTCTTTTGCCTGGTTTCCCTCTTTTCCCTGAACTCTCTCTTTTCACTCTTTTCCCTCACTTGTCTCTTTTACCTCTTTTCCCCTTGCCTGTCTCTTTTCCCTGGTTTCCCTTCTTTTCCATGAACTCTCTCTTTTCCCTCTTTTCCCTCGCTTGTCTCTTTTCCCTGTATTCCCTCAACTCTCTCTTTCCCCTCATCCCCCCTTCCCTGTGTCTTCTCCATGGTTTCCCTCTTTTCCCTGAACTCTCTCTTTTCACTTTTTCCCCTCGCCTGTCTGTTTTACTTCTTTCCCCTCAACTTTCTCTTCCCTCTTTGCCGTCGCCTGTGTCTTTTCCCTCTTTTCCATCAACTCTCCCTTTTCCCTCCTTTCCCTACCTTGTCTCTTTTAATTCTTTCCCCTCAACTCCCTTTTCCCTCTTTGCCGTCGCCTGTGTCTTTTCCCTGTTTTCCAGCAACTCTCTCTTTTCCGTCCTTTCCCTTGCTTGCTTCTTTTACCTCTTTCCCCCTTGCCTGTCTCTTTTCCCTGGTTTCCCTCTTTTCCCTGAACTCTCTCTTTTCACTCTTTTCCCTTGCTTGTTTCTTTTCCCTGTATTCCCTCAACTCTCTCTTTTCTCTCTTACCCCTTTTCCTGTCTCTTCTCCATGGTTTCCCTCTTTTCCCTGAACTCTCTCTTTTCCCTCCTTCCCCTCGCCTGTCTCTCTCACCTCTTTTCCCACACCTACCACTTTTCCCGGGTTTCCCTCTTTTCCACGAACTCTCTCTTTTCCCTCTTTTCTGTCGCTTGTCTCTTTTACCTCTTTTTTCGTTCTCTTTTGCCTGTTTTCCCTTTTTTCCTTGAACTGTCTCTTTTCCCTCTTTTCCTTCAACTCTCTCTTTTCCCTCTTTTCCCTCGCCTCTCCCTTTAACCGCTTTTCCCTCTTTACACTCGCCGGTCTCTCTCACCTCTTTTCCCACACCTACCTCTTTTCCCGGGTTTCCCTCTTTTCCCTGAACTCTCTCTTTTCACTCTTTTCCCTCGCTTGTCTCTTTTATCTCTTTTTCCGTTCTCTTTTGCCTGTTTTCCCTCTTTTCCATGAACTCTCTCTTTTCATTCTTTCCCCTCGCCTGTCTCTTTTACTTCTTTCCCCTCAACTCTCTCTTCCCTCTTTGCCGTCGCCTGTGTCTTTTCCCTCTTTTCCATCAACTCTCCCTTTTCCCTCCCTTCCCTCCCTTCTCTCTTTTACTTCTTTCCCCTCAACTCCCTTTTCCCTCTTTGCCATCGCCTGTGTCTTTTCCCTGTTTTCCATCAACTCTCTCTTTTCCGTCCTTTCCCTTGCTTGTCTCTTTTACCTCTTTCCCCCTTGCCTGTCTCTTTCCCCTGGTTTCCCTCTTTTCCCTGAACTCTCTCTTTTCACTATTTCCCCCCGCTTGTCATTTTCCCTGTATTCCCTCAACTCTCTCTTTTCCCTCTTCCCCTCGCCTGTCTCTCTCAACTCTTTTCCCACACCTACCACTTTTCCCGGGTTTCCCTCTTTTCCACGAACTCTCTCTTTTCCCTCTTTTCTGTCGCTTGTCTCTTCTACCTCTTTTTCCGTTCTCTTTTGCCTGTTTTCCCTCTTTTCCATGAACTTTCTCTTTTCCCTCTTCCCCTCGCCTGTCTCTTTTATTTCTTTTTCCATTTATTCTCTTTTGCCTGTTTTCCCTCTTTTCCCTGAACTCTCTCTTTTCACTCTTTTCCCTCGCTTGTCTCTTTTAACTCCTTTTCCGTTCTCTTTTGCCTGTTTTCCCTCTTTTCCATGAACTCTCTCTTTTCATTCTTTCCCCTCGCCTGTCTCTTTTACTTCTTTCCCCTCAACTCTCTCTTCACTCTTTGCTGTCGCCTGTGTCTTTTCCCTGTTTTCCACGAACTCTCCCTTTTCCCTCCTTTCCCGCGCTTGTCTCTTTTCCCTCCTTTCCCTCTCCTCTCTCTCTCACCTCTTTTCCCACACCTACCACTTTTCCCGGGTTTCCCTCTTTTCCACGAACTCTCTCTTTTCCCTCTTTTCCGGCGCTTGTCTCTTTTACCTCTTTTTCCGTTTTGTCTCTTTTGCCTGTTTTCCCTCTTTTCCATGAACTCTCTCTTTTCCTTCTTTTCTCTCGCCTCTCCCTTTAACCGCTTTTCCCTCTTTACCCTCGCCTGTCTCTCTCACCTCTTTTCCCACACCTACCTCTTTTCCCGGGTTTCCCTCTTTTCCCTGAACTCTCTCTTTTCCCTCTTCTCTGTCGCTTGTCTCTTTTACCTCTTTTCTATCTTTCCCCTCGCCTGTCTCTTCTCCCTGGTTTCCCTCTTTTCCCTGAACGCTCTCTTTTCACTCTTTTCCCTCGCTTGTCTCTTTTCCCTGTATTCCCTCAACTCTCTCTTTCCCCTCTTCCCCCCTTCCCCGTCTCTTCTCCATGGTTTCCCTCTTTTCCCTGAACTCTCTCTTTTCCCTCCTTTCCCTCCCTTGTCTCTTTTACTTCTTTCCCCTCAACTCTCTCTTCACTCTTTGCTGTCGGCTGTGGATATTCCCTGTTTTCCATCAACTCTCTCTTTTACCTCTTTCCCCTCGCTTGTCTCTTTTACTTTTTTCCCCTCGCGCCTCTCTCTTACTTCTTTCCCCTCAACTCTCTCTTCACTCTTTGCTGTCGCCTGTGGATTTTCCCTGTTTTCCAGCAACTCTCTCTTTTCCCTCCTTTCCCTCGCTTGTCTCTTTTACCTCTTTCCCCCTTGCCTGTCTCTTTTCCCTGGTTTCCCTCTTTTCCCTGAACGCTCTCTTTTCACTCTTTTCCCTGAACGCTCTCTTTTCCCTCTTTTCCCTCGCTTGTCTCTTTTCCCTGTATTCCCTCAACTCTCTCTTTTCCCTCTTCCCCTCGCCTGTCTCTTTTATCTCTTCTTCCATTTTGTCTCTTTTGCCTGGTTTCCCTCTTTTCCCCGAACTCTCTCTTTTCACTCTTTTCCCTCACTTGTCTCTTTTCCCTGTATTCCCTCAACTCTCTCTTTTCTCTCTTACCCCTTTTCCTGTCTCTTCTCCATGGTTTCCCTCTTTTCCTGAACACTCTCTTTTCCCTCCTTTCCCTCACTTGTCTCTTTTACCTCTTTTCCCCTTGCCTGTCTCTTTTCCGTGGTTTCCCTTCTTTTCCATGGACTCTCTCTTTTCCCTCTTTTCCCTCGCTTGTCTCTTTTCCCTGTATTCCCTCAACTCTCCTCTTTCCCCTCTTCCCCCCTTCCCTGTCTCTTCTCCATGGTTTCCCTCTTTTCCCTGAACTCTCTCTTTTCACTTTTCCCCCTCGCCTGTCTGTTTTACTTCTTTCCCCTCAACTTTCTCTTCCCTCTTTGCCGTCGCCTGTGTCTTTTCCCTCTTTTCCATCAACTCTCCCTTTTCCCTCCTTTCCCTCCCTTGTCTCTTTTACTTCTTTCCCCTCAACTCCCTTTTCCCTCTTTGCCGTCGCCTGTGTCTTTTCCCTGTTTTCCAGCAACTCTCTCTTTTCCGTCATTTCCCTTGCTTGCTTCTTTTACCTCTTTCCCCCCTTGCCTGTCTCTTTTCCCTGGTTTCCCCTCTTTTCCCTGAACTCTCTCTTTTCACTCTTTTCCCTCGCTTGTTTCTTTTCCCTGTATTCCCTCAACTCTCTCTTTCCCCTCTTCCCCCCTTCCCTGTCTCTTCTCCATGGTTTCCCTCTTTTCCCTGAACTCTCTCTTTCCCTCCTTCCCCTCGCCTGTCTCTCTCACCTCTTTTCCCACACCTACCCACTTTTCCCGGGTTTCCCTTTTCCACGAACTCTCTCTTTTCCCTCTTTTCCCTCGCTTGTCTCTTTTACCTCTTTCCCCATTGCCTGTCTCTTTTCCCTGGTTTCCCTCTTTTCCCTGAACTCTCTCTTTTCACTCTTTTCCCTCGCTTGTCTCTTTTCCCTGTATTCCCTCAACTCTCTCTTTTCCCTCTTCCCCTCGCCTGTCTCTTTTATCTCTTCTTCCATTTTGTCTCTTTTCCCTGGTTTCCCTCTTTTCCCTGAACTCTCTCTTTTCACTCTTTTCCCTCGCTTGTCTCTTTTCCCTGTATTCCCTCAACTCTCTCTTTTCCCTCTTCCCCTCGCCTGTCTCTTTTATCTCTTCTTCCATTTTGTCTCTTTTGCCTGGTTTCCCTCTTTTCCCTGAACTCTCTCTTTTCACTCTTTTCCCTCACTTGTCTCTTTTCCCTGTATTCCCTCAACTCTCTCTTTTCTCTCTTACCCCTTTTCCTGTCTCTTCTCCATGGTTTCCCTCTTTTCCCTGAACACTCTCTTTTCCCTCCTTTCCCTCACTTGTCTCTTTTACCTCTTTTCCCCTTGCCTGTCTCTTTTCCGTGGTTTCCCTTCTTTTCCATGGACTCTCTCTTTTCCCTCTTTTCCCTCGCTTGTCTCTTTTCCCTGTATTCCCTCAACTCTCTCTTTCCCCTCTTCCCCCCTTCCCTGTCTCTTCTCCATGGTTTCCCTCTTTTCCCTGAACTCTCTCTTTTCACTTTTCCCCCTCGCCTGTCTGTTTTACTTCTTTCCCCTCAACTTTCTCTTCCCTCTTTGCCGTCGCCTGTGTCTTTTCCCTCTTTTCCATCAACTCTCCCTTTTCCCTCCTTTCCCTCCCTTGTCTCTTTTACTTCTTTCCCCTCAACTCCCTTTTCCCTCTTTGCCGTCGCCTGTGTCTTTTCCCTGTTTTCCAGCAACTCTCTCTTTTCCGTCATTTCCCTTGCTTGCTTCTTTTACCTCTTTCCCCCTTGCCTGTCTCTTTTCCCTGGTTTCCCTCTTTTCCCTGAACTCTCTCTTTTCACTCTTTTCCCTCGCTTGTTTCTTTTCCCTGTATTCCCTCAACTCTCTCTTTCCCCTCTTCCCCCCTTCCCTGTCTCTTCTCCATGGTTTCCCTCTTTTCCCTGAACTCTCTCTTTTCCCTCCTTCCCCTCGCCTGTCTCTCTCACCTCTTTTCCCACACCTACCACTTTTCCCGGGTTTCCCTCTTTTCCACGAACTCTATCTTTTCCCTCTTTTCCCTCGCTTGTCTCTTTTATCTCTTTTTCCGTTCTCTTTTGCCCGTTTTCCCTCTTTTCCTTGAACTCTCTCTTTTCCCTCTTTTCCTTGAACTCGCTCTTTTCCCTCTTTTCCCTCGCCTCTCCCTTTAACCGCTTTTCCCTCTTTACACTCGCCTGTCTCTCTCACCACTTTTCCCACACCTACCACTTTTCCCGGGTTTCCCTCTTTTACCTGAACTCTCTCTTTTCCCTCGCTTGTCTCTTTTATCTCTTTCTCCGTTCTGTCCCTTTTGCCTGTTTTCCCTCTTTTCCATGAACTCTCTCTTTTCATTCATTCCCCTCGCCTGTCTGTTTTACTTCTTTCCCCTCAACTTTCTCTTCCCTCTTTGCCGTCGCCTGTGTCTTTTCCCTCTTTTCCATCAACTCTCCCTTTTCCCTCCTTTCCCTCCCTTCTCTCTTTTACTTCTTTCCCCTCAACTCCCTTTTCCCTCTTTGCCATCGCCTGTGTCTTTTCCCAGTTTTCCATCAACTCTCTCTTTTCCGTCCTTTCCCTTGCTTGTCTCTTTTAACTCTTTCCCCCTTGCCTGTCTCTTTCCTCTGGTTTCCCTCTTTTCCCTGAACTCTCTCTTTTCACTATTTCCCCCCGCTTGTCATTTTCCCTGTATACCCTCAACTCTCTCTTTTCCCTCTTCCCCTCGCCTGTCTCTTTTATTTCTTTTTCCATTTTTTCTCTTTTGCCTGTTTTCCCTCTTTTCCCTGAACTCTCTCTTTTCCCTCCTTTCCCTCCCTTGTCTCTTTTACTTCTTTCCCCTCAACTCCCTTTTCCCTCTTTGCCGTCGCCTGTGTCTTTTCCCTCTTTTCCATCAACTCTCTCTTTTCCGTCCTTTCCCTTGCTTGCCTCTTTTACCTCTTTCCCCCTTGCCTCTTTTCCCTGGTTTCCCTCTTTTCCCTGAACTCTCTCTTTTCACTCTTTTCCCTCGCTTGTCTCTTTTCCCTGTATTCCCTCAACTCTCTCTTTCCCCTCTTCCCCCCTTCCCTGTCTCTTCTCCATGGTTTCCCTCTTTTCCCTGAACTCTCTCTTTTCCCTCCTTCCCCTCGCCTGTCTCTCTCACCTCTTTTCCCACACCTACCACTTTTCCCGGGTTTCCCTCTTTTCCCTGAACTCTCTCTTTTCCCTCTTTTCCCTCGCTTGTCTCTTTTACCTCTTTTTCCGTTTTGTCTCTTTTGTCTGTTTTCCCTCTTTTCCTTGAACTCTCTCTTTTCCCTCTTTTCCCTCGCCTCTCCCTTTAACCGCTTTTCCCTCTTTACACTCGCCTGTCTCTCTCACCACTTTTCCCACACCTACCTCTTTTCCCGGGTTTCCCTCTTTTACCTGTACTCTCTCTTTTCCCTCGCTTGTCTCTTTTATCTCTTTCTCCGTTCTGTCCCTTTTGCCTGTTTTCCCTCTTTTCCATGAACTCTCTCTTTTCATTCTTTCCCCTCGCCTGTCTCTTTTACTTCTTTCCCCTCAACTCTCTCTTCCCTCTTTGCCGTCGCCTGTGTCTTTTCCCTCTTTTCCATCAACTCTCCCTTTTCCCTCCTTTCCCTTGCTTGTCTCTTTTACCTCTTTCCCCCTTGCCTGTCTCTTTCCCCTGGTTTCCCTCTTTTCCCTGAACTCTCTCTTTTCACTATTTCCCCCCGCTTGTCATTTTCCCTGTATTCCCTCAACTCTCTCTTTTCCCTCTTCCCCTCGCCTGTCTCTCTCACCTCTTTTCCCACACCTACCACTTTTCCCGGGTTTCCCTGTTTTCCACGAACTCTCTCTTTTCCCTCTTTTCTGTCGCTTGTCTCTTCTACCTCTTTTTCCATTCTCTTTTGCCTGTTTTCCCTCTTTTCCATGAACTCTCTCTTTTCCCTCTTCCGCTCGCCTGTCTCTTTTATTTCTTTTTCCATTTTTTCTCTTTTGCCTGTTTTCCCTCTTTTCCCTGAACTCTCTCTTTTCCCTCCTTTCCCTCCCTTGTCTCTTTTACTTCTTTCCCCTCAACTCCCTTTTCCCTCTTTGCCGTCGCCTGTGTCTTTTCCCTGTTTTCCAGCAACTCTCTCTTTTCTGTCCTTTCCCTTGCTTGCCTCTTTTACCTCTTTCCCCCTTGCCTCTTTTCCCTGGTTTCCCTCTTTTCCCTGAACTCTCTCTTTTCACTCTTTTCCCTCACTTGTCTCTTTTCCCTGTATTCCCTCAACTCTCTCTTTTCTCTCTTACCCCTTTTCCTGTCTCTTCTCCATGGTTTCCTTCTTTTCCCTGAACACTCTCTTTTCCCTCCTTTCCCTCACTTGTCTCTTTTACCTCTTTTCCCCTTGCCTGTCTCTTTTCCCTGGTTTCCCTTCTTTTCCATGAACTCTCTCTTTTCCCTCTTTTCCCTCGCTTGTCTCTTTTCCCTGTATTCCCTCAACTCTCTCTTTTCTCTCTTCCCCCTTTTCCTGTCTCTTCTCCATGGTTTCCCTCTTTTCCACGAACTCTCTCTTTTCCCTCTTTTCCCTCGATTGTCTCTTTTATCTCTTTTTCCGTTCTCTTTTACCCGTTTTCCCTCTTTTCCTTGAACTCTCTCTTTTCCCTCTTTTCCTTGAACTCTCTCTACTCCCTCTTTTCCCTCGCCTCTCCCTTTAACCGCTTTTCCCTCTTTACACTCGCCTGTCTCTCTCACCACTTTTCCCACACCTACCTCTTTTCCCGGGTTTCCCTCTTTTACCTGAACTCTCTCTTTTCCCTCGCTTGTCTCTTTTATCTCTTTCTCCGTTCTGTCCCTTTTGCCTGTTTTCCCTCTTTTCCATGAACTCTCTCTTTTCATTCTTTCCCCTCGCCTGTCTCTTTTACTTCTTTCCCCTCAACTCTCTCTTCCCTCTTTGCCGTCGCCTGTCTTTTCCCTCTTTTCCATCAACTCTCCCTTTTCCCTCCCTTCCCTCCCTTCTCTCTTTTACTTCTTTCCCCTCAACTCCCTTTTCCCTCTTTGCCATCGCCTGTGTCTTTTCCCTGTTTTCCATCAACTCTCTCTTTTCCGTCCTTTCCCTTGCTTGTCTCTTTTACCTCTTTCCCCCTTGCCTGTCTCTTTCCCCTGGTTTCCCTCTTTTCCCTGAACTCTCTCTTTTCACTATTTCCCCCCGCTTGTCATTTTCCCTGTATTCCCTCAACTCTCTCTTTTCCCTCTTCCCCTCGCCTGTCTCTCTCACCTCTTTTCCCACACCTACCACTTTTCCCGGGTTTCCCTCTTTTCCACGAACTCTCTCTTTTCCCTCTTTTCTGTCGCTTGTCTCTTCTACCTCTTTTTCCGTTCTCTTTTGCCTGTTTTCCCTCTTTTCCATGAACTTTCTCTTTTCCCTCTTCCCCTCGCCTGTCTCTTTTATTTCTTTTTCCATTTATTCTCTTTTGCCTGTTTTCCCTCTTTTCCCTGAACTCTCTCTTTTCACTCCTTTCCCTCGCTTGTCTCTTTTAACTCCTTTTCCGTTCTCTTTTGCCTGTTTTCCCTCTTTTCCATGAACTCTCTCTTTTCATTCTTTCCCCTCGCCTGTCTCTTTTACTTCTTTCCCCTCAACTCTCTCTTCACTCTTTGCTGTCGCCTGTGTCTTTTCCCTGTTTTCCACGAACTCTCCCTTTTCCCTCCTTTCCCGCGCTTGTCTCTTTTCCCTCCTTTCCCTCTCCTCTCTCTCTCACCTCTTTTCCCACACCTACCACTTTTCCCGGGTTTCCCTCTTTTCCACGAACTCTCTCTTTTCCCTCTTTTCCGGCGCTTGTCTCTTTTACCTCTTTTTCCGTTTTGTCTCTTTTGCCTGTTTTCCCTCTTTTCCATGAACTCTCTCTTTTCCTTCTTTTCTCTCGCCTCTCCCTTTAACCGCTTTTCCCTCTTTACCCTCGCCTGTCTCTCTCACCTCTTTTCCCACACCTACCTCTTTTCCCGGGTTTCCCTCTTTTCCCTGAACTCTCTCTTTTCCCTCTTCTCTGTCGCTTGTCTCTTTTACCTCTTTTCTATCTTTCCCCTCGCCTGTCTCTTCTCCCTGGTTTCCCTCTTTTCCCTGAACGCTCTCTTTTCACTCTTTTCCCTCGCTTGTCTCTTTTCCCTGTATTCCCTCAACTCTCTCTTTCCCCTCTTCCCCCCTTCCCCGTCTCTTCTCCATGGTTTCCCTCTTTTCCCTGAACTCTCTCTTTTCCCTCCTTTCCCTCCCTTGTCTCTTTTACTTCTTTCCCCTCAACTCTCTCTTCACTCTTTGCTGTCGGCTGTGGATATTCCCTGTTTTCCATCAACTCTCTCTTTTACCTCTTTCCCCTCGCTTGTCTCTTTTACTTTTTTCCCCTCGCCTCTCTCTTTTACTTCTTTCCCCTCAACTCTCTCTTCACTCTTTGCTGTCGCCTGTGGATTTTCCCTGTTTTCCAGCAACTCTCTCTTTTCCCTCCTTTCCCTCGCTTGTCTCTTTTACCTCTTTCCCCCTTGCCTGTCTCTTTTCCCTGGTTTCCCTCTTTTCCCTGAACGCTCTCTTTTCACTCTTTTCCCTGAACGCTCTCTTTTCACTCTTTTCCCTCGCTTGTCTCTTTTCCCTGTATTCCCTCAACTCTCTCTTTTCCCTCTTCCCCTCGCCTGTCTCTTTTATCTCTTCTTCCATTTTGTCTCTTTTGCCTGGTTTCCCTCTGTTCCCTGAACTCTCTCTTTTCACTCCTTTCCCTCGCTTGTCTCTTTTCCCTGTATTCCCTCAACTCTCTCTTTCCCCTCTTCCCCCCTTCCCCGTCTCTTCTCCATGGTTTCCCTCTTTTCCCTGAACTCTCTCTTTTCCCTCCTTTCCCTCCCTTGTCTCTTTTACTTCTTTCCCCTCAACTCTCTCTTCACTCTCTGCTGTCGGCTGTGGATATTCCCTGTTTTCCATCAACTGTCTCTTTTACCTCTTTCCCCTCGCTTGTCTCTTTTACTTCTTTCCCCTCAACTCTCTCTTCACTCTTTGCTGTCGCCTGTGGATTTTCCCTGTTTTCCATCAACTCTCTCTTTTCCGTCCTTTCCCTCGCTTGTCTCTTTTACCTCTTTCCCCCTTGCCTGTCTCTTTTCCCTGGTTTCCCTCTTTTCCCTGAACACTCTCTTTTCACTCTTTTCCCTCGCTTGTCTCTTTTCCCTGTATTCCCTCAACTCTCTCTTTTCCCTCTTCCCCTCGCCTGTCTCTTTTATCTCTTCTTCCATTTTGTCTCTTTTGCCTGGTTTCCCTCTGTTCCCTGAACTCTCTCTTTTCACTCTTTTCCCTCGCTTGTCTCTTTTCCCTGTATTCCCTCAACTCTCTCTTTTCCCTCTTCCCCTCGCCTGCCTCTTTTATCTCTTCTTCCATTTTCTCTCTTTTGCCTGGTTTCCCTCTTTTCCCTGAACTCTCTCTTTTCACTCTTTTCCCTCACTTGTCTCTTTTACCTCTTTTCCCCTTGCCTGTCTCTTTTCCCTGGTTTCCCTTCTTTTCCATGAACTCTCTCTTTTCCCTCTTTTCCCTCGCTTGTCTCTTTTCCCTGTATTCCCTCAACTCTCTCTTTCCCCTCATCCCCCCTTCCCTGTGTCTTCTCCATGGTTTCCCTCTTTTCCCTGAACTCTCTCTTTTCACTTTTTCCCCTCGCCTGTCTGTTTTACTTCTTTCCCCTCAACTTTCTCTTCCCTCTTTGCCGTCGCCTGTGTCTTTTCCCTCTTTTCCATCAACTCTCCCTTTTCCCTCCTTTCCCTACCTTGTCTCTTTTAATTCTTTCCCCTCAACTCCCTTTTCCCTCTTTGCCGTCGCCTGTGTCTTTTCCCTGTTTTCCAGCAACTCTCTCTTTTCCGTCCTTTCCCTTGCTTGCTTCTTTTACCTCTTTCCCCCTTGCCTGTCTCTTTTCCCTGGTTTCCCTCTTTTCCCTGAACTCTCTCTTTTCACTCTTTTCCCTTGCTTGTTTCTTTTCCCTGTATTCCCTCAACTCTCTCTTTTCTCTCTTACCCCTTTTCCTGTCTCTTCTCCATGGTTTCCCTCTTTTCCCTGAACTCTCTCTTTTCCCTCCTTCCCCTCGCCTGTCTCTCTCACCTCTTTTCCCACACCTACCACTTTTCCCGGGTTTCCCTCTTTTCCACGAACTCTCTCTTTTCCCTCTTTTCTGTCGCTTGTCTCTTTTACCTCTTTTTTCGTTCTCTTTTGCCTGTTTTCCCTTTTTTCCTTGAACTGTCTCTTTTCCCTCTTTTCCTTCAACTCTCTCTTTTCCCTCTTTTCCCTCGCCTCTCCCTTTAACCGCTTTTCCCTCTTTACACTCGCCGGTCTCTCTCACCTCTTTTCCCACACCTACCTCTTTTCCCGGGTTTCCCTCTTTTCCCTGAACTCTCTCTTTTCACTCTTTTCCCTCGCTTGTCTCTTTTATCTCTTTTTCCGTTCTCTTTTGCCTGTTTTCCCTCTTTTCCATGAACTCTCTCTTTTCATTCTTTCCCCTCGCCTGTCTCTTTTACTTCTTTCCCCTCAACTCTCTCTTCCCTCTTTGCCGTCGCCTGTGTCTTTTCCCTCTTTTCCATCAACTCTCCCTTTTCCCTCCCTTCCCTCCCTTCTCTCTTTTACTTCTTTCCCCTCAACTCCCTTTTCCCTCTTTGCCATCGCCTGTGTCTTTTCCCTGTTTTCCATCAACTCTCTCTTTTCCGTCCTTTCCCTTGCTTGTCTCTTTTACCTCTTTCCCCCTTGCCTGTCTCTTTCCCCTGGTTTCCCTCTTTTCCCTGAACTCTCTCTTTTCACTATTTCCCCCCGCTTGTCATTTTCCCTGTATTCCCTCAACTCTCTCTTTTCCCTCTTCCCCTCGCCTGTCTCTCTCAACTCTTTTCCCACACCTACCACTTTTCCCGGGTTTCCCTCTTTTCCACGAACTCTCTCTTTTCCCTCTTCCCCTCGCCTGTCTCTTTTATTTCTTTTTCCATTTATTCTCTTTTGCCTGTTTTCCCTCTTTTCCCTGAACTCTCTCTTTTCACTCTTTTCCCTCGCTTGTCTCTTTTAACTCCTTTTCCGTTCTCTTTTGCCTGTTTTCCCTCTTTTCCATGAACTCTCTCTTTTCATTCTTTCCCCTCGCCTGTCTCTTTTACTTCTTTCCCCTCAACTCTCTCTTCACTCTTTGCTGTCGCCTGTGTCTTTTCCCTGTTTTCCACGAACTCTCCCTTTTCCCTCCTTTCCCGCGCTTGTCTCTTTTCCCTCCTTTCCCTCTCCTCTCTCTCTCACCTCTTTTCCCACACCTACCACTTTTCCCGGGTTTCCCTCTTTTCCACGAACTCTCTCTTTTCCCTCTTTTCCGGCGCTTGTCTCTTTTACCTCTTTTTCCGTTTTGTCTCTTTTGCCTGTTTTCCCTCTTTTCCATGAACTCTCTCTTTTCCTTCTTTTCTCTCGCCTCTCCCTTTAACCGCTTTTCCCTCTTTACCCTCGCCTGTCTCTCTCACCTCTTTTCCCACACCTACCTCTTTTCCCGGGTTTCCCTCTTTTCCCTGAACTCTCTCTTTTCCCTCTTCTCTGTCGCTTGTCTCTTTTACCTCTTTTCTATCTTTCCCCTCGCCTGTCTCTTCTCCCTGGTTTCCCTCTTTTCCCTGAACGCTCTCTTTTCACTCTTTTCCCTCGCTTGTCTCTTTTCCCTGTATTCCCTCAACTCTCTCTTTCCCCTCTTCCCCCCTTCCCCGTCTCTTCTCCATGGTTTCCCTCTTTTCCCTGAACTCTCTCTTTTCCCTCCTTTCCCTCCCTTGTCTCTTTTACTTCTTTCCCCTCAACTCTCTCTTCACTCTTTGCTGTCGGCTGTGGATATTCCCTGTTTTCCATCAACTCTCTCTTTTACCTCTTTCCCCTCGCTTGTCTCTTTTACTTTTTTCCCCTCGCGCCTCTCTCTTACTTCTTTCCCCTCAACTCTCTCTTCACTCTTTGCTGTCGCCTGTGGATTTTCCCTGTTTTCCAGCAACTCTCTCTTTTCCCTCCTTTCCCTCGCTTGTCTCTTTTACCTCTTTCCCCCTTGCCTGTCTCTTTTCCCTGGTTTCCCTCTTTTCCCTGAACGCTCTCTTTTCACTCTTTTCCCTGAACGCTCTCTTTTCCCTCTTTTCCCTCGCTTGTCTCTTTTCCCTGTATTCCCTCAACTCTCTCTTTTCCCTCTTCCCCTCGCCTGTCTCTTTTATCTCTTCTTCCATTTTGTCTCTTTTGCCTGGTTTCCCTCTTTTCCCCGAACTCTCTCTTTTCACTCTTTTCCCTCACTTGTCTCTTTTCCCTGTATTCCCTCAACTCTCTCTTTTCTCTCTTACCCCTTTTCCTGTCTCTTCTCCATGGTTTCCCTCTTTTCCCTGAACACTCTCTTTTCCCTCCTTTCCCTCACTTGTCTCTTTTACCTCTTTTCCCCTTGCCTGTCTCTTTTCCGTGGTTTCCCTTCTTTTCCATGGACTCTCTCTTTTCCCTCTTTTCCCTCGCTTGTCTCTTTTCCCTGTATTCCCTCAACTCTCTCTTTCCCCTCTTCCCCCCTTCCCTGTCTCTTCTCCATGGTTTCCCTCTTTTCCCTGAACTCTCTCTTTTCACTTTTCCCCCTCGCCTGTCTGTTTTACTTCTTTCCCCTCAACTTTCTCTTCCCTCTTTGCCGTCGCCTGTGTCTTTTCCCTCTTTTCCATCAACTCTCCCTTTTCCCTCCTTTCCCTC
This sequence comes from Gypaetus barbatus, assembly GCA_028022735.1. NCBI lineage: Eukaryota > Metazoa > Chordata > Aves > Accipitriformes > Accipitridae > Gypaetus > Gypaetus barbatus. The sequence continues at coordinate 33,356,700 of CM051561.1, read as the reverse complement.
CCTTGTCTCTTTTACTTCTTTCCCCTCAACTCCCTTTTCCCTCTTTGCCGTCGCCTGTGTCTTTTCCCTGTTTTCCAGCAACTCTCTCTTTTCCGTCATTTCCCTTGCTTGCTTCTTTTACCTCTTTCCCCCTTGCCTGTCTCTTTTCCCTGGTTCCCCTCTTTTCCCTGAACTCTCTCTTTTCACTCTTTTCCCTCGCTTGTTTCTTTTCCCTGTATTCCCTCAACTCTCTCTTTCCCCTCTTCCCCCCTTCCCTGTCTCTTCTCCATGGTTTCCCTCTTTTCCCTGAACTCTCTCTTTTCCCTCCTTCCCCTCGCCTGTCTCTCTCACCTCTTTTCCCACACCTACCACTTTTCCCGGGTTTCCCTCTTTTCCACGAACTCTCTCTTTTCCCTCTTTTCCCTCGCTTGTCTCTTTTACCTCTTTCCCCATTGCCTGTCTCTTTTCCCTGGTTTCCCTCTTTTCCCTGAACTCTCTCTTTTCACTCTTTTCCCTCGCTTGTCTCTTTTCCCTGTATTCCCTCAACTCTCTCTTTTCCCTCTTCCCCTCGCCTGTCTCTTTTATCTCTTCTTCCATTTTGTCTCTTTTGCCTGGTTTCCCTCTGTTCCCTGAACTCTCTCTTTTCCCTCTTTTCCCTCGCTTGTCTCTTTTCCCTGTATTCCCTCAACTCTCTCTTTTCCCTCTTCCCCTCGCCTGTCTCTTTTATCTCTTCTTCCATTTTGTCTCTTTTGCCTGGTTTCCCTCTTTTCCCTGAACTCTCTCTTTTCACTCTTTTCCCTCACTTGTCTCTTTTCCCTGTATTCCCTCAACTCTCTCTTTTCTCTCTTACCCCTTTTCCTGTCTCTTCTCCATGGTTTCCCTCTTTTCCCTGAACACTCTCTTTTCCCTCCTTTCCCTCACTTGTCTCTTTTACCTCTTTTCCCCTTGCCTGTCTCTTTTCCGTGGTTTCCCTTCTTTTCCATGGACTCTCTCTTTTCCCTCTTTTCCCTCGCTTGTCTCTTTTCCCTGTATTCCCTCAACTCTCTCTTTCCCCTCTTCCCCCCTTCCCTGTCTCTTCTCCATGGTTTCCCTCTTTTCCCTGAACTCTCTCTTTTCACTTTTCCCCCTCGCCTGTCTGTTTTACTTCTTTCCCCTCAACTTTCTCTTCCCTCTTTGCCGTCGCCTGTGTCTTTTCCCTCTTTTCCATCAACTCTCCCTTTTCCCTCCTTTCCCTCCCTTGTCTCTTTTACTTCTTTCCCCTCAACTCCCTTTTCCCTCTTTGCCGTCGCCTGTGTCTTTTCCCTGTTTTCCAGCAACTCTCTCTTTTCCGTCATTTCCCTTGCTTGCTTCTTTTACCTCTTTCCCCCTTGCCTGTCTCTTTTCCCTGGTTTCCCTCTTTTCCCTGAACTCTCTCTTTTCACTCTTTTCCCTCGCTTGTTTCTTTTCCCTGTATTCCCTCAACTCTCTCTTTCCCCTCTTCCCCCCTTCCCTGTCTCTTCTCCATGGTTTCCCTCTTTTCCCTGAACTCTCTCTTTTCCCTCCTTCCCCTCGCCTGTCTCTCTCACCTCTTTTCCCACACCTACCACTTTTCCCGGGTTTCCCTCTTTTCCACGAACTCTCTCTTTTCCCTCTTTTCCCTCGCTTGTCTCTTTTATCTCTTTTTCCGTTCTCTTTTGCCCGTTTTCCCTCTTTTCCTTGAACTCTCTCTTTTCCCTCTTTTCCTTGAACTCTCTCTTTTCCCTCTTTTCCCTCGCCTCTCCCTTTAACCGCTTTTCCCTCTTTACACTCGCCTGTCTCTCTCACCACTTTTCCCACACCTACCACTTTTCCCGGGTTTCCCTCTTTTACCTGAACTCTCTCTTTTCCCTCGCTTGTCTCTTTTATCTCTTTCTCCGTTCTGTCCCTTTTGCCTGTTTTCCCTCTTTTCCATGAACTCTCTCTTTTCATTCATTCCCCTCGCCTGTCTGTTTTACTTCTTTCCCCTCAACTTTCTCTTCCCTCTTTGCCGTCGCCTGTGTCTTTTCCCTCTTTTCCATCAACTCTCCCTTTTCCCTCCTTTCCCTCCCTTCTCTCTTTTACTTCTTTCCCCTCAACTCCCTTTTCCCTCTTTGCCATCGCCTGTGTCTTTTCCCTGTTTTCCATCAACTCTCTCTTTTCCGTCCTTTCCCTTGCTTGTCTCTTTTAACTCTTTCCCCCTTGCCTGTCTCTTTCCTCTGGTTTCCCTCTTTTCCCTGAACTCTCTCTTTTCACTATTTCCCCCCGCTTGTCATTTTCCCTGTATACCCTCAACTCTCTCTTTTCCCTCTTCCCCTCGCCTGTCTCTTTTATTTCTTTTTCCATTTTTTCTCTTTTGCCTGTTTTCCCTCTTTTCCCTGAACTCTCTCTTTTCCCTCCTTTCCCTCCCTTGTCTCTTTTACTTCTTTCCCCTCAACTCCCTTTTCCCTCTTTGCCGTCGCCTGTGTCTTTTCCCTCTTTTCCATCAACTCTCTCTTTTCCGTCCTTTCCCTTGCTTGCCTCTTTTACCTCTTTCCCCCTTGCCTCTTTTCCCTGGTTTCCCTCTTTTCCCTGAACTCTCTCTTTTCACTCTTTTCCCTCGCTTGTCTCTTTTCCCTGTATTCCCTCAACTCTCTCTTTCCCCTCTTCCCCCCTTCCCTGTCTCTTCTCCATGGTTTCCCTCTTTTCCCTGAACTCTCTCTTTTCCCTCCTTCCCCTCGCCTGTCTCTCTCACCTCTTTTCCCACACCTACCACTTTTCCCGGGTTTCCCTCTTTTCCCTGAACTCTCTCTTTTCCCTCTTTTCCCTCGCTTGTCTCTTTTACCTCTTTTTCCGTTTTGTCTCTTTTGTCTGTTTTCCCTCTTTTCCTTGAACTCTCTCTTTTCCCTCTTTTCCCTCGCCTCTCCCTTTAACCGCTTTTCCTTCTTTACACTCGCCTGTCTCTCTCACCACTTTTCCCACACCTACCTCTTTTCCCGGGTTTCCCTCTTTTACCTGTACTCTCTCTTTTCCCTCGCTTGTCTCTTTTATCTCTTTCTCCGTTCTGTCCCTTTTGCCTGTTTTCCCTCTTTTCCATGAACTCTCTCTTTTCATTCTTTCCCCTCGCCTGTCTCTTTTACTTCTTTCCCCTCAACGCTCTCTTCCCTCTTTGCCGTCGCCTGTGTCTTTTCCCTCTTTTCCATCAACTCTCCCTTTTCCCTCCTTTCCCTTGCTTGTCTCTTTTACCTCTTTCCCCCTTGCCTGTCTCTTTCCCCTGGTTTCCCTCTTTTCCCTGAACTCTCTCTTTTCACTATTTCCCCCCGCTTGTCATTTTCCCTGTATTCCCTCAACTCTCTCTTTTCCCTCTTCCCCTCGCCTGTCTCTCTCACCTCTTTTCCCACACCTACCACTTTTCCCGGGTTTCCCTGTTTTCCACGAACTCTCTCTTTTCCCTCTTTTCTGTCGCTTGTCTCTTCTACCTCTTTTTCCATTCTCTTTTGCCTGTTTTCCCTCTTTTCCATGAACTCTCTCTTTTCCCTCTTCCGCTCGCCTGTCTCTTTTATTTCTTTTTCCATTTTTTCTCTTTTGCCTGTTTTCCCTCTTTTCCCTGAACTCTCTCTTTTCCCTCCTTTCCCTCCCTTGTCTCTTTTACTTCTTTCCCCTCAACTCCCTTTTCCCTCTTTGCCGTCGCCTGTGTCTTTTCCCTGTTTTCCAGCAACTCTCTCTTTTCTGTCCTTTCCCTTGCTTGCCTCTTTTACCTCTTTCCCCCTTGCCTCTTTTCCCTGGTTTCCCTCTTTTCCCTGAACTCTCTCTTTTCACTCTTTTCCCTCACTTGTCTCTTTTCCCTGTATTCCCTCAACTCTCTCTTTTCTCTCTTACCCCTTTTCCTGTCTCTTCTCCATGGTTTCCTTCTTTTCCCTGAACACTCTCTTTTCCCTCCTTTCCCTCACTTGTCTCTTTTACCTCTTTTCCCCTTGCCTGTCTCTTTTCCCTGGTTTCCCTTCTTTTCCATGAACTCTCTCTTTTCCCTCTTTTCCCTCGCTTGTCTCTTTTCCCTGTATTCCCTCAACTCTCTCTTTTCTCTCTTCCCCCTTTTCCTGTCTCTTCTCCATGGTTTCCCTCTTTTCCCTGAACTCTCTCTTTTCCCTCTTTTCCCTCGATTGTCTCTTTTATCTCTTTTTCCGTTCTCTTTTGCCCGTTTTCCCTCTTTTCCTTGAACTCTCTCTTTTCCCTCTTTTCCTTGAACTCTCTCTACTCCCTCTTTTCCCTCGCCTCTCCCTTTAACCGCTTTTCCCTCTTTACACTCGCCTGTCTCTCTCACCACTTTTCCCACACCTACCTCTTTTCCCGGGTTTCCCTCTTTTACCTGAACTCTCTCTTTTCCCTCGCTTGTCTCTTTTATCTCTTTCTCCGTTCTGTCCCTTTTGCCTGTTTTCCCTCTTTTCCATGAACTCTCTCTTTTCATTCTTTCCCCTCGCCTGTCTCTTTTACTTCTTTCCCCTCAACTCTCTCTTCCCTCTTTGCCGTCGCCTGTGTCTTTTCCCTCTTTTCCATCAACTCTCCCTTTTCCCTCCCTTCCCTCCCTTCTCTCTTTTACTTCTTTCCCCTCGACTCCCTTTTCCCTCTTTGCCATCGCCTGTGTCTTTTCCCTGTTTTCCATCAACTCTCTCTTTTCCGTCCTTTCCCTTGCTTGTCTCTTTTACCTCTTTCCCCCTTGCCTGTCTCTTTCCCCTGGTTTCCCTCTTTTCCCTGAACTCTCTCTTTTCACTATTTCCCCCCGCTTGTCATTTTCCCTGTATTCCCTCAACTCTCTCTTTTCCCTCTTCCCCTCGCCTGTCTCTCTCAACTCTTTTCCCACACCTACCACTTTTCCCGGGTTTCCCTCTTTTCCACGAACTCTCTCTTTTCCCTCTTTTCTGTCGCTTGTCTCTTCTACCTCTTTTTCCGTTCTCTTTTGCCTGTTTTCCCTCTTTTCCATGAACTCTCTCTTTTCCCTCTTCCCCTCGCCTGTCTCTTTTATTTCTTTTTCCATTTATTCTCTTTTGCCTGTTTTCCCTCTTTTCCCTGAACTCTCTCTTTTCACTCTTTTCCCTCGCTTGTCTCTTTTAACTCCTTTTCCGTTCTCTTTTGCCTGTTTTCCCTCTTTTCCATGAACTCTCTCTTTTCATTCTTTCCCCTCGCCTGTCTCTTTTACTTCTTTCCCCTCAACTCTCTCTTCACTCTTTGCTGTCGCCTGTGTCTTTTCCCTGTTTTCCACGAACTCTCCCTTTTCCCTCCTTTCCCGCGCTTGTCTCTTTTCCCTCCTTTCCCTCTCCTCTCTCTCTCACCTCTTTTCCCACACCTACCACTTTTCCCGGGTTTCCCTCTTTTCCACGAACTCTCTCTTTTCCCTCTTTTCCGGCGCTTGTCTCTTTTACCTCTTTTTCCGTTTTGTCTCTTTTGCCTGTTTTCCCTCTTTTCCATGAACTCTCTCTTTTCCTTCTTTTCTCTCGCCTCTCCCTTTAACCGCTTTTCCCTCTTTACCCTCGCCTGTCTCTCTCACCTCTTTTCCCACACCTACCTCTTTTCCCGGGTTTCCCTCTTTTCCCTGAACTCTCTCTTTTCCCTCTTCTCTGTCGCTTGTCTCTTTTACCTCTTTTCTATCTTTCCCCTCGCCTGTCTCTTCTCCCTGGTTTCCCTCTTTTCCCTGAACGCTCTCTTTTCACTCTTTTCCCTCGCTTGTCTCTTTTCCCTGTATTCCCTCAACTCTCTCTTTCCCCTCTTCCCCCCTTCCCCGTCTCTTCTCCATGGTTTCCCTCTTTTCCCTGAACTCTCTCTTTTCCCTCCTTTCCCTCCCTTGTCTCTTTTACTTCTTTCCCCTCAACTCTCTCTTCACTCTTTGCTGTCGGCTGTGGATATTCCCTGTTTTCCATCAACTCTCTCTTTTACCTCTTTCCCCTCGCTTGTCTCTTTTACTTTTTTCCCCTTGCCTCTCTCTTTTACTTCTTTCCCCTCAACTCTCTCTTCACTCTTTGCTGTCGCCTGTGGATTTTCCCTGTTTTCCAGCAACTCTCTCTTTTCCCTCCTTTCCCTCGCTTGTCTCTTTTACCTCTTTCCCCCTTGCCTGTCTCTTTTCCCTGGTTTCCCTCTTTTCCCTGAACGCTCCCTTTTCACTCTTTTCCCTGAACGCTCTCTTTTCACTCTTTTCCCTCGCTTGTCTCTTTTCCCTGTATTCCCTCAACTCTCTCTTTTCCCTCTTCCCCTCGCCTGTCTCTTTTATCTCTTCTTCCATTTTGTCTCTTTTGCCTGGTTTCCCTCTGTTCCCTGAACTCTCTCTTTTCACTCTTTTCCCTCGCTTGTCTCTTTTCCCTGTATTCCCTCAACTCTCTCTTTCCCCTCTTCCCCCCTTCCCCGTCTCTTCTCCATGGTTTCCCTCTTTTCCCTGAACTCTCTCTTTTCCCTCCTTTCCCTCCCTTGTCTCTTTTACTTCTTTCCCCTCAACTCTCTCTTCACTCTCTGCTGTCGGCTGTGGATATTCCCTGTTTTCCATCAACTGTCTCTTTTACCTCTTTCCCCTCGCTTGTCTCTTTTACTTCTTTCCCCTCAACTCTCTCTTCACTCTTTGCTGTCGCCTGTGGATTTTCCCTGTTTTCCATCAACTCTCTCTTTTCCGTCCTTTCCCTCGCTTGTCTCTTTTACCTCTTTCCCCCTTGCCTGTCTCTTTTCCCTGGTTTCCCTCTTTTCCCTGAACACTCTCTTTTCACTCTTTTCCCTCGCTTGTCTCTTTTCCCTGTATTCCCTCAACTCTCTCTTTTCCCTCTTCCCCTCGCCTGTCTCTTTTATCTCTTCTTCCATTTTGTCTCTTTTGCCTGGTTTCCCTCTGTTCCCTGAACTCTCTCTTTTCACTCTTTTCCCTCGCTTGTCTCTTTTCCCTGTATTCCCTCAACTCTCTCTTTTCCCTCTTCCCCTCGCCTGCCTCTTTTATCTCTTCTTCCATTTTCTCTCTTTTGCCTGGTTTCCCTCTTTTCCATGAACTCTCTCTTTTCACTCTTTTCCCTCACTTGTCTCTTTTACCTCTTTTCCCCTTGCCTGTCTCTTTTCCCTGGTTTCCCTTCTTTTCCATGAACTCTCTCTTTTCCCTCTTTTCCCTCGCTTGTCTCTTTTCCCTGTATTCCCTCAACTCTCTCTTTCCCCTCATCCCCCCTTCCCTGTGTCTTCTCCATGGTTTCCCTCTTTTCCCTGAACTCTCTCTTTTCACTTTTTCCCCTCGCCTGTCTGTTTTACTTCTTTCCCCTCAACTTTCTCTTCCCTCTTTGCCGTCGCCTGTGTCTTTTCCCTCTTTTCCATCAACTCTCCCTTTTCCCTCCTTTCCCTACCTTGTCTCTTTTAATTCTTTCCCCTCAACTCCCTTTTCCCTCTTTGCCGTCGCCTGTGTCTTTTCCCTGTTTTCCAGCAACTCTCTCTTTTCCGTCCTTTCCCTTGCTTGCTTCTTTTACCTCTTTCCCCCTTGCCTGTCTCTTTTCCCTGGTTTCCCTCTTTGCCCTGAACTCTCTCTTTTCACTCTTTTCCCTTGCTTGTTTCTTTTCCCTGTATTCCCTCAACTCTCTCTTTTCTCTCTTACCCCTTTTCCTGTCTCTTCTCCATGGTTTCCCTCTTTTCCCTGAACTCTCTCTTTTCCCTCCTTCCCCTCGCCTGTCTCTCTCACCTCTTTTCCCACACCTACCACTTTTCCCGGGTTTCCCTCTTTTCCACGAACTCTCTCTTTTCCCTCTTTTCTGTCGCTTGTCTCTTTTACCTCTTTTTTCGTTCTCTTTTGCCTGTTTTCCCTTTTTTCCTTGAACTGTCTCTTTTCCCTCTTTTCCTTCAACTCTCTCTTTTCCCTCTTTTCCCTCGCCTCTCCCTTTAACCGCTTTTCCCTCTTTACACTCGCCGGTCTCTCTCACCTCTTTTCCCACACCTACCTCTTTTCCCGGGTTTCCCTCTTTTCCCTGAACTCTCTCTTTTCACTCTTTTCCCTCGCTTGTCTCTTTTATCTCTTTTTCCGTTCTCTTTTGCCTGTTTTCCCTCTTTTCCATGAACTCTCTCTTTTCATTCTTTCCCCTCGCCTGTCTGTTTTACTTCTTTCCCCTCAACTCTCTCTTCCCTCTTTGCTGTCGCCTGTGGATTTTCCCTCTTTTCCATAAACTCTCTCTTTTCCCTCCTTTCCCGCGCTTGTCTCTTTTCCCTCCTTTCCCTCTCCTCTCTCTCTCACCTCTTTTCCCACACCTACCACTTTTCCCGGGTTTCCCTCTTTTCCACGAACTCTCTCTTTTCCCTCTTTTCCGGCGCTTGTCTCTTTTACCTCTTTTTCCGTTTTGTCTCTTTTGCCTGTTTTCCCTCTTTTCCATGAACTCTCTCTTTTCCTTCTTTTCTCTCGCCTCTCCCTTTAACCGCTTTTCCCTCTTTACCCTCGCCTGTCTCTCTCACCTCTTTTCCCACACCTACCTCTTTTCCCGGGTTTCCCTCTTTTCCCTGAACTCTCTCTTTTCCCTCTTCTCTGTCGCTTGTCTCTTTTACCTCTTTTCTATCTTTCCCCTCGCCTGTCTCTTCTCCCTGGTTTCCCTCTTTTCCATGAACGCTCTCTTTTCACTCTTTTCCCTCGCTTGTCTCTTTTCCCTGTATTCCCTCAAGTCTCTCTTTCCCCTCTTCCCCCCTTCCCCGTCTCTTCTCCATGGTTTCCCTCTTTTCCCTAAACTCTCTCTTTTCCCTCCTTTCCCTCCCTTGTCTCTTTTACTTCTTTCCCCTCAACTCTCTCTTCACTCTTTGCTGTCAGCTGTGGATATTCCCTGTTTTCCATCAACTGTCTCTTTTACCTCTTTCCCCTCGCTTGTCTCTTTTACTTCTTTCCCCTCGCCTGTCTCTTTTACTTCTTTCCCCTCAACTCTCTCTTCACTCTTTGCTGTCGCCTGTGGATTTTCCCTGTTTTCCAGCAACTCTCTCTTTTCCCTCCTTTCCCTCGCTTGTCTCTTTTACCTCTTTCCCCCTTGCCTGTCTCTTTTCCCTGGTTTCCCTCTTTTCCCTGAACGCTCTCTCTTCACTCTTTTCCCTCGCTTGTCTCTTTTCCCTGTATTCCCTCAACTCTCTCTTTCCCCTCATCCCCCCTTCCCTGTCTCTTCTCCATGGTTTCCCTCTTTTCCCTGAACTCTCTCTTTTCACTTTTTCCCCTCGCCTGTCTGTTTTACTTCTTTCCCCTCAACTTTCTCTTCCCTTTTTGCCGTCGCCTGTGTCTTTTCCCTCTTTTCCATCAACTCTCCCTTTTCCCTCCTTTCCCTCCCTTGTCTCTTTTACTTCTTTCCCCTCAACTCCCTTTTCCCTCTTTGCCGTCGCCTGTGTCTTTTCCCTGTTTTCCAGCAACTCTCTCTTTTCCGTCCTTTCCCTTGCTTGCTTCTTTTACCTCTTCCCCCCTTGCCTGTCTCTTTTCCCTGGTTTCCCTCTTTTCCCTGAACTCTCTCTTTTCACTCTTTTCCCTCGCTTGTTTCTTTTCCCTGTATTCCCTCAACTCTCTCTTTTCTCTCTTACCCCTTTTCCTGTCTCTTCTCCATGGTTTCCCTCTTTTCCCTGAACTCTCTCTTTTCCCTCCTTTCCCTCGCTTGTCTCTTTTACCTCTTTTCCCCTTGCCTGTCTCTTTTCCCTGGCTTCCCTTCTTTTCCATGAACTCTCTCTTTTCCCTCCTTCCCCTCGCCTGTCTCTCTCACCTCTTTTCCCACACCTACCACTTTTCCCGGGTTTCCCTCTTTTCCACGAACTCTCTCTTTTCCCTCTTTTCTGTCGCTTGTCTCTTTTACCTCTTTTTCCGTTCTCTTTTGCCTGTTTTCCCTCTTTTCCATGAACTCTCTGTTTTCCTTCTTTTCTCTCCCCTCTCCCTTTAACCGCTTTTCCCTCTTTACCCTCGCCTGTCTCTCTCACCTCTTTTCCCACAACTACCTCTTTTCCCGAGTTTGCCTCTTTTCCCTGAACTCTCTCTTTTCCCTCTTCTCTGTCGCTTGTCTCTTTTACCTCTTTTCTATCTTTCCCCTCGCCTGTCTCTTCTCCCTGGTTTCCCTCTTTTCCCTGAACGCTCTCTTTTCACTCCTTTCCCTCGCTTGTCTCTTTTCCCTGTATTCCCTCAACTCTCTCTTTCCCCTCTTCCCCCCTTCCCCGTCTCTTCTCCATGGTTTCCCTCTTTTCCCTGAACTCTCTCTTTTCCCTCCTTTCCCTCCCTTGTCTCTTTTACTTCTTTCCCCTCAACTCTCTCTTCACTCTTTGCTGTCGGCTGTGGATATTCCCTGTTTTCCATCAACTGTCTCTTTTACCTCTTTCCCCTCGCTTGTCTCTTTTACTTCTTTCCCCTCAACTCTCTCTTCACTCTTTGCTGTCGCTTGTGGATTTTCCCTGTTTTCCATCAACTCTCTCTTTTCCCTCCTTTCCCTCGCTTGTCTCTTTTACCTCTTTCCCCATTGCCTGTCTCTTTTCCCTGGTTTCCCTCTTTTCCCTGAACTCTCTCTTTTCACTCTTTTCCCTCGCTTGTCTCTTTTCCCTGTATTCCCTCAACTCTCTCTTTTCCCTCTTCCCCTCGCCTGTCTCTTTTATCTCTTCTTCCATTTTGTCTCTTTTGCCTGGTTTCCCTCTGTTCCCTGAACTCTCTCTTTTCCCTCTTTTCCCTCGCTTGTCTCTTTTCCCTGTATTCCCTCAACTCTCTCTTTTCCCTCTTCCCCTCGCCTGTCTCTTTTATCTCTTCTTCCATTTTGTCTCTTTTGCCTGGTTTCCCTCTTTTCCCTGAACTCTCTCTTTTCACTCTTTTCCCTCACTTGTCTCTTTTACCTCTTTTCCCCTTGCCTGTCTCTTTTCCGTGGTTTCCCTTCTTTTCCATGGACTCTCTCTTTTCCCTCTTTTCCCTCGCTTGTCTCTTTTCCCTGTATTCCCTCAACTCTCTCTTTCCCCTCTTCCCCCCTTCCCTGTCTCTTCTCCATGGTTTCCCTCTTTTCCCTGAACTCTCTCTTTTCACTTTTCCCCCTCGCCTGTCTGTTTTACTTCTTTCCCCTCAACTTTCTCTTCCCTCTTTGCCGTCGCCTGTGTCTTTTCCCTCTTTTCCATCAACTCTCCCTTTTCCCTCCTTTCCCTCCCTTGTCTCTTTTACTTCTTTCCCCTCAACTCCCTTTTCCCTCTTTGCCGTCGCCTGTGTCTTTTCCCTGTTTTCCAGCAACTCTCTCTTTTCCGTCATTTCCCTTGCTTGCTTCTTTTACCTCTTTCCCCCTTGCCTGTCTCTTTTCCCTGGTTTCCCTCTTTTCCCTGAACTCTCTCTTCTCACTCTTTTCCCTCGCTTGTTTCTTTTCCCTGTATTCCCTCAACTCTCTCTTTCCCCTCTTCCCCCCTTCCCTGTCTCTTCTCCATGGTTTCCCTCTTTTCCCTGAACTCTCTCTTTTCCCTCCTTCCCCTCGCCTGTCTCTCTCACCTCTTTTCCCACACCTACCACTTTTCCCGGGTTTCCCTCTTTTCCACGAACTCTCTCTTTTCCCTCTTTTCCCTCGCTTGTCTCTTTTATCTCTTTTTCCGTTCTCTTTTGCCCGTTTTCCCTCTTTTCCTTGAACTCTCTCTTTTCCCTCTTTTCCCTCGCCTCTCCCTTTAACCGCTTTTCCCTCTTTACACTCGCCTGTCTCTCTCACCACTTTTCCCACACCTACCTCTTTTCCCGGGTTTCCCTCTTTTACCTGAACTCTCTATTTTCCCTCGCTTGTCTCTTTTATCTCTTTCTCCGTTCTGTCCCTTTTGCCTGTTTTCCCTCTTTTCCATGAACTCTCTCTTTTCATTCATTCCCCTCGCCTGTCTGTTTTACTTCTTTCCCCTCAACTTTCTCTTCCCTCTTTGCCGTCGCCTGTGTCTTTTCCCTCTTTTCCATCAACTCTCCCTTTTCCCTCCTTTCCCTCCCTTCTCTCTTTTACTTCTTTCCCCTCAACTCCCTTTTCCCTCTTTGCCATCGCCTGTGTCTTTTCCCTGTTTTCCATCAACTCTCTCTTTTCCGTCCTTTCCCTTGCTTGTCTCTTTTACCTCTTTCCCCCTTGCCTGTCTCTTTCCTCTGGTTTCCCTCTTTTCCCTGAACTCTCTCTTTTCACTATTTCCCCCCGCTTGTCATTTTCCCTGTATTCCCTCAACTCTCTCTTTTCCCTCTTCCCCTCGCCTGTCTCTTTTATTTCTTTTTCCATTTTTTCTCTTTTGCCTGTTTTCCCTCTTTTCCCTGAACTCTCTCTTTTCCCTCCTTTCCCTCCCTTGTCTCTTTTACTTCTTTCCCCTCAACTCCCTTTTCCCTCTTTGCCGTCGCCTGTGTCTTTTCCCTCTTTTCCATCAACTCTCTCTTTTCCGTCCTTTCCCTTGCTTGCCTCTTTTACCTCTTTCCCCCTTGCCTCTTTTCCCTGGTTTCCCTCTTTTCCCTGAACTCTCTCTTTTCACTCTTTTCCCTCGCTTGTCTCTTTTCCCTGTATTCCCTCAACTCTCTCTTTTCTCTCTTGCCCCTTTTCCTGTCTCTTCTCCATGGTTTCCCTCTTTTCCCTGAACACTCTCTTTTCCCTCCTTTCCCTCACTTGTCTCTTTTACCTCTTTTCCCCTTGCCTGTCTCTTTTCCCTGGTTTCCCTTCTTTTCCATGAACTCTCTCTTTTCCCTCTTTTCCCTCGCTTGTCTCTTTTCCCTGTATTCCCTCAACTCTCTCTTTCCCCTCTTCCCCCCTTCCCTGTCTCTTCTCCATGGTTTCCCTCTTTTCCCTGAACTCTCTCTTTTCCCTCCTTCCCCTCGCCTGTCTCTCTCACCTCTTTTCCCACACCTACCACTTTTCCCGGGTTTCCCTCTTTTCCACGAACTCTCTCTTTTCCCTCTTTTCTGTCGCTTGTCTCTTTTACCTCTTTTTTCGTTCTTTTGCCTGTTTTCCCTCTTTTCCTTGAACTGTCTCTTTTCCCTCTTTTCCTTCAACTCTCTCTTTTCCCTCGCCTCTCCCTTTAACTGCTTTTCCCTCTTTACACTCGCCGGTCTCTCTCACCTCTTTTCCCACACCTACCTCTTTTCCCGGGTTTCCCTCTTTTCCCTGAAATCTCTCTTTTCACTCTTTTCCCTCGCTTGTCTCTTTTATCTCTTTTTCCGTTCTCTTTTGCCTGGTTTCCCTCTTTTCCATGAACTCTCTCTTTTCATTCTTTCCCCTCGCCTGTCTCTTTTACTTCTTTCCCCTCAACTCTCTCTTCCCTCTTTGCTGTCGCCTGTGGATTTTCCCTGTTTTCCATCAACTCTCTCTTTTCCCTCCTTTCCCGCGCTTGTCTCTTTTCCCTCCTTTCCCTCGCCTGTCTCTCTCACCTCTTTTCCCACACCTACCACTTTTCCCGGGTTTCCCTCTTTTCCACGAACTCTCTCTTTTCCCTCTTTTCTGTCGCTTGTCTCTTTTACCTCTTTTTCCGTTCTCTTTTGCCTGTTTTCCCTCCTTTCCATGAACTCTCTCTTTTCCTTCTTTTCTCTCGCCTCTCCCTTTAACCGCTTTTCCCTCTTTACCCTCGCCTGTCTCTCTCACCTCTTTTCCCACACCTACCTCTTTTCCCGGGTTTCCCTCTTTTCCCTGAACTCTCTCTTTTCCCTCTTCTCTGTCGCTTGTCTCTTTTACCTCTTTTCTATCTTTCCCCTCGCCTGTCTCTTCTCCCTGGTTTCTCTCTTTTCCCTGAACGCTCTCTTTTCACTCTTTTCCCTCGCTTGTCTCTTTTCCCTGTATTCCCTCAACTCTCTCTTTCCCCTCTTCCCCCCTTCCCCGTCTCTTCTCCATGGTTTCCCTCTTTTCCCTGAACTCTCTCTTTTCCCTCCTTTCCCTCCCTTGTCTCTTTTACTTCTTTCCCCTCAACTCTCTCTTCACTCTTTGCTGTCAGCTGTGGATATTCCCTGTTTTCCATCAACTGTCTCTTTTACCTCTTTCCCCTCGCTTGTCTCTTTTAATTCTTTCCCCTCGCCTGTCTCTTTTACTTCTTTCCCCTCAACTCTCTCTTCCCTCTTTGCTGTCGCCTCTGTCTTTTCCCTGTTTTCCACGAACTCTCCCTTTCCCTCCTTTCCCGCGCTTGTCTCTTTTCCCTCCTTTCCCTCTCCTCTCTCTCTCACCTCTTTTCCCACACCTACCACTTTTCCCGGGTTTCCCTCTTTTCCACGAACTCTCTCTTTTCCCTCTTTTCCGTCGCTTGTCTCTTTTACCTCTTTTTCCGTTTTGTCTCTTTTGCCTGTCTTCCCTCTTTTCCATGAACTCTCTCTTTTCCTTCTTTTCTCTCGCCTCTCCCTTTAACTGCTTTTCCCTCTTTACCCTCGCCTGTCTCTCTCACCTCTTTTCCCACACCTACCTCTTTTCCCGGGTTTCCCTCTTTTCCCTGAACTCTCTCTTTTCCCTCCTTTCCCTCGCTTGTCTCTTTTATCTCTTTTTCCGTTCTGTCTCTTTTGCCTGTTTTCCCTCTTTTCCATGAACTCTCTCTTTTCATTCTTTCCCCTCGCCTGTCTCTTTTACTTCTTTCCCCTCAACTCTCTCTTCCCTCTTTGCTGTCGCCTGTGGATTTTCCCTGTTTTCCATCAACTCTCTCTTTTCCCTCCTTTCCCTCCCTTGTCTCTTTTACCTCTCTCCCCCTTGCCTGTCTCTTTTCCCGGGTTTCCCTCTTTTCCCTGAACACTCTCTTTTCCCTCCTTTCCCTCGCTTGTCTCTTTTCCCTCTTTTCCCCTTGCCTGTCTCTTTTCCCTGGTTTCCCTCTTTTCCCTCAACTCTCTCTTTTCTCTCTTCCCCCTTTTCCTGTCTCTTCTCCATGGTTTCCCTCTTTTCCCTGAACTCTCTCTTTTCCCTCTTTTCCCTCGCTTGTCTCTTTTACCTCTTTTTCCGTTTTGTCTCTTTTGCCTGTTTTCCCTCTTTTCCTTGAACTCTCTCTTTTCCCTCTTTTCTGTCGCTTGTCTCTTTTACCTCTTTTTTCGTTCTCTTTTGCCTGTTTTCCCTTTTTTCCTTGAACTGTCTCTTTTCCCTCTTTTCCTTCAACTCTCTCTTTTCCCTCGCCTCTCCCTTTAACCGCTTTTCCCTCTTTACACTCGCCGGTCTCTCTCACCTCTTTTCCCACACCTACCTCTTTTCCCGGGTTTCCCTCTTTTCCCTGAACTCTCTCTTTTCACTCTTTTCCCTCGCTTGTCTCTTTTATCTCTTTTTCCGTTCTCTTTTCCCTGGTTTCCCTCTTTTCCATGAACTCTCTCTTTTCATTCTTTCCCCTCGCCTGTCTCTTTTACTTCTTTCCCCTCAACTCTCTCTTCCCTCTTTGCTGTCGCCTGTGGATTTTCCCTCTTTTCCATAAACTCTCTCCTTTCCCTCCTTTCCCGCGCTTGTCTCTTTTCCCTCCTTTCCCTCTCCTCTCTCTCTCACCTCTTTTCCCACACCTACCACTTTTCCCGGGTTTCCCTCTTTTCCACGAACTCTCTCTTTTCCCTCTTTTCCGTCGCTTGTCTCTTTTACCTCTTTTTCCGTTTTGTCTCTTTTGCCTGTTTTCCCTCTTTTCCATGAACTCTCTCTTTTCCTTCTTTTCTCTCGCCTCTCCCTTTAACCGCTTTTCCCTCTTTACCCTCGCCTGTCTCTCTCACCTCTTTTCCCACACCTACCTCTTTTCCCGGGTTTCCCTCTTTTCCCTGAACTCTCTCTTTTCCCTCCTTTCCCTCGCTTGTCTCTTTTATCTCTTTTTCCGTTCTGTCTCTTTTGCCTGTTTTCCCTCTTTTCCATGAACTCTCTCTTTTCATTCTTTCCCCTCGCCTGTCTCTTTTACTTCTTTCCCCTCAACTCTCTCTTCCCTCTTTGCTGTCGCCTGTGGATTTTCCCTGTTTTCCATCAACTCTCTCTTTTCCCTCCTTTCCCTCCCTTGTCTCTTTTACCTCTCTCCCCCTTGCCTGTCTCTTTTCCCTGGTTTCCCTCTTTTCCCTGAACACTCTCTTTTCCCTCCTTTCCCTCGCTTGTCTCTTTTCCCTCTTTTCCCCTTTTCCTGTCTCTTCTCCATGGTTTCCCTCTTTTCCCTCAACTCTCTCTTTTCTCTCTTCCCCCTTTTCCTGTCTCTTCTCCATGGTTTCCCTCTTTTCCCTGAACTCTCTCTTTTCCCTCTTTTCCCTCGCTTGTCTCTTTTACCTCTTTTTCCGTTTTGTCTCTTTTGCCTGTTTTCCCTCTTTTCCTTCAACTCTCTCTTTTCCCTCTTTTCCTTCAACTCTCTCTTTTCCCTCTTTTCCCTCGCCTCTCCCTTTAACCGCTTTTCCCTCTTTACACTCGCCGGTCTCTCTCACCTCTTTTCCCACACCTACCTCTTTTCCCGGGTTTCCCTCTTTTCCCTGAACTCTCTCTTTTCACTCTTTTCCCTCGCTTGTCTCTTTTATCTCTTTTTCCGTTCTCTTTTCCCTGGTTTCCCTCTTTTCCATGAACTCTCTCTTTTCATTCTTTCCCCTCGCCTGTCTCTTTTACTTCTTTCCCCTCAACTCTCTCTTCCCTCTTTGCTGTCGCCTGTGGATTTTCCCTCTTTTCCATAAACTCTCTCTTTTCCCTCCTTTCCCGCGCTTGTCTCTTTTCCCTCCTTTCCCTCTCCTCTCTCTCTCACCTCTTTTCCCACACCTACCACTTTTCCCGGGTTTCCCTCTTTTCCACGAACTCTCTCTTTTCCCTCTTTTCCGTCGCTTGTCTCTTTTACCTCTTTTTCCGTTTTGTCTCTTTTGCCTGTTTTCCGTCTTTTCCATGAACTCTCTCTTTTCCTTCTTTTCTCTCGCCTCTCCCTTTAACCGCTTTTCCCTCTTTACCCTCGCCTGTCTCTCTCACCTCTTTTCCCACACCTACCTCTTTTCCCGGGTTTCCCTCTTTTCCCTGAACTCTCTCTTTTCCCTCCTTTCCCTCGCTTGTCTCTTTTATCTCTTTTTCCGTTCTGTCTCTTTTGCCTGTTTTCCCTCTTTTCCATGAACTCTCTCTTTTCATTCTTTCCCCTCGCCTGTCTCTTTTACTTCTTTCCCCTCAACTCTCTCTTCCCTCTTTGCTGTCGCCTGTGGATTTTCCCTGTTTTCCATCAACTCTCTCTTTTCCCTCCTTTCCCTCCCTTGTCTCTTTTACCTCTCTCCCCCTTGCCTGTCTCTTTTCCCTGGTTTCCCTCTTTTCCCTGAACACTCTCTTTTCCCTCCTTTCCCTCGCTTGTCTCTTTTCCCTCTTTTCCCCTTGCCTGTCTCTTTTCCCTGGTTTCCCTCTTTTCCCTCAACTCTCTCTTTTCTCTCTTCCCCCTTTTCCTGTCTCTTCTCCATGGTTTCCCTCTTTTCCCTGAACTCTCTCTTTTCCCTCTTTTCCCTCGCTTGTCTCTTTTACCTCTTTTTCCGTTTTGTCTCTTTTGCCTGTTTTCCCTCTTTTCCTTGAACTCTCTCTTTTCCCTCTTTTCTGTCGCTTGTCTCTTTTACCTCTTTTTTCGTTCTCTTTTGCCTGTTTTCCCTTTTTTCCTTGAACTGTCTCTTTTCCCTCTTTTCCTTCAACTCTCTCTTTTCCCTCGCCTCTCCCTTTAACCGCTTTTCCCTCTTTACACTCGCCGGTCTCTCTCACCTCTTTTCCCACACCTACCTCTTTTCCCGGGTTTCCCTCTTTTCCCTGAACTCTCTCTTTTCACTCTTTTCCCTCGCTTGTCTCTTTTATCTCTTTTTCCGTTCTCTTTTCCCTGGTTTCCCTCTTTTCCATGAACTCTCTCTTTTCATTCTTTCCCCTCGCCTGTCTCTTTTACTTCTTTCCCCTCAACTCTCTCTTCCCTCTTTGCTGTCGCCTGTGGATTTTCCCTCTTTTCCATAAACTCTCTCCTTTCCCTCCTTTCCCGCGCTTGTCTCTTTTCCCTCCTTTCCCTCTCCTCTCTCTCTCACCTCTTTTCCCACACCTACCACTTTTCCCGGGTTTCCCTCTTTTCCACGAACTCTCTCTTTTCCCTCTTTTCCGTCGCTTGTCTCTTTTACCTCTTTTTCCGTTTTGTCTCTTTTGCCTGTTTTCCCTCTTTTCCATGAACTCTCTCTTTTCCTTCTTTTCTCTCGCCTCTCCCTTTAACCGCTTTTCCCTCTTTACCCTCGCCTGTCTCTCTCACCTCTTTTCCCACACCTACCTCTTTTCCCGGGTTTCCCTCTTTTCCCTGAACTCTCTCTTTTCCCTCCTTTCCCTCGCTTGTCTCTTTTATCTCTTTTTCCGTTCTGTCTCTTTTGCCTGTTTTCCCTCTTTTCCATGAACTCTCTCTTTTCATTCTTTCCCCTCGCCTGTCTCTTTTACTTCTTTCCCCTCAACTCTCTCTTCCCTCTTTGCTGTCGCCTGTGGATTTTCCCTGTTTTCCATCAACTCTCTCTTTTCCCTCCTTTCCCTCCCTTGTCTCTTTTCCCTCTTTTCCCCTTGCCTGTCTCTTTTCCCTGGTTTCCCTCTTTTCCCTCAACTCTCTCTTTTCTCTCTCCCCCCTTTTCCTGTCTCTTCTCCATGGTTTCCCTCTTTTCCCTGAACTCTCTCTTTTCCCTCTTTTCCCTCGCTTGTCTCTTTTACCTCTTTTTCCGTTTTGTCTCTTTTGCCTGTTTTCCCTCTTTTCCTTCAACTCTCTCTTTTCCCTCTTTTCCTTCAACTCTCTCTTTTCCCTCTTTTCCCTCGCCTCTCCCTTTAACCGCTTTTCCCTCTTTACACTCGCCGGTCTCTCTCACCTCTTTTCCCACACCTACCTCTTTTCCCGGGTTTCCCTCTTTTCCCTGAACTCTCTCTTTTCACTCTTTTCCCTCGCTTGTCTCTTTTATCTCTTTTTCCGTTCTCTTTTCCCTGGTTTCCCTCTTTTCCATGAACTCTCTCTTTTCATTCTTTCCCCTCGCCTGTCTCTTTTACTTCTTTCCCCTCAACTCTCTCTTCCCTCTTTGCTGTCGCCTGTGGATTTTCCCTCTTTTCCATAAACTCTCTCCTTTCCCTCCTTTCCCGCGCTTGTCTCTTTTCCCTCCTTTCCCTCTCCTCTCTCTCTCACCTCTTTTCCCACACCTACCACTTTTCCCGGGTTTCCCTCTTTTCCACGAACTCTCTCTTTTCCCTCTTTTCCGTCGCTTGTCTCTTTTACCTCTTTTTCCGTTTTGTCTCTTTTGCCTGTTTTCCCTCTTTTCCATGAACTCTCTCTTTTCCTTCTTTTCTCTCGCCTCTCCCTTTAACCGCTTTTCCCTCTTTACCCTCGCCTGTCTCTCTCACCTCTTTTCCCACACCTACCTCTTTTCCCGGGTTTCCCTCTTTTCCCTGAACTCTCTCTTTTCCCTCCTTTCCCTCGCTTGTCTCTTTTATCTCTTTTTCCGTTCTGTCTCTTTTGCCTGTTTTCCCTCTTTTCCATGAACTCTCTCTTTTCATTCTTTCCCCTCGCCTGTCTCTTTTACTTCTTTCCCCTCAACTCTCTCTTCCCTCTTTGCTGTCGCCTGTGGATTTTCCCTGTTTTCCATCAACTCTCTCTTTTCCCTCCTTTCCCTCCCTTGTCTCTTTTACCTCTCTCCCCCTTGCCTGTCTCTTTTCCCTGGTTTCCCTCTTTTCCCTGAACACTCTCTTTTCCCTCCTTTCCCTCGCTTGTCTCTTTTCCCTCTTTTCCCCTTGCCTGTCTCTTTTCCCTGGTTTCCCTCTTTTCCCTCAACTCTCTCTTTTCTCTCTTCCCCCTTTTCCTGTCTCTTCTCCATGGTTTCCCTCTTTTCCCTGAACTCTCTCTTTTCCCTCTTTTCCCTCGCTTGTCTCTTTTACCTCTTTTTCCGTTTTGTCTATTTTGCCTGTTTTCCCTCTTTTCCTTCAACTCTCTCTTTTCCCTCTTTTCCTTCAACTCTCTCTTTTCCCTCTTTTCCCTCGCCTCTCCCTTTAACCGCTTTTCCCTCTTTACACTCGCCGGTCTCTCTCACCTCTTTTCCCACACCTACCTCTTTTCCCGGGTTTCCCTCTTTTCCCTGAACTCTCTCTTTTCACTCTTTTCCCTCGCTTGTCTCTTTTATCTCTTTTTCCGTTCTCTTTTCCCTGGTTTCCCTCTTTTCCATGAACTCTCTCTTTTCATTCTTTCCCCTCGCCTGTCTCTTTTACTTCTTTCCCCTCAACTCTCTCTTCCCTCTTTGCTGTCGCCTGTGGATTTTCCCTCTTTTCCATAAACTCTCTCTTTTCCCTCCTTTCCCGCGCTTGTCTCTTTTCCCTCCTTTCCCTCTCCTCTCTCTCTCACCTCTTTTCCCACACCTACCACTTTTCCCGGGTTTCCCTCTTTTCCACGAACTCTCTCTTTTCCCTCTTTTCCGTCGCTTGTCTCTTTTACCTCTTTTTCCGTTTTGTCTCTTTTGCCTGTTTTCCGTCTTTTCCATGAACTCTCTCTTTTCCTTCTTTTCTCTCGCCTCTCCCTTTAACCGCTTTTCCCTCTTTACCCTCGCCTGTCTCTCTCACCTCTTTTCCCACACCTACCTCTTTTCCCGGGTTTCCCTCTTTTCCCTGAACTCTCTCTTTTCCCTCCTTTCCCTCGCTTGTCTCTTTTATCTCTTTTTCCGTTCTGTCTCTTTTGCCTGTTTTCCCTCTTTTCCATGAACTCTCTCTTTTCATTCTTTCCCCTCGCCTGTCTCTTTTACTTCTTTCCCCTCAACTCTCTCTTCCCTCTTTGCTGTCGCCTGTGGATTTTCCCTGTTTTCCATCAACTCTCTCTTTTCCCTCCTTTCCCTCCCTTGTCTCTTTTACCTCTCTCCCCCTTGCCTGTCTCTTTTCCCTGGTTTCCCTCTTTTCCCTGAACACTCTCTTTTCCCTCCTTTCCCTCGCTTGTCTCTTTTCCCTCTTTTCCCCTTGCCTGTCTCTTTTCCCTGGTTTCCCTCTTTTCCCTCAACTCTCTCTTTTCTCTCTTCCCCCTTTTCCTGTCTCTTCTCCATGGTTTCCCTCTTTTCCCTGAACTCTCTCTTTTCCCTCTTTTCCCTCGCTTGTCTCTTTTACCTCTTTTTCCGTTTTGTCTCTTTTGCCTGTTTTCCCTCTTTTCCTTGAACTCTCTCTTTTCCCTCTTTTCCCTCGCCTCTCCCTTTAACCGCTTCTCCCTCTTTACACTCGCCTGTCTCTCTCACCACTTTTCCCACACCTACCTCTTTTCCCGGGTTTCCCTCTTTTAACCTGTACTCTCTCTTTTCCCTCGCTTGTCTCTTTTATCTCTTTCTCCGTTCTGTCCCTTTTGCCTGTTTTCCCTCTTTTCCATGAACTCTGTCTTTTCATTCTTTCCCCTCGCCTGTCTCTTTTACTTCTTTCCCCTCAACTCTCTCTTCCCTCTTTGCCGTCGCCTGTGTCTTTTCCCTCTTTTCCATCAACTCTCCCTTTTCCCTCCTTTCCCTTGCTTGTCGCTTTTACCTCTTTCCCCCTTGCCTGTCTCTTTCCCCTGGCTTCCCTCTTTTCCCTGAACTCTCTCTTTTCACTATTTCCCCCCGCTTGTCATTTTCCCTGTATTCCCTCAACTCTCTCTTTTCCCTCTTCCCTTCGCCTGTCTCTCTCACCTCTTTTCCCACACCTACCACTTTTCCCGGGTTTCCCTCTTTTCCACGAACTCTCTCTTTTCCCTCTTTTCCGGCGCTTGTCTCTTTTACCTCTTTTTCCGTTTTGTCTCTTTTGCCTGTCTTCCCTCTTTTCCATGAACTCTCTCTTTTCCTTCTTTTCTCTCGCCTCTCCCTTTAACCGCTTTTCCCTCTTTACCCTCGCCTGTCTCTCTCACCTCTTTTCCCACACCTACCTCTTTTCCCGGGTTTCCCTCTTTTCCCTGAACTCTCTCTTTTCCCTCCTTTCCCTCGCTTGTCTCTTTTATCTCTTTTTCCGTTCTGTCTCTTTTGCCTGTTTTCCCTCTTTTCCATGAACTCTCTCTTTTCATTCTTTCCCCTCGCCTGTCTCTTTTACTTCTTTCCCCTCAACTCTCTCTTCCCTCTTTGCTGTCGCCTGTGGATTTTCCCTGTTTTCCATCAACTCTCTCTTTTCCCTCCTTTCCCTCCCTTGTCTCTTTTACCTCTCTCCCCCTTGCCTGTCTCTTTTCCCGGGTTTCCCTCTTTTCCCTGAACACTCTCTTTACCCTCCTTTCCCTCGCTTGTCTCTTTTCCCTCTTTTCCCCTTGCCTGTCTCTTTTCCCTGGTTTCCCTCTTTTCCCTCAACTCTCTCTTTTCTCTCTTCCCCCTTTTCCTGTCTCTTCTCCATGGTTTCCCTCTTTTCCCTGAACTCTCTCTTTTCCCTCTTTTCCCTCGCTTGTCTCTTTTACCTCTTTTTCCGTTTTGTCTCTTTTGCCTGTTTTCCCTCTTTTCCTTGAACTCTCTCTTTTCCCTCTTTTCTGTCGCTTGTCTCTTTTACCTCTTTTTTCGTTCTCTTTTGCCTGTTTTCCCTTTTTTCCTTGAACTGTCTCTTTTCCCTCTTTTCCTTCAACTCTCTCTTTTCCCTCGCCTCTCCCTTTAACCGCTTTTCCCTCTTTACACTCGCCGGTCTCTCTCACCTCTTTTCCCACACCTACCTCTTTTCCCGGGTTTCCCTCTTTTCCCTGAACTCTCTCTTTTCACTCTTTTCCCTCGCTTGTCTCTTTTATCTCTTTTTCCGTTCTCTTTTCCCTGGTTTCCCTCTTTTCCATGAACTCTCTCTTTTCATTCTTTCCCCTCGCCTGTCTCTTTTACTTCTTTCCCCTCAACTCTCTCTTCCCTCTTTGCTGTCGCCTGTGGATTTTCCCTCTTTTCCATAAACTCTCTCTTTTCCCTCCTTTCCCGCGCTTGTCTCTTTTCCCTCCTTTCCCTCTCCTCTCTCTCTCACCTCTTTTCCCACACCTACCACTTTTCCCGGGTTTCCCTCTTTTCCACGAACTCTCTCTTTTCCCTCCTTTCCCTCGCTTGTCTCTTTTATCTCTTTTTCCGTTCTGTCTCTTTTGCCTGTTTTCCCTCTTTTCTATGAACGCTCTCTTTTCATTCTTTCCCCTCGCCTGTCTCTTTTACTTCTTTCCCCTCAACTCTCTCTTCCCTCTTTGCTGTCGCCTGTGGATTTTCCCTGTTTTCCATCAACTCTCTCTTTTCCCTCCTTTCCCTCCCTTGTCTCTTTTACCTCTCTCCCCCTTGCCTGTCTCTTTTCCCTGGTTTCCCTCTTTTCCCTGA
The DNA here is from genome assembly GCA_028022735.1 of Gypaetus barbatus. NCBI lineage: Eukaryota > Metazoa > Chordata > Aves > Accipitriformes > Accipitridae > Gypaetus > Gypaetus barbatus. The sequence continues at coordinate 33,333,635 of CM051561.1, read as the reverse complement.
ACACTCTCTTTTCCCTCCTTTCCCTCGCTTGTCTCTTTTCCCTCTTTTCCCCTTGCCTGTCTCTTTTCCCTGGTTTCCCTCTTTTCCCTCAACTCTCTCTTTTCTCTCTTCCCCCTTTTCCTGTGTCTTCTCCATGGTTTCCCTCTTTTCCCTGAACTCTCTCTTTTCCCTCTTTTCCCTCGCTTGTCTCTTTTACCTCTTTTTCCGTTTTGTCTCTTTTGCCTGTTTTCCCTCTTTTCCTTCAACTCTCTCTTTTCCCTCTTTTCCTTCAACTCTCTCTTTTCCCTCTTTTCCCTCGCCTCTCCCTTTAACCGCTTTTCCCTCTTTACACTCGCCGGTCTCTCTCACCTCTTTTCCCACACCTACCTCTTTTCCCGGGTTTCCCTCTTTTCCCTGAACTCTCTCTTTTCACTCTTTTCCCTCGCTTGTCTCTTTTATCTCTTTTTCCGTTCTCTTTTCCCTGGTTTCCCTCTTTTCCATGAACTCTCTCTTTTCATTCTTTCCCCTCGCCTGTCTCTTTTACTTCTTTCCCCTCAACTCTCTCTTCCCTCTTTGCTGTCGCCTGTGGATTTTCCCTCTTTTCCATAAACTCTCTCTTTTCCCTCCTTTCCCGCGCTTGTCTCTTTTCCCTCCTTTCCCTCTCCTCTCTCTCTCACCTCTTTTCCCACACCTACCACTTTTCCCGGGTTTCCCTCTTTTCCACGAACTCTCTCTTTTCCCTCTTTTCCGTCGCTTGTCTCTTTTACCTCTTTTTCCGTTTTGTCTCTTTTGCCTGTTTTCCCTCTTTTCCATGAACTCTCTCTTTTCCTTCTTTTCTCTCGCCTCTCCCTTTAACCGCTTTTCCCTCTTTACCCTCGCCTGTCTCTCTCACCTCTTTTCCCACACCTACCTCTTTTCCCGGGTTTCCCTCTTTTCCCTGAACTCTCTCTTTTCCCTCCTTTCCCTCGCTTGTCTCTTTTATCTCTTTTTCCGTTCTGTCTCTTTTGCCTGTTTTCCCTCTTTTCCATGAACTCTCTCTTTTCATTCTTTCCCCTCGCCTGTCTCTTTTACTTCTTTCCCCTCAACTCTCTCTTCCCTCTTTGCTGTCGCCTGTGGATTTTCCCTGTTTTCCATCAACTCTCTCTTTTCCCTCCTTTCCCTCCCTTGTCTCTTTTACCTCTCTCCCCCTTGCCTGTCTCTTTTCCCGGGTTTCCCTCTTTTCCCTGAACACTCTCTTTTCCCTCCTTTCCCTCGCTTGTCTCTTTTCCCTCTTTTCCCCTTGCCTGTCTCTTTTCCCTGGTTTCCCTCTTTTCCCTCAACTCTCTCTTTTCTCTCTTCCCCCTTTTCCTGTCTCTTCTCCATGGTTTCCCTCTTTTCCCTGAACTCTCTCTTTTCCCTCTTTTCCCTCGCTTGTCTCTTTTACCTCTTTTTCCGTTTTGTCTCTTTTGCCTGTTTTCCCTCTTTTCCTTGAACTCTCTCTTTTCCCTCTTTTCCTTCAACTCTCTCTTTTCCCTCTTTTCCCTCGCCTCTCCCTTTAACCGCTTTTCCCTCTTTACACTCGCCGGTCTCTCTCACCTCTTTTCCCACACCTACCTCTTTTCCCGGGTTTCCCTCTTTTCCCTGAACTCTCTCTTTTCACTCTTTTCCCTCGCTTGTCTCTTTTATCTCTTTTTCCGTTCTCTTTTCCCTGGTTTCCCTCTTTTCCATGAACTCTCTCTTTTCATTCTTTCCCCTCGCCTGTCTCTTTTACTTCTTTCCCCTCAACTCTCTCTTCCCTCTTTGCTGTCGCCTGTGGATTTTCCCTGTTTTCCATCAACTCTCTCTTTTCCCTCCTTTCCCTCCCTTGTCTCTTTTACCTCTCTCCCCCTTGCCTGTCTCTTTTCCCGGGTTTCCCTCTTTTCCCTGAACACTCTCTTTACCCTCCTTTCCCTCGCTTGTCTCTTTTCCCTCTTTTCCCCTTGCCTGTCTCTTTTCCCTGGTTTCCCTCTTTTCCCTCAACTCTCTCTTTTCTCTCTTCCCCCTTTTCCTGTCTCTTCTCCATGGTTTCCCTCTTTTCCCTGAACTCTCTCTTTTCCCTCCTTCCCCTCGCCTGTCTCTCTCACCTCTTTTCCCACACCTACCACTTTTCCCGGGTTTCCCTCTTTTCCACGAACTCTCTCTTTTCCCTCTTTTCTGTCGCTTGTCTCTTTTACCTCTTTTTTCGTTCTTTTGCCTGTTTTCCCTCTTTTCCTTGAACTGTCTCTTTTCCCTCTTTTCCTTCAACTCTCTCTTTTCCCTCTTTTCCCTCGCCTCTCCCTTTAACTGCTTTTCCCTCTTTACACTCGCCAGTCTCTCTCACCTCTTTTCCCACACGTACCTCTTTTCCCGGGTTTCCCTCTTTTCCACGAACTCTCTCTTTTCCCTCTTTTCCGTCGCTTGTCTCTTTTACCTCTTTTTCCGTTCTGTCTCTTTTGCCTGTCTTCCCTCTTTTCCATGAACTCTCTCTTTTCCTTCTTTTCTCTCGCCTCTCCCTTTAACCGCTTTTCCCTCTTTACCCTCGCCTGTCTCTCTCACCTCTTTTCCCACACCTACCACTTTTCCCGGGTTTCCCTCTTTTCCACGAACTCTCTCTTTTCCCTCTTTTCTGTCGCTTGTCTCTTTTACCTCTTTTTTCGTTCTCTTTTGCCTGTTTTCCCTCTTTTCCTTGAACTGTCTCTTTTCCCTCTTTTCCTTCAACTCTCTCTTTTCCCTCTTTTCCCTCGCCTCTCCCTTTAACCGCTTTTCCCTCTTTACACTCGCCTGTCTCTCTCACCTCTTTTCCCACACCTACCTCTTTTCCCGGGTTTCCCGCTTTTCCCTGAACTCTCTCTTTTCACTCTTTTCCCTCGCTTGTCTCTTTTATCTCTTTTTCCGTTCTCTTTTGCCTGGTTTCCCTCTTTTCCATGAACTCTCTCTTTTCATTCTTTCCCCTCGCCTGTCTCTTTTACTTCTTTCCCCTCAACTCTCTCTTCCCTCTTTGCTGTCGCCTGTGGATTTTCCCTGTTTTCCATCAACTCTCTCTTTTCCCTCCTTTCCCGCGCTTGTCTCTTTTCCCTCCTTTCCCTCGCCTCTCTCTCTCACCTCTTTTCCCACACCTACCACTTTTCCCGGGTTTCCCTCTTTTCCACGAACTCTCTCTTTTCCCTCTTTTCCGTCGCTTGTCTCTTTTACCTCTTTTTCCGTTTTGTCTCTTTTGCCTGTTTTCCCTCTTTTCCATGAACTCTCTCTTTTCCTTCTTTTCTCTCGCCTCTCCCTTTAACCGCTTTTCCCTCTTTACCCTCGCCTGTCTCTCTCACCTCTTTTCCCACACCTACCTCTTTTCCCGGGTTTCCCTCTTTTCCCTGAACTCTCTCTTTTCCCTCCTTTCCCTCGCTTGTCTCTTTTATCTCTTTTTCCGTTCTGTCTCTTTTGCCTGTTTTCCCTCTTTTCCATGAACTCTCTCTTTTCATTCTTTCCCCTCGCCTGTCTCTTTTACTTCTTTCCCCTCAACTCTCTCTTCCCTCTTTGCTGTCGCCTGTGGATTTTCCCTGTTTTCCATCAACTCTCTCTTTTCCCTCCTTTCCTTCCCTTGTCTCTTTTACCTCTCTCCCCCTTGCCTGTCTCTTTTCCCTGGTTTCCCTCTTTTCCCTGAACACTCTCTTTTCCCTCCTTTCCCTCGCTTGTCTCTTTTCCCTCTTTTCCCCTTGCCTGTCTCTTTTCCCTGGTTTCCCTCTTTTCCCTGAACTCTCTCTTTTCACTCTTTCCCCTCGCTTGTCTCTTTTCCCTATATTCCCTCAACTCTCTCTTTTCTCGCTTCCCCCTTTTCCTGTCTCTTCTCCATGGTTTCCCTCTTTTCCCTGAACTCTCTCTTTTCCCTCTTTTCCCTCGCTTGTCTCTTTTATCTCTTTTTCCGTTGTCTTTTGCCCGTTTTCCCTCTTTTCCTTGAACTCTCTCTTTTCCCTCTTTTCCCTCGCCTCTCCCTTTAACCGCTTTTCCCTCTTTACACTCGCCTGTCTCTCTCACCACTTTTCCCACACCTACCTCTTTTCCCGGGTTTCCCTCTTTTACCTGAACTCTCTCTTTTCCCTCGCTTGTCTCTTTTATCTCTTTCTCCGTTCTCTCCCTTTTGCCTGTTTTCCCTCTTTTCCATGAACTCTCTCTTTTCATTCTTTCCCCTCGCCTGTCTGTTTTACTTCTTTCCCCTCAACTTTCTCTTCCCTCTTTGCCGTCGCCTGTGTCTTTTCCCTCTTTTCCATCAACTCTCACTTTTCCCTCCCTTCCCTCCCTTCTCTCTTTTACTTCTTTCCCCTCAACTCCCTTTTCCCTCTTTGCCATCGCCTGTGTCTTTTCCCTGTTTTCCATCAACTCTCTCTTTTCCGTCCTTTCCCTTGCTTGTCTCTTTTACCTCTTTCCCCCTTGCCTGTCTCTTTCCCCTGGTTTCCCTCTTTTCCCTGAACTCTCTCTTTTCACTATTTCCCCCCGCTTGTCATTTTCCCTGTATTCCCTCAACTCTCTCTTTTCCCTCTTCCCCTCGCCTGTCTCTCTCACCTCTTTTCCCACACCTACCACTTTTCCCGGGTTTCCCTCTTTTCCACGAACGCTCTCTTTTCCCTCTTTTCTGTCGCTTGTCTCTTCTACCTCTTTTTCCATTCTCTTTTGCCTGTTTTCCCTCTTTTCCATGAACTCTCTCTTTTCCCTCTTCCCCTCGCCTGTCTCTTTTATTTCTTTTTCCATTTATTCTCTTTTGCCTGTTTTCCCTCTTTTCCCTGAACTCTCTCTTTTCACTCTTTTCCCTCGCTTGTCTCTTTTAACTCCTTTTCCGTTCTCTTTTGCCTGTTTTCCCTCTTTTCCATGAACTCTCTCTTTTCATTCTTTCCCCTCGCCTGTCTCTTTTACTTCTTTCCCCTCAACTCTCTCTTCACTCTTTGCTGTCGCCTGTGTCTTTTCCCTGTTTTCCACGAACTCTCCCTTTTCCCTCCTTTCCCGCGCTTGTCTCTTTTCCCTCCTTTCCCTCTCCTCTCTCTCTCACCTCTTTTCCCACACCTACCACTTTTCCCGGGTTTCCCTCTTTTCCACGAACTCTCTCTTTTCCCTCTTTTCCGGCGCTTGTCTCTTTTACCTCTTTTTCCGTTTTGTCTCTTTTGCCTGTTTTCCCTCTTTTCCATGAACTCTCTCTTTTCCTTCTTTTCTCTCGCCTCTCCCTTTAACCGCTTTTCCCTCTTTACCCTCGCCTGTCTCTCTCACCTCTTTTCCCACACCTACCTCTTTTCCCGGGTTTCCCTCTTTTCCCTGAACTCTCTCTTTTCCCTCTTCTCTGTCGCTTGTCTCTTTTACCTCTTTTCTATCTTTCCCCTCGCCTGTCTCTTCTCCCTGGTTTCCCTCTTTTCCCTGAACGCTCTCTTTTCACTCTTTTCCCTCGCTTGTCTCTTTTCCCTGTATTCCCTCAACTCTCTCTTTCCCCTCTTCCCCCCTTCCCCGTCTCTTCTCCATGGTTTCCCTCTTTTCCCTGAACTCTCTCTTTTCCCTCCTTTCCCTCCCTTGTCTCTTTTACTTCTTTCCCCTCAACTCTCTCTTCACTCTTTGCTGTCGGCTGTGGATATTCCCTGTTTTCCATCAACTCTCTCTTTTACCTCTTTCCCCTCGCTTGTCTCTTTTACTTTTTTCCCCTCGCCTGTCTCTTTTACTTCTTTCCCCTCAACTCTCTCTTCACTCTTTGCTGTCGCCTGTGGATTTTCCCTGTTTTCCAGCAACTCTCTCTTTTCCCTCCTTTCCCTCGCTTGTCTCTTTTACCTCTTTCCCCCTTGCCTGTCTCTTTTCCCTGGTTTCCCTCTTTTCCCTGAACGATCTCTTTTCACTCTCTTCCCTGAACGCTCTCTTTTCACTCTCTTCCCTCGCTTGTCTCTTTTCCCTGTATTCCCTCAACTCTCTCTTTCCCCTCTTCCCCCCTTCCCCGTCTCTTCTCCATGGTTTCCCTCTTTTCCCTGAACTCTCTCTTTTCCCTCCTTTCCCTCCCTTGTCTCTTTTACTTCTTTCCCCTCAACTCTCTCTTCACTCTCTGCTGTCGGCTGTGGATATTCCCTGTTTTCCATCAACTGTCTCGTTTACCTCTTTCCCCTCGCTTGTCTCTTTTACTTCTTTCCCCTCAACTCTCTCTTCACTCTTTGCTGTCGCCTGTGGATTTTCCCTGTTTTCCATCACCTCTCTCTTTTCCCTCCTTTCCCTCGCTTGTCTCTTTTACCTCTTTCCCCCTTGCCTGTCTCTTTTCCCTGGTTTCCCTCTTTTCCCTGAACACTCTCTTTTCACTCTTTTCCCTCGCTTGTCTCTTTTCCCTGTATTCCCTCAACTCTCTCTTTTCCCTCTTCCCCTCGCCTGTCTCTTTTATATCTTCTTCCATTTTGTCTCTTTTGCCTGGTTTCCCTCTGTTCCCTGAACTCTCTCTTTTCACTCTTTTCCCTCGCTTGTCTCTTTTCCCTGTATTCCCTCAACTCTCTCTTTTCCCTCTTCCCCTCGCCTGTCTCTTTTATCTCTTCTTCCATTTTGTCTCTTTTGCCTGGTTTCCCTCTTTTCCCTGAACTCTCTCTTTTCACTCTTTTGCCTCACTTGTCTCTTTTACCTCTTTTCCCCTTGCCTGTCTCTTTTCCCTGGTTTCCCTTCTTTTCCATGAACTCTCTCTTTTCCCTCTTTTCCCTCGCTTGTCTCTTTTCCCTGTATTCCCTCAACTCTCTCTTTCCCCTCATCCCCCCTTCCCTGTGTCTTCTCCATGGTTTCCCTCTTTTCCCTGAACTCTCTCTTTTCACTTTTTCCCCTCGCCTGTCTGTTTTACTTCTTTCCCCTCAACTTTCTCTTCCCTCTTTGCCGTCGCCTGTGTCTATTCCCTCTTTTCCATCAACTCTCCCTTTTCCCTCCTTTCCCTCCCTTGTCTCTTTTAATTCTTTCCCCTCAACTCCCTTTTCCCTCTTTGCCGTCGCCTGTGTCTTTTCCCTGTTTTCCAGCAACTCTCTCTTTTCCGTCCTTTCCCTTGCTTGCTTCTTTTACCTCTTTCCCCCTTGCCTGTCTCTTTTCCCTGGTTTCCCTCTTTTCCCTGAACTCTCTCTTTTCACTCTTTTCCCTCACTTGTCTCTTTTCCCTGTATTCCCTCAACTCTCTCTTTTCTCTCTTACCCCTTTTCCTGTCTCTTCTCCATGGTTTCCCTCTTTTCCCTGAACTCTCTCTTTTCCCTCTTTTCCCTCGCTTGTCTCTTTTACCTCTTTTTCCGTTTTGTCTCTTTTGCCTGTTTTCCCTCTTTTCCTTGAACTCTCTCTTTTCCCTCTTTTCCCTCGCCTCTCCCTTTAACCGCTTTTCCCTCTTTACACTCGCCTGTCTCTCTCACCACTTTTCCCACACCTACCTCTTTTCCCGGGTTTCCCTCTTTTACCTGTACTCTCTCTTTTCCCTCGCTTGTCTCTTTTATCTCTTTCTCCGTTCTGTCCCTTTTGCCTGTTTTCCCTCTTTTCCATGAACTCTGTCTTTTCATTCTTTCCCCTCGCCTGTCTCTTTTACTTCTTTCCCCTCAACTCTCTCTTCCCTCTTTGCCGTCGCCTGTGTCTTTTCCCTCTTTTCCATCAACTCTCCCTTTTCCCTCCTTTCCCTTGCTTGTCTCTTTTACCTCTTTCCCCCTTGCCTGTCTCTTTCCCCTGGTTTCCCTCTTTTCCCTGAACTCTCTCTTTTCACTATTTCCCCCCGCTTGTCATTTTCCCTGTATTCCCTCAACTCTCTCTTTTCCCTCTTCCCCTCGCCTGTCTCTCTCACCTCTTTTCCCACACCTACCACTTTTCCCGGGTTTCCCTGTTTTCCACGAACTCTCTCTTTTCCCTCTTTTCTGTCGCTTGTCTCTTCTACCTCTTTTTCCATTCTCTTTTGCCTGTTTTCCCTCTTTTCCATGAACTCTCTCTTTTCCCTCTTCCCCTCGCCTGTCTCTTTTATTTCTTTTTCCATTTTTTCTCTTTTGCCTGTTTTCCCTCTTTTCCCTGAACTCTCTCTTTTCCCTCCTTTCCCTCCCTTGTCTCTTTTACTTCTTTCCCCTCAACTCCCTTTTCCCTCTTTGCCGTCGCCTGTCTTTTCCCTGTTTTCCATCAACTCTCTCTTTTCCCTCCTTTCCCTCGCTTGTCTCTTTTGCCTCTTTTCCCCCGCTTGTCTCTCTCACCTCTTTCCCCACACCTGCCTCTTTTCCCTTGTTTCCCTCTTTTCCCTGAACTCTCTCTTTTCGTTCTTTCCCCTCGCCTGTCTGTTTTACTTCTTTCCCCTCAACTTTCTCTTCCCTCTTTGCCGTCGCCTGTGTCTTTTCCCTCTTTTCCATCAACACTCCCTTTTCCCTCCTTTCCCTCCCTTGTCTCTTTTACTTCTTTCCCCTCAACTCCCTTTTCCCTCTTTGCCGTCGCCTGTGTCTTTTCCCTGTTTTCCAGCAACTCTCTCTTTTCTGTCCTTTCCCTTGCTTGCCTCTTTTACCTCTTTCCCCCTTGCCTCTTTTCCCTGGTTTCCCTCTTTTCCCTGAACTCTCTCTTTTCACTCTTTTCCCTCACTTGTCTCTTTTCCCTGTATTCCCTCAACTCTCTCTTTTCTCTCTTACCCCTTTTCCTGTCTCTTCTCCATGGTTTCCTTCTTTTCCCTGAACACTCTCTTTTCCCTCCTTTCCCTCACTTGTCTCTTTTACCTCTTTTCCCCTTGCCTGTCTCTTTTCCCTGGTTTCCGTTCTTTTCCATGAACTCTCTCTTTTCCCTCTTTTCCCTCGCTTGTCTCTTTTCCCTGTATTCCCTCAACTCTCTCTTTTCTCTCTTCCCCCTTTTCCTGTCTCTTCTCCATGGTTTCCCTCTTTTCCCTGAACTCTCTCTTTTCCCTCTTTTCCCTCGATTGTCTCTTTTATCTCTTTTTCTGTTCTCTTTTGCCCGTTTTCCCTCTTTTCCTTGAACTCTCTCTTTTCCCTCTTTTCCTTGAACTCTCTCTTCTCCCTCTTTTCCCTCGCCTCTCCCTTTAACCGCTTTTCCCTCTTTACACTCGCCTGTCTCTCTCACCACTTTTCCCACACCTACCTCTTTTCCCGGGTTTCCCTCTTTTACCTGAACTCTCTCTTTTCCCTCGCTTGTCTCTTTTATCTCTTTCTCCGTTCTGTCCCTTTTGCCTGTTTTCCCTCTTTTCCATGAACTCTCTCTTTTCATTCTTTCCCCTCGCCTGTCTCTTTTACTTCTTTCCCCTCAACTCTCTCTTCCCTCTTTGCCGTCGCCTGTGTCTTTTCCCTCTTTTCCATCAACTCTCCCTTTTCCCTCCCTTCCCTCCCTTCTCTCTTTTACTTCTTTCCCCTCAACTCCCTTTTCCCTCTTTGCCATCGCCTGTGTCTTTTCCCTGTTTTCCATCAACTCTCTCTTTTCCGTCCTTTCCCTTGCTTGTCTCTTTTACCTCTTTCCCCCTTGCCTGTCTCTTTCCCCTGGTTTCCCTCTTTTCCCTGAACTCTCTCTTTTCACTATTTCCCCCCGCTTGTCATTTTCCCTGTATTCCCTCAACTCTCTCTTTTCCCTCTTCCCCTCGCCTGTCTCTCTCACCTCTTTTCCCACACCTACCACTTTTCCCGGGTTTCCCTCTTTTCCACGAACGCTCTCTTTTCCCTCTTTTCTGTCGCTTGTCTCTTCTACCTCTTTTTCCATTCTCTTTTGCCTGTTTTCCCTCTTTTCCATGAACTCTCTCTTTTCCCTCTTCCCCTCGCCTGTCTCTTTTATTTCTTTTTCCATTTATTCTCTTTTGCCTGTTTTCCCTCTTTTCCCTGAACTCTCTCTTTTCACTCTTTTCCCTCGCTTGTCTCTTTTAACTCCTTTTCCGTTCTCTTTTGCCTGTTTTCCCTCTTTTCCATGAACTCTCTCTTTTCATTCTTTCCCCTCGCCTGTCTCTTTTACTTCTTTCCCCTCAACTCTCTCTTCCCTCTTTGCTGTCGCCTGTGTCTTTTCCCTCTTTTCCATAAACTCTCTCTTTTCCCTCCTTTCCCGCGCTTGTCTCTTTTCCCTCCTTTCCCTCGCCTGTCTCTCTCACCTCTTTTCCCACACCTACCACTTTTCCCGGGTTTCCCTCTTTTCCACGAACTCTCTCTTTTCCCTCTTTTCTGTCGCTTGTCTCTTTTACCTCTTTTTCCGTTCTCTTTTGCCTGTTTTCCCTCTTTTCCATGAACTCTCTCTTTTCCTTCTTTTCTCTCGCCTCTCCCTTTAACCGCTTTTCCCTCTTTACCCTCGCCTGTCTCTCTCACCTCTTTTCCCACACCTACCTCTTTTCCCGGGTTTCCCTCTTTTCCCTGAACTCTCTCTTTTCCCTCTTCTCTGTCGCTTGTCTCTTTTACCTCTTTTCTATCTTTCCCCTCGCCTGTCTCTTCTCCCTGGTTTCCCTCTTTTCCCTGAACGCTCTCTTTTCACTCTTTTCCCTCACTTGTCTCTTTTCCCTGTATTCCCTCAAGTCTCTCTTTCCCCTCTTCCCCCCTTCCCCGTCTCTTCTCCATGGTTTCCCTCTTTTCCCTGAACTCTCTCTTTTCCCTCCTTTCCCTCCCTTGTCTCTTTTACTTCTTTCCCCTCAACTCTCTCTTCACTCTTTGCTGTCGGCTGTGGATATTCCCTGTTTTCCAGCAACTCTCTCTTTTCCCTCCTTTCCCTCGCTTGTCTCTTTTACCTCTTTCCCCCTTGCCTGTCTCTTTTGCCTGGTTTCCCTCTGTTCCCTGAACTCTCTCTTTTCCCTCTTTTCCCTCGCTTGTCTCTTTTCCCTGTATTCCCTCAACTCTCTCTTTCCCCTCTTCCCGCCTTCCCTGTCTCTTCTCCATGGTTTCCCTCTTTTCCCTGAACTCTCTCTTTTCCCTCTTTTCCCTCGCTTGTCTCTTTTACCTCTTTTTCCGTTTTGTCTCTTTTGCCTGTTTTCCCTCTTTTCCTTGAACTCTCTCTTTTCCCTCTTTTCCTTCGCCTCTCCCTTTAACCGCTTTTCCCTCTTTACACTCGCCTGTCTCTCTCACCACTTTTCCCACACCTACCTCTTTTCCCGGGTTTCCCTCTTTTACCTGAACTCTCTCTTTTCCCTCGCTTGTCTCTTTTATCTCTTTCTCCGTTCTGTCCCTTTTGCCTGTTTTCCCTCTTTTCCATGAACTCTCTCTTTTCATTCTTTCCCCTCGCCTGTCTCTTTTACTTCTTTCCCCTCAACTCTCTCTTCCCTCTTTGCCGTCGCCTGTGTCTTTTCCCTCTTTTCCGTCAACTCTCCCTTTTCCCTCCTTTCCCTTGCTTGTCTCTTTTACCTCTTTCCCCCTTGCCTGTCTCTTTCCCCTGGTTTCCCTCTTTTTCCTGAACTCTCTCTTTTCACTATTTCCCCCCGCTTGTCATTTTCCCTGTATTCCCTCAACTCTCTCTTTTCCCTCTTCCCCTCGCCTGTCTCTCTCACCTCTTTTCCCACACCTACCACTTTTCCCGGGTTTCCCTCTTTTCCACGAACTCTCTCTTTTCCCTCTTTTCTGTCGCTTGTCTCTTCTACCTCTTTTTCCGTTCTCTTTTGCCTGTTTTCCCTCTTTTCCATGAACTCTCTCTTTTCCCTCTTCCCCTCGCCTGTCTCTTTTATTTCTTTTTCCATTTTTTCTCTTTTGCCTGTTTTCCCTCTTTTCCCTGAACTCTCTCTTTTCCCTCCTTTCCCTCCCTTGTCTCTTTTACTTCTTTCCCCTCAACTCCCTTTTCCCTCTTTGCCGTCGCCTGTGTCTTTTCCCTATTTTCCATCAACTCTCTCTTTTCCCTCCTTTCCCTCGCTTGTCTCTTTTGCCTCTTTTCCCCCGCTTGTCTCTCTCACCTCTTTCCCCACACCTGCCTCTTTTCCCTGGTTTCCCTCTTTTCCCTGAACTCTCTCTTTTCACTTTTTCCCCTCGCCTGTCTGTTTTACTTCTTTCCCCTCAACTTTCTCTTCCCTCTTTGCCGTCGCCTGTGTCTTTTCCCTCTTTTCCATCAACACTCCCTTTTCCCTCCTTTCCCTCCCTTGTCTCTTTTACTTCTTTCCCCTCAACTCCCTTTTCCCTCTTTGCCGTCGCCTGTGTCTTTTCCCTGTTTTCCATCAACTCTCTCTTTTCCGTCCTTTCCCTTGCTTGCCTCTTTTACCTCTTTCCCCCTTGCCTCTTTTCCCTGGTTTCCCTCTTTTCCCTGAACTCTCTCTTTTCACTCTTTTCCCTCACTTGTCTCTTTTCCCTGTATTCCCTCAACTCTCTCTTTTCTCTCTTGCCCCTTTTCCTGTCTCTTCTCCATGGTTTCCCTCTTTTCCCTGAACACTCTCTTTTCCCTCCTTTCCCTCACTTGTCTCTTTTACCTCTTTTCCCCTTGCCTGTCTCTTTTCCCTGGTTTCCCTTCTTTTCCATGAACTCTCTCTTTTCCCTCTTTTCCCTCGCTTGTCTCTTTTCCCTGTATTCCCTCAACTCTCTCTTTTCTCTCTTCCCCCTTTTCCTGTCTCTTCTCCATGGTTTCCCTCTTTTCCCTGAACTCTCTCTTTTCCCTCTTTTCCCTCGCTTGTCTCTTTTATCTCTTTTTCCGTTCTCTTTTGCCCGTTTTCCCTCTTTTCCCTGAACTCTCTCTTTTCCCTCTTTTCCTTGAACTCTCTCTTCTCCCTCTTTTCCCTCGCCTCTCCCTTTAACCGCTTTTCCCTCTTTACACTCGCCTGTCTCTCTCACCACTTTTCCCACACCTACCTCTTTTCCCGGGTTTCCCTCTTTTACCTGAACTCTCTCTTTTCCCTCGCTTGTCTCTTTTATCTCTTTCTACGTTCTTTCCCTTTTGCCTGTTTTCCCTCTTTTCCATGAACTCTCTCTTTTCATTCTTTCCCCTCGCCTGTCTCTTTTACTTCTTTCCCCTCAACTCTCTCTTCCCTCTTTGCCGTCGCCTGTGTCTTTTCCCTCTTTTCCATCAACTCTCCCTTTTCCCTCCCTTCCCTCCCTTCTCTCTTTTACTTCTTTCCCCTCAACTCCCTTTTCCCTCTTTGCCATCGCCTGTGTCTTTTCCCTGTTTTCCATCAACTCTCTCTTTTCCGTCCTTTCCCTTGCTTGTCTCTTTTACCTCTTTCCCCCTTGCCTGTCTCTTTCCCCTGGTTTCCCTCTTTTCCCTGAACTCTCTCTTTTCACTATTTCCCCCCGCTTGTCATTTTCCCTGTATTCCCTCAACTCTCTCTTTTCCCTCTTCCCCTCGCCTGTCTCTCTCAACTCTTTTCCCACACCTACCACTTTTCCCGGGTTTCCCTCTTTTCCACGAACTCTCTCTTTTCCCTCTTTTCTGTCGCTTGTCTCTTCTACCTCTTTTTCCGTTCTCTTTTGCCTGTTTTCCCTCTTTTCCATGAACTTTCTCTTTTCCCTCTTCCCCTCGCCTGTCTCTCTTATTTCTTTTTCCATTTATTCTCTTTTGCCTGTTTTCCCTCTTTTCCCTGAACTCTCTCTTTTCCCTCCTTTCCCTCCCTTGTCTCTTTTATCTCCTTTTCCGTTCTCTTTTGCCTGTTTTCCCTCTTTTCCATGAACTCTCTCTTTTCATTCTTTCCCCTCGCCTGTCTCTTTTACTTCTTTCCCCTCAACTCTCTCTTCCCTCTTTGCTGTCGCCTGTGTCTTTTCCCTCTTTTCCATAAACTCTCTCTTTTCCCTCCTTTCCCGCGCTTGTCTCTTTTCCCTCCTTTCCCTCGCCTGTCTCTCTCACCTCTTTTCCCACACCTACCACTTTTCCCGGGTTTCCCTCTTTTCCACGAACTCTCTCTTTTCCCTCTTTTCTGTCGCTTGTCTCTTTTACCTCTTTTTCCGTTCTCTTTTGCCTGTTTTCCCTCTTTTCCATGAACTCTCTCTTTTCCTTCTTTTCTCTCGCCTCTCCCTTTAACCGCTTTTCCCTCTTTACCCTCGCCTGTCTCTCTCACCTCTTTTCCCACACCTACCTCTTTTCCCGGGTTTCCCTCTTTTCCCTGAACTCTCTCTTTTCCCTCTTCTCTGTCGCTTGTCTCTTTTACCTCTTTTCTATCTTTCCCCTCGCCTGTCTCTTCTCCCTGGTTTCCCTCTTTTCCCTGAACGCTCTCTTTTCACTCTTTTCCCTCACTTGTCTCTTTTCCCTGTATTCCCTCAAGTCTCTCTTTCCCCTCTTCCCCCCTTCCCCGTCTCTTCTCCATGGTTTCCCTCTTTTCCCTGAACTCTCTCTTTTCCCTCCTTTCCCTCCCTTGTCTCTTTTACTTCTTTCCCCTCAACTCTCTCTTCACTCTTTGCTGTCGGCTGTGGATATTCCCTGTTTTCCAGCAACTCTCTCTTTTCCCTCCTTTCCCTCGCTTGTCTCTTTTACCTCTTTCCCCCTTGCCTGTCTCTTTTGCCTGGTTTCCCTCTGTTCCCTGAACTCTCTCTTTTCCCTCTTTTCCCTCGCTTGTCTCTTTTCCCTGTATTCCCTCAACTCTCTCTTTCCCCTCTTCCCGCCTTCCCTGTCTCTTCTCCATGGTTTCCCTCTTTTCCCTGAACTCTCTCTTTTCCCTCCTTCCCCTCGCCTGTCTCTCTCACCTCTTTTCCCACACCTACCACTTTTCCCGGGTTTCCCTCTTTTCCACGAACTCTCTCTTTTCCCTCTTTTCCGTCGCTTGTCTCTTTTACCTCTTTTTCCGTTTTGTCTCTTTTGCCTGTTTTCCCTCTTTTCCATGAACTCTCTCTTTTCCTTCTTTTCTCTCGCCTCTCCCTTTAACTGCTTTTCCCTCTTTACCCTCGCCTGTCTCTCTCACCTCTTTTCCCACACCTACCTCTTTTCCCGGGTTTCCCTCTTTTCCATGAACTCTCTCTTTTCATTCTTTCCCCTCGCCTGTCTCTTTTACTTCTTCCCCCTCAACTCTCTCTTCCCTCTTTGCCGTCGCCTGTGTCTTTTCCCTCTTTTCCGTCAACTCTCCCTTTTCCCTCCTTTCCCTTGCTTGTCTCTTTTACCTCTTTCCCCCTTGCCTGTCTCTTTCCCCTGGTTTACCTCTTTTTCCTGAACTCTCTCTTTTCACTATTTCCCCCCGCTTGTCATTTTCCCTGTATTCCCTCAACTCTCTCTTTTCCCTCTTCCCCTCGCCTGTCTCTCTCACCTCTTTTCCCACACCTACCACTTTTCCCGGGTTTCCCTCTTTTCCACGAACTCTCTCTTTTCCCTCTTTTCTGTCGCTTGTCTCTTCTACCTCTTTTTCCGTTCTCTTTTGCCTGTTTTCCCTCTTTTCCATGAACTCTCTCTTTTCCCTCTTCCCCTCGCCTGTCTCTTTTATTACTTTTTCCATTTTTTCTCTTTTGCCTGTTTTCCCTCTTTTCCCTGAACTCTCTCTTTTCCCTCCTTTCCCTCCCTTGTCTCTTTTACTTCTTTCCCCTCAACTCCCTTTTCCCTCTTTGCCGTCGCCTGTGTCTTTTCCCTATTTTCCATCAACGCTCTCTTTTCCCTCCTTTCCCTCGCTTGTCTCTTTTGCCTCTTTTCCCCCGCTTGTCTCTCTCACCTCTTTCCCCACACCTGCCTCTTTTCCCTGGTTTCCCTCTTTTCCCTGAACTCTCTCTTTTCACTTTTTCCCCTCGCCTGTCTGTTTTACTTCTTTCCCCTCAACTTTCTCTTCCCTCTTTGCCGTCGCCTGTGTCTTTTCCCTCTTTTCCATCAACACTCCCTTTTCCCTCCTTTCCCTCCCTTGTCTCTTTTACTTCTTTCCCCTCAACTCCCTTTTCCCTCTTTGCCGTCGCCTGTGTCTTTTCCCTGTTTTCCATCAACTCTCTCTTTTCCGTCCTTTCCCTTGCTTGCCTCTTTTACCTCTTTCCCCCTTGCCTCTTTTCCCTGGTTTCCCTCTTTTCCCTGAACTCTCTCTTTTCACTCTTTTCCCTCACTTGTCTCTTTTCCCTGTATTCCCTCAACTCTCTCTTTTCTCTCTTGCCCCTTTTCCTGTCTCTTCTCCATGGTTTCCCTCTTTTCCCTGAACACTCTCTTTTCCCTCCTTTCCCTCACTTGTCTCTTTTACCTCTTTTCCCCTTGCCTGTCTCTTTTCCCTGGTTTCCCTTCTTTTCCATGAACTCTCTCTTTTCCCTCTTTTCCCTCGCTTGTCTCTTTTCCCTGTATTCCCTCAACTCTCTCTTTTCTCTCTTCCCCCTTTTCCTGTCTCTTCTCCATGGTTTCCCTCTTTTCCCTGAACTCTCTCTTTTCCCTCTTTTCCCTCGCTTGTCTCTTTTATCTCTTTTTCCGTTCTCTTTTGCCCGTTTTCCCTCTTTTCCCTGAACTCTCTCTTTTCCCTCTTTTCCTTGAACTCTCTCTTCTCCCTCTTTTCCCTCGCCTCTCCCTTTAACCGCTTTTCCCTCTTTACACTCGCCTGTCTCTCTCACCACTTTTCCCACACCTACCTCTTTTCCCGGGTTTCCCTCTTTTACCTGAACTCTCTCTTTTCCCTCGCTTGTCTCTTTTATCTCTTTCTCCGTTCTGTCCCTTTTGCCTGTTTTCCCTCTTTTCCATGAACTCTCTCTTTTCATTCTTTCCCCTCGCCTGTCTCTTTTACTTCTTTCCCCTCAACTCTCTCTTCCCTCTTTGCCGTCGCCTGTGTCTTTTCCCTCTTTTCCATCAACTCTCCCTTTTCCCTCCCTTCCCTCCCTTCTCTCTTTTACTTCTTTCCCCTCAACTCCCTTTTCCCTCTTTGCCATCGCCTGTGTCTTTTCCCTGTTTTCCATCAACTCTCTCTTTTCCGTCCTTTCCCTTGCTTGTCTCTTTTACCTCTTTCCCCCTTGCCTGTCTCTTTCCCCTGGTTTCCCTCTTTTCCCTGAACTCTCTCTTTTCACTATTTCCCCCCGCTTGTCATTTTCCCTGTATTCCCTCAACTCTCTCTTTTCCCTCTTCCCCTCGCCTGTCTCTCTCAACTCTTTTCCCACACCTACCACTTTTCCCGGGTTTCCCTCTTTTCCACGAACTCTCTCTTTTCCCTCTTTTCTGTCGCTTGTCTCTTCTACCTCTTTTTCCGTTCTCTTTTGCCTGTTTTCCCTCTTTTCCATGAACTTTCTCTTTTCCCTCTTCCCCTCGCCTGTCTCTCTTATTTCTTTTTCCATTTATTCTCTTTTGCCTGTTTTCCCTCTTTTCCCTGAACTCTCTCTTTTCCCTCCTTTCCCTCCCTTGTCTCTTTTATCTCCTTTTCCGTTCTCTTTTGCCTGTTTTCCCTCTTTTCCATGAACTCTCTCTTTTCATTCTTTCCCCTCGCCTGTCTCTTTTACTTCTTTCCCCTCAACTCTCTCTTCCCTCTTTGCTGTCGCCTGTGTCTTTTCCCTCTTTTCCATAAACTCTCTCTTTTCCCTCCTTTCCCGCGCTTGTCTCTTTTCCCTCCTTTCCCTCGCCTGTCTCTCTCACCTCTTTTCCCACACCTACCACTTTTCCCGGGTTTCCCTCTTTTCCACGAACTCTCTCTTTTCCCTCTTTTCTGTCGCTTGTCTCTTTTACCTCTTTTTCCGTTCTCTTTTGCCTGTTTTCCCTCTTTTCCATGAACTCTCTCTTTTCCTTCTTTTCTCTCGCCTCTCCCTTTAACCGCTTTTCCCTCTTTACCCTCGCCTGTCTCTCTCACCTCTTTTCCCACACCTACCTCTTTTCCCGGGTTTCCCTCTTTTCCCTGAACTCTCTCTTTTCCCTCTTCTCTGTCGCTTGTCTCTTTTACCTCTTTTCTATCTTTCCCCTCGCCTGTCTCTTCTCCCTGGTTTCCCTCTTTTCCCTGAACGCTCTCTTTTCACTCTTTTCCCTCACTTGTCTCTTTTCCCTGTATTCCCTCAAGTCTCTCTTTCCCCTCTTCCCCCCTTCCCCGTCTCTTCTCCATGGTTTCCCTCTTTTCCCTGAACTCTCTCTTTTCCCTCCTTTCAATCCCTTGTCTCTTTTACTTCTTTCCCCTCAACTCTCTCTTCACTCTTTGCTGTCGGCTGTGGATATTCCCTGTTTTCCAGCAACTCTCTCTTTTCCCTCCTTTCCCTCGCTTGTCTCTTTTACCTCTTTCCCCCTTGCCTGTCTCTTTTGCCTGGTTTCCCTCTGTTCCCTGAACTCTCTCTTTTCCCTCTTTTCCCTCGCTTGTCTCTTTTCCCTGTATTCCCTCAACTCTCTCTTTCCCCTCTTCCCCCCTTCCCTGTCTCTTCTCCATGGTTTCCCTCTTTTCCCTGAACTCTCTCTTTTCCCTCCTTCCCCTCGCCTGTCTCTCTCACCTCTTTTCCCACACCTACCACTTTTCCCGGGTTTCCCTCTTTTCCACGAACTCTCTCTTTTCCCTCTTTTCCGTCGCTTGTCTCTTTTACCTCTTTTTCCATTTTGTCTCTTTTGCCTGTTTTCCCTCTTTTCCATGAACTCTCTCTTTTCCTTCTTTTCTCTCGCCTCTCCCTTTAACTGCTTTTCCCTCTTTACCCTCGCCTGTCTCTCTCACCTCTTTTCCCACACCTACCTCTTTTCCCGGGTTTCCCTCTTTTCCCTGAACTCTCTCTTTTCCCTCCTTTCCCTCGCTTGTCTCTTTTATCTCTTTTTCCGTTCTGTCTCTTTTGCCTGTTTTCCCTCTTTTCCATGAACTCTCTCTTTTCATTCTTTCCCCTCGCCTGTCTCTTTTACTTCTTTCCCCTCAACTCTCTCTTCCCTCTTTGCTGTCGCCTGTGGATTTTCCCTGTTTTCCATCAACTCTCTCTTTTCCCTCCTTTCCCGCGCTTGTCTCTTTTCCCTCCTTTCCCTCGCCTGTCTCTCTCACCTCTTTTCCCACACCTACCACTTTTCCCGGATTTCCCTCTTTTCCACGAATTCTCTCTTTTCCCTCTTTTCTGTCGCTTGTCTCTTTTACCTCTTTTTCCGTTCTCTTTTGCCTGTTTTCCCTCCTTTCCATGAACTCTCTCTTTTCCTTCTTTTCTCTCGCCTCTCCCTTTAACCGCTTTTCCCTCTTTACCCTCGCCTGTCTCTCTCACCTCTTTTCCCACACCTACCTCTTTTCCCGGGTTTCCCTCTTTTCCCTGAACTCTCTCTTTTCCCTCTTTTCTGTCGCTTGTTTTTTTTCCCTGTATTCCCTCAACTCTCTCTTTCCCCTCTTCCCCCCTTCCCCGTCTCTTCTCCATGGTTTCCCTCTTTTCCCTGAACTCTCTCTTTTCCCTCCTTTCCCTCGCTTGTCTCTTTTACCTCTTTTCCCCTTGCCTGTCTCTTTTCCCTGGCTTCCCTTCTTTTCCATGAACTCTCTCTTTTACCTGCTTCCCCTCGCCTGTCTCTCTCACCTCTTTTCCCACACCTACCACTTTTCCCGGGTTTCCCTCTTTTCCACGAACTCTCTCTTTTCCCTCTTTTCTGTCGCTTGTCTCTTTTACCTCTTTTTCCGTTCTCTTTTGCCTGTTTTCCCTCTTTTCCATGAACTCTCTGTTTTCCTTCTTTTCTCTCGCCTCTCCCTTTAACCGCTTTTCCCTCTTTACCCTCGCCTGTCTCTCTCACCTCTTTTCCCACACCTACCTCTTTTCCCGAGTTTGCCTCTTTTCCCTGAACTCTCTCTTTTCCCTCTTCTCTGTCGCTTGTCTCTTTTACCTCTTTTCTATCTTTCCCCTCGCCTGTCTCTTCTCCCTGGTTTCCCTCTTTTCCCTCAACGCTCTCTTTTCACTCTTTTCCCTCGCTTGTCTCTTTTCCCTGTATTCCCTCAACTCTCTCTTTCCCCTCTTCCCCCCTTCCCCGTCTCTTCTCCATGGTTTCCCTCTTTTCCCTGAACTCTCTCTTTTCACTCTTTTCCCTCGCTTGTCTCTTTTCCCTGTATTCCCTCAACTCTCTCTTTTCCCTCTTCCCCTCGCCTGTCTCTTTTATCTCTTCTTCCATTTTGTCTCTTTTGCCTGGTTTCCCTCTGTTCCCTGAACTCTCTCTTTTCACTCTTTTCCCTCACTTGTCTCTTTTCCCTGTATTCCCTCAACACTCTCTTTTCTCTCTTACCCCTTTTCCTGTCTCTTCTCCATGGTTTCCCTCTTTTCCCTGAACACTCTCTTTTCCCTCCTTTCCCTCACTTGTCTCTTTTACCTCTTTTCCCCTTGCCTGTCTCTTTTCCGTGGTTTCCCTTCTTTTCCATGAACTCTCTCTTTTCCCTCTTTTCCCTCGCTTGTCTCTTTTCCCTGTATTCCCTCAACTCTCTCTTTCCCCTCTTCCCCCCTTCCCTGTCTCTTCTCCATGGTTTCCCTCTTTTCCCTGAACTCTCTCTTTTCCCTCCTTCCCCTCGCCTGTCTCTCTCACCTCTTTTCCCACACCTACCACTTTTCCCGGGTTTCCCTCTTTTCCACGAACTCTCTCTTTTCCCTCTTTTCTGTCGCTTCTCTCTTTTACCTCCTTTTTCGTTCTCTTTTGCCTGTTTTCCCTCTTTTCCTTGAACTGTCTCTTTTCCCTCTTTTCCTTGAACTCTCTCTTTTCCCTCTTTTCCCTCGCCTCTCCCTTTAACCGCTTTTCCCTCTTTACACTCGCCTGTCTCTCTCACCTCTTTTCCCACACCTACCTCTTTTCCCGGGTATCCCTCTTTTCCCTGAACTCTCTCTTTTCACTCTTTTCCCTCGCTTGTCTCTTTTATCTCTTTTTCCGTTCTCTTTTGCCTGTTTTCCCTCTTTTCCATGAACTCTCTCTTTTCCCTCTTTTCCGTCGCTTGTCTCTTTTACCTCTTTTTCCATTTTGTCTCTTTTGCCTGTTTTCCCTCTTTTCCATGAACTGTCTCTTTTCCTTCTTTTCTCTCGCCTCTCCCTTTAACTGCTTTTCCCTCTTTACCCTCGCCTGTCTCTCTCACCTCTTTTCCCACACCTACCTCTTTTCCCGGGTTTCCCTCTTTTCCCTGAACTCTCTCTTTTCCCTCCTTTCCCTCGCTTGTCTCTTTTATCTCTTTTTCCGTTCTGTCTCTTTTGCCTGTTTTCCCGCTTTTCCATGAACTCTCTCTTTTCATTCTTTCCCCTCGCCTGTCTCTTTTACTTCTTTCCCCTCAACTCTCTCTTCCCTCTTTGCGGTCGCCTGTGGATTTTCCCTGTTTTCCATCAACTCTCTCTTTTCCCTCCTTTCCCTCCCTTGTCTCTTTTACCTCTCTCCCCCTTGCCTGTCTCTTTTCCCTGGTTTCCCTCTTTTCCCTGAACTCTCTCTTTTCACTCTTTTCCCTCGCTTGTCTCTTTTCCCTGTATCACCTCAACTCTCTCTCTTCTCTCTTCCCCCTTTTCCTGTCTCTTCTCCATGGTTTCCCTCTTTTCCCTGAACTCTCTCTTTTCACTCTTTTCCCTCGCTTGTCTCTTTTCCCTGTATTCCCTCAACTCTCTCTTTTCCCTCTTCCCCTCGCCTGTCTCTTTTATCTCTTCTTCCATTTTGTCTCTTTTGCCTGGTTTCCCTCTGTTCCCTGAACTCTCTCTTTTCACTCTTTTCCCTCACTTGTCTCTTTTCCCTGTATTCCCTCAACACTCTCTTTTCTCTCTTACCCCTTTTCCTGTCTCTTCTCCATGGTTTCCCTCTTTTCCCTGAACACTCTCTTTTCCCTCCTTTCCCTCACTTGTCTCTTTTACCTCTTTTCCCCTTGCCTGTCTCTTTTCCGTGGTTTCCCTTCTTTTCCATGAACTCTCTCTTTTCCCTCTTTTCCCTCGCTTGTCTCTTTTCCCTGTATTCCCTCAACTCTCTCTTTCCCCTCTTCCCCCCTTCCCTGTCTCTTCTCCATGGTTTCCCTCTTTTCCCTGAACTCTCTCTTTTCCCTCCTTCCCCTCGCCTGTCTCTCTCACCTCTTTTCCCACACCTACCACTTTTCCCGGGTTTCCCTCTTTTCCACGAACTCTCTCTTTTCCCTCTTTTCTGTCGCTTCTCTCTTTTACCTCCTTTTTCGTTCTCTTTTGCCTGTTTTCCCTCTTTTCCTTGAACTGTCTCTTTTCCCTCTTTTCCTTGAACTCTCTCTTTTCCCTCTTTTCCCTCGCCTCTCCCTTTAACCGCTTTTCCCTCTTTACACTCGCCTGTCTCTCTCACCTCTTTTCCCACACCTACCTCTTTTCCCGGTTTCCCTCTTTTCCCTGAACTCTCTCTTTTCACTCTTTTCCCTCGCTTGTCTCTTTTATCTCTTTTTCCGTTCTCTTTTGCCTGTTTTCCCTCTTTTCCATGAACTCTCTCTTTTCCCTCTTTTCCGTCGCTTGTCTCTTTTACCTCTTTTTCCATTTTGTCTCTTTTGCCTGTTTTCCCTCTTTTCCATGAACTCTCTCTTTTCCTTCTTTTCTCTCGCCTCTCCCTTTAACTGCTTTTCCCTCTTTACCCTCGCCTGTCTCTCTCACCTCTTTTCCCACACCTACCTCTTTTCCCGGGTTTCCCTCTTTTCCCTGAACTCTCTCTTTTCCCTCCTTTCCCTCGCTTGTCTCTTTTATCTCTTTTTCCGTTCTGTCTCTTTTGCCTGTTTTCCCGCTTTTCCATGAACTCTCTCTTTTCATTCTTTCCCCTCGCCTGTCTCTTTTACTTCTTTCCCCTCAACTCTCTCTTCCCTCTTTGCTGTCGCCTGTGGATTTTCCCTGTTTTCCATCAACTCTCTCTTTTCCCTCCTTTCCCTCCCTTGTCTCTTTTACCTCTCTCCCCCTTGCCTGTCTCTTTTCCCTGGTTTCCCTCTTTTCCCTGAACTCTCTCTTTTCACTCTTTTCCCTCGCTTGTCTCTTTTCCCTGTATCACCTCAACTCTCTCTCTTCTCTCTTCCCCCTTTTCCTGTCTCTTCTCCATGGTTTACCTCTTTTCCCTGAACACTCTCTTTTCCCTCCTTTCCCTCACTTGTCTCTTTTCCCTCTTTTCCCCTTGCCTGTCTCTTTTCCCTGGTTCCCCTCTTTTCCCTGAACTCTCTCTTTTCCCTCTTTTCCCTCGCTTGTCTCTTTTACCTCTTTTTCCGTTTTGTCTCTTTTGCCTGTTTTCCCTCTTTTCCTTGAACTCTCTCTTTTCCCTCTTTTCCTTCGCCTCTCCCTTTAACCGCTTTTCCCTCTTTACACTCGCCGGTCTCTCTCACCACTTTTCCCACACCTACCTCTTTTCCCGGGTTTCCCTCTTTTACCTGAACTCTCTCTTTTCCCTCGCTTGTCTCTTTTATCTCTTTCTCCGTTCTGTCCCTTTTGCCTGTTTTCCCTCTTTTCCATGAACTCTCTCTTTTCATTCTTTCCCCTCGCCTGTCTCTTTTACTTCTTTCCCCTCAACTCTCTCTTCCCTCTTTGCCGTCGCCTGTGTCTTTTCCCTCTTTTCCATCAACTCTCCCTTTTATCTCCTTTCCCTTGCTTGTCTCTTTTACCTCTTTCCCCCTTGCCTGTCTCTTTCCCCTGGTTTCCCTCTTTTCCCTGAACTCTCTCTTTTCACTATTTCCCCCCGCTTGTCATTTTCCCTGTATTCCCTCAACTCTCTCTTTTCCCTCTTCCCCTCGCCTGTCTCTCTCACCTCTTTTCCCACACCTACCACTTTTCCCGGGTTTCCCTGTTTTCCACGAACTCTCTCTTTTCCCTCTTTTCTGTCGCTTGTCTCTTCTACCTCTTTTTCCATTCTCTTTTGCCTGTTTTCCCTCTTTTCCATGAACTCTCTCTTTTCCCTCTTCCCCTCGCCTGTCTCTTTTATTTCTTTTTCCATTTTTTCTCTTTTGCCTGTTTTCCCTCTTTTCCCTGAACTCTCTCTTTTCCCTCTTTTCCCTCGGTTGTCTCTTTTACCTCCTTTTCCGTTCTCTTTTGCCTGTTTTCCCTCTTTTCCATGAACTCTCTCTTTTCATTCTTTCCCCTCGCCTGTCTCTTTTACTTCTTTCCCCTCAACTCTCTCTTCCCTCTTTGCTGTCGCCTGTGTCTTTTCCCTCCTTTCCATCAACTCTCTCTTTTCCCTCCTTTCCCGCGCTTGTCTCTTTTCCCTCCTTTCCCTCGCCTGTCTCTCTCACCTCTTTTCCCACACCTACCACTTTTCCCGGGTTTCCCTCTTTTCCACGAACTCTCTCTTTTCCCTCTTTTCTGTTGCTTGTCTCTTTTACCTCTTTTTCCGTTCTCTTTTGCCTGTTTTCCCTCTTTTCCATGAACTCTCTCTTTTCCCTCCTTTCCCTCCCTTGTCTCTTTTACTTCTTTCCCCTCAACTCCCTTTTCCCTCTTTGCCGTCGCCTGTGTCTTTTCCCTGTTTTCCATCAACTCTCTCTTTTCCCTCCTTTCCCTCGCTTGTCTCTTTTACCTCTTTTCTATCTTTCCCCACACCTGCCTCTTTTCCCTGGTTTCCCTCTTTTCCCTGAACTCTCTCTTTTCACTTTTTCCCCTCGCCTGTCTGTTTTACTTCTTTCCCCTCAACTTTCTCTTCCCTCTTTGCCGTCGCCTGTGTCTTTTCCCTCTTTTCCATCAACACTCCCTTTTCCCTCCTTTCCCTCCCTTGTCTCTTTTACTTCTTTCCCCTCAACTCCCTTTTCCCTCTTTGCCATCGCCTGTTTCTTTTCCCTGTTTTCCATCAACTCTCTCTTTTCCGTCCTTTCCCTTGCTTGCCTCTTTTACGTCTTACCCCCTTGCCTCTTTTCCCTGGTTTCCCTCTTTTCCCTCAACTCTCTCTTTTCCCTCTTTTCCCTCGCTTGTCTCTTTTCCCTGTATTCCCTCAACTCTCTCTTTTCTCTCTTCCCCCTTTTCCTGTCTCTTCTCCATGGTTTCCCTCTTTTCCCTGAACTCTCTCTTTTCCCTCTTTTCCCTCGCTTGTCTCTTTTATCTCTTTTTCCGTTCTCTTTTGCCCGTTTTCCCTCTTTTCCTGAACTCTCTCTTTTCCCTCTTTTCCTTGAACTCTCTCTTCTCCCTCTTTTCCCTCGCCTCTCCCTTTAACCGCTTTTCCCTCTTTACACTCGCCTGTCTCTCTCACCACTTTTCCCACACCTACCTCTTTTCCCGGGTTTCCCTCTTTTACCTGAACTCTCTCTTTTCCCTCGCTTGTCTCTTTTATCTCTTTCTCCGTTCTGTCCCTTTTGCCTGTTTTCCCTCTTTTCCATGAACTCTCTCTTTTCATTCTTTCCCCTCGCCTGTCTCTTTTACTTCTTTCCCCTCAACTCTCTCTTCCCTCTTTGCCGTCGCCTGTGTCTTTTCCCTCTTTTCCATCAACTCTCCCTTTTCCCTCCCTTCCCTCCCTTCTCTCTTTTACTTCTTTCCCCTCAACTCCCTTTTCCCTCTTTGCCATCGCCTGTGTCTTTTCCCTGTTTTCCATCAACTCTCTCTTTTCCGTCCTTTCCCTTGCTTGTCTCTTTTACCTCTTTCCCCCTTGCCTGTCTCTTTTCCCTGGTTTCCCTCTTTTCCCTGAACTCTCTCTTTTCACTATTTCCCCCCGCTTGTCATTTTCCCTGTATTCCCTCAACTCTCTCTTTTCCCTCTTCCCCTCGCCTGTCTCTCTCACCTCTTTTCCCACACCTACCACTTTTCCCGGGTTTCCCTCTTTTCCACGAACTCTCTCTTTTCCCTCTTTTCTGTCGCTTGTCTCTTCTACCTCTTTTTCCGTTCTCTTTTGCCTGTTTTCCCTCTTTTCCATGAACTCTCTCTTTTCCCTCTTCCCCTCGCCTGTCTCTTTTATTTCTTTTTCCATTTTTTCTCTTTTGCCTGTTTTCCCTCTTTTCCCTGAACTCTCTCTTTTCACTCTTTTCCCTCGGTTGTCTCTTTTATCTCCTTTTCCGTTCTCTTTTGCCTGTTTTCCCTCTTTTCCATGAACTCTCTCTTTTCATTCTTTCCCCTCGCCTGTCTCTTTTACTTCTTTCCCCTCAACTCTCTCTTCCCTCTTTGCTGTCGCCTGTGTCTTTTCCCTCTTTTCCATCAACTCTCTCTTTTCCCTCCTGTCCCGCGCTTGTCTCTTTTCCCTCCTTTCCCTCGCCTGTCTCTCTCACCTCTTTTCCCACACCTACCACTTTTCCCGGGTTTCCCTCTTTTCCACGAACTCTCTCTTTTCCCTCTTTTCTGTCGCTTGTCTCTTTTACCTCTTTTTCCGTTCTCTTTTGCCTGTTTTCCCTCTTTTCCATGAACTCTCTCTTTTCCTTCTTTTCTCTCGCCTCTCCCTTTAACCGCTTTTCCCTCTTTACCCTCGCCTGTCTCTCTCACCTCTTTTCCCACACCTACCTCTTTTCCCGGGTTTCCCTCTTTTCCCTGAACTCTCTCTTTTCCCTCTTCTCTGTCGCTTGTCTCTTTTACCTCTTTTCTATCTTTCCCCTCGCCTGTCTCTTCTCCCTGGTTTCCCTCTTTTCCCTGAACGCTCTCTTTTCACTCTTTTCCCTCACTTGTCTCTTTTCCCTGTATTCCCTCAACTCTCTCTTTCCCCTCTTCCCCCCTTCCCCGTCTCTTCTCCATGGTTTCCCTCTTTTCCCTGAACTCTCTCTTTTCCCTCCTTTCCCTCCCTTGTCTCTTTTACTTCTTTCCCCTCAACTCTCTCTTCACTCTGCTGTCGGCTGTGGATATTCCCTGTTTTCCATCAACTGTCTCTTTTACCTCTTTCCCCTCGCTTGTCTCTTTTACTTCTTTCCCCTCGCCTGTCTCTTTTACTTCTTTCCCCTCAACTCTCTCTTCACTCTTTGCTGTCGCCTGTGGATTTTCCCTGTTTTCCAGCAACTCTCTCTTTTCCCTCCTTTCCCTCGTTTGTCTCTTTTACCTCTTTCCCCCTTGCCTGTCTCTTTTCCCTGGTTTCCCTCTTTTCCCTGAACGCTCTCTTTTCACTCTTTTCCCTCGCTTGTCTCTTTTCCCTGTATTCCCTCAACTCTCTCTTTTCCCTCTTCCCCTCGCCTGTCTCTTTTATCTCTTCTTCCATTTTGTCTCTTTTGCCTGTTTTCCCTCTGTTCCCTGAACTCTCTCTTTTCCCTCTTTTCCCTCGCTTGTCTCTTTTCCCTGTATTCCCTCAACTCTCTCTTTCCCCTCTTCCCCCCTTCCCTGTCTCTTCTCCATGGTTTCCCTCTTTTCCCTGAACTCTCTCTGTTCCCTCCTTCCCCTCGCCTGTCTCTCTCACCTCTTTTCCCACACCTACCACTTTTCCCGGGTTTCCCTCTTTTCCACGAACTCTCTCTTTTCCGTCTTTTCCGTCGCTTGTCTCTTTTACCTCTTTTTCCGTTTTGTCTCTTTTGCCTGTTTTCCCTCTTTTCCATGAACTCTCTCTTTTCCTTCTTTTCTCTCGCCTCTCCCTTTAACCGCTTTTCCCTCTTTACCCTCGCCTGTCTCTCTCACCTCTTTTCCCACACCTACCTCTTTTCCCGGGTTTCCCTCTTTTCCCTGAACTCTCTCTTTTCCCTCCTTTCCCTCACTTGTCTCTTTTATCTCTTTTTCCGTTCTGTCTCTTTTGCCTGTTTTCCCTCTTTTCCATGAACTCTCTCTTTTCATTCTTTCCCCTCGCCTGTCTCTTTTACTTCTTTCCCCTCAACTCTCTCTTCCCTCTTTGCTGTCGCCTGTGGATTTTCCCTGTTTTCCATCAACTCTCTCTTTTCCCTCCTGTCCCGCGCTTGTCTCTTTTCCCTCTTTACCCTCGCCTGTCTCTCTCACCTCTTTTCCCACACCTACCTCTTTTCCCGGGTTTCCCTCTTTTCCCTGAACTCTCTCTTTTCCCTCTTTTCTGTCACTTGTTTTTTTTCCCTGTATTCCCTCAACTCTCTCTTTCCCCTCTTCCCCCCTTCCCCGTCTCTTCTCCATGGTTTCCCTCTTTTCCCTGAACTCTCTCTTTTCCCTCCTTTCCCTCCCTTGTCTCTTTTACTTCTTTCCCCTCAACTCCCTTTTCCCTCTTTGCCGTCGCCTGTGTCTTTTCCCTGTTTTCCATCAACTCTCTCTTTTCCGTCCTTTCCCTCGCTTGTCTCTTTTGCCTCTTTTCCCCCGCTTGTCTCTCTCACCTCTTTCCCCACACCTGCCTCTTTTCCCTGGTTTCCCTCTTTTTCCCGAACTCTCTCTTTTCACTTTTTCCCCTCGCCTGTCTGTCTTACTTCTTTCCCCTCAACTTTCTCTTTCCTCTTTGCCGTCGCCTGTGTCTTTTCCCTGTTTTCCATCAACTCTCTCTTTTCCCTCCTTTCCCTTGCTTGCCTCTTTTACCTCTTTCCCCATTGCCTGTCTCTTTTCCCTGGTTTCCCTCTTTTCCCTGAACTCTCTCTTTTCCCTCTTTTCTCTCACTTGTCTCTTTTCCCTGTATTCCCTCAACTCTGTCTTTTCCCTCTTCCCCTCGCCTGTCTCTTTTATCTCTTTTTCCGTTCTGTCTCTTTTGCCCGTTTTCCCTCTTTTCCATGAACTCTCTCTTTTCCCTCTTTTCCCTCGCTTGTCTCTTTTCCCTGTATTCCCTCAACTCTCTCTTTTCCCTCTTCCCCTCGCCTGTCTCTTTTACCTCTTTTTCCGTTTTGTCTCTTTGCCCTGGCTTCCCTCTTTGCCATGAACTCTCTCTTTTCCCTCTTTTCCCTTGCCTGTCTCTTTTACCTGTTTTCTGTCTTTCTCCTCGCCTGTCTCTTTTACCTCTTTTTCCGTTCTGTCTCTTTGCCCTGGCTTCCCTCTTTGCCATGAACTCTCTCTTTTCCCTCGCCTGTCTCTTTTATCTCTTTTCCCTCTTTTCCACGAACTCTCTATTTTCACTCTTTTCCCTCGCTTGTCTCTTTTCCCTGTATTCCCTCAACTCTCTCTTTTCCATCTTTTCCCCTTTCCTGTCTCTTCTCCCTGGTTTCCCTCTTTTCCCTGAACTCTCTCTTTTCCCTCTTTCCCCTAGCTTGTCTCTTTTCCCTGTATTCCCTCAACTGCCTCTTCTCCGTCTTTCCCCTTGCCTGTCTCTTTTACCTCTTTTTCCATTCTGTCTCTTTTCCCTGGTTTCCCGAGGAGATTGCAGCAGACGGACACTTTTTAGTTTATAACAAACGACGATTTATTACTCACTATCTCCTTTAATTTATACACAGTGTGGTTACATAAATCGTGTTCACTCGCACAGCCCAAGCATGTGATTGGTTAACAATACAATATCACGCGAACAAGAACAACATTCAATTCGTTAAGAGCTGCAAAGCATGCAACAACACCTCTTCGTCGTGATTGGCTCTTACAACACAGTTTTTGCAACTACACATCTGTGTTCCTTCTGATTATCAACTGTCCGCATTCCTTTGTAAATTAAGCTCATCCCGTCACGGTCATTAAAATGCCTCTGCAATCTTCTCGCAACCGGCATCAGCCAGATATACTCCCACAATTCCCCCTTTTTGTTTTTCAACAATCAATACCTGCTGCACCATTCTTACTAGTGTTTTTGAACACAGGTGATTATACATGGCACGATTAAGATGGCTCCCATAATAATACATAAGAACAACAATCCCATCTTTTTTAAAGACACAAGCCAACCACTGAGTCCTCATCCCGCAGCTAAATGTTCTAAGTCCCCAAAAAAATTCCTCGGGGTAACCTCCGTGGAAGAACCGTCCCAGGAGCTCTATAGGTTATATTGTTCTGCATTACTGTAGCATTACACCATCGCAATGCATTCCGGAATATCAAATTTTCCGGAGTCACATCTTGTACCCCCTTCCCATTCATCTTATATATATCTGACCATTGAGAAAACTTAAAATATATACACATTGGAAACGCCACGGTCCCTAAAATGTTTAGCTCTTCTGGCTCATGGGCAGCAACTGGCAACCGATCATCCCATTTGTCCTAATTATCCAAACAGTTGCTCATTTCATTACACCATCAGATCCTGGAGGCGCCATTGATAGTCCGGCGCCCAACGGAATGCCTACCAGACATGTATGGAAAGGTTGTTCCGGTAGCGCCAATGACACACAAAAAGAAGTCTGATTAATAGCCTTAGCTAGAGTTACCCAAACATTATTGCTGTGGCTGTTCCACGGTGGTGTCCATGCTCCCGCGTTCACCGTCACCATTATACTCCAAATCAGGATCAACAAAGGGTTTTGTCCATTTTGTCGGAATCCACCTCGGTCCATCATCTGTAATAACACAAGCATAACCTCGACCCCATGTTATTACCTTAAAAGGACCTTCCCATTGTTGGCGCTCGATGTTCTTTACCCACACTTTCCATCCCTTGTCAAGGTTTTGAAGGCCTCCACGCATTGTTTGAAAATGCCGTACCACAGGTGGTACAATAGAATCCCCTCGCAGGGTCAAAAAATTCATTACATATATAGCTTTCATGAGTCTATTTGATGGAGACTCTCCTACCTCTCCCCCTTTTTGTTTTTCCAAGAGATCCTTCAAAACCTTGTGTGTACACTCAATAATCGCTTGGCCCGTGGGAGAATGAGGTATTCCGGTAATGTGTGTAACCCCCCAAGTTTGTAAAAAGGTTTCGGTTCCTTTCGCTATAAAGCAAGGCCCATTATCTGTCTTTATTTGAGCTGGTACACCCAATATGGCAAAAGCCTGCCGAAAGTGCATACGTAGATGACGACTCGTTTCTCCAGTAAGTGCGGTGGCCCAGGTCATCAAAGAATATGTGTCAACAGAAACATGAACATAACACGTCCGTCCAAAACTAGAGACATGAGTTACATCAGTTTGCCACACCTGCAATGAATGCAGCCCTCCAGGGTTTACAGCCCCATCACCGTGACCAGACAACTTCTGGCACTCAGCGCAAGATTGGATGATGGCTTTAGCATCAGTTATAGGAATTTGAAATTGCCTAGCCAAAACCTTTGCAGGCTGGTGGAAAAAATTATGTGCACTACACGCTTGTAATAATTTATTTGGAGGCGGCCCAGCCCAAACAGGGTTAGCCAATAAATCTGCTCGTTTGTTGCCTTCTGCGACCCAACCTGGCAAATTGGTGTGACTTCGCACATGCATAATATAATAACTCTTCGTTCATTGATTCAACAAAAATAACAATAATTTAAATTTTTCAAATAATGCCTTGTTCTCAATTTCTTTTAAATGAGCTCATCTCAATCGTTTCACTACTCCTACCACATATAGTGAATCTGCAACAATGTTAAGTTCGTCATCCAGCCATCATTTTCTCATTTACTGTCCTCCATCGTGCCTTTATGGCTTCCCCAGGCGAAGTGTCCTCCTCATATGGAGGGGCAGACGGTACGGTTACAGATCTTTGCGTCAGTGACAGCTTGTTTGTTCGTTGAATACCTTCTTCTCCTTCTTCTTCCTTAGAATTTAACCCGTCACTACAAAGCAATTCGGCTGCCTCTGACTCACGTTTTTCAGCAATTGCGGCTGTTACAGGAGCTGACTCACGTTTTTCAGCAATTGCAGCTGTTGCAGCAGCAGCCACCTGCTTTTCCACCTTCATAGTTTTAAGTGTCTCTAGCACCAGCCTCCACGTAGTGGAGATCTTCTGTGCTCCTGCATCCCCACGCGATACAAAGTCCCATATCACTTTTCCGATATCTTCCCAATTTTTAACTTCAAAAACCTTCGCAGTCTCTGTGGGGGCTCCATGATCTTTAAGCCATTTTAACATCATACGTAGTGTTCAAATCATATTTGATTCCTCTCATAGAGAGGATATGAGAAAGCATACGTACAATAGCCCCTTATTCCGCAGACATTTGGCCTCCCATTTTATATTTACTAGCCGCTCACCTCACTTCACTTGAGCAGGGTGATTAATCTCCCGGGAGAAAGTTGTACGCTCAGTCCAGCTGGCAAGCCGTTCGGCTAGAGTCTCCTCCGGACGCACCATCAATCTTCCTCTTGCTTCCTCTTGCGCTTGCTCGGCCCGGTCGGGGTCACCATTTGAGGAGATTGCAGCAGACGGAGGCTTGTTAGGTTATAACAAATGACGATTTATTACTCACTATCTCCTTAATTTATACACAGTGTGGTTACATAAATCGTGTTCACGCGCACAGCCCAAGCATGTGATTGGTTAACAATACAATATCACGCGAACAAGAACAACATTCAATTCATTAAGAGCTGCAAAGCATGCAACAACACCTCTTCGTCGTGATTGGCTCTTACAACACAGTTTTTGCAACTACACATCTGTGTTCCTTCTGATTATCAACTGTCCACATTCCTTTGTAAATTAAGCTCATCCCGTCACAGTCGTTCAAATGCCTCTGCAATCTTCTCGCAACTGGCATCAGCCAGATATACTCCCACAGTTTCCCTCTTTTCCATGAACTCGCTCTTTTCCCTCTTTTCCCTCGCCTGCCTCGTTTAGCTGTTTTCCCCTCACCTGTCTATTTTCCCTGGCTTTCCTCTTTTCCATGAAATCTCTCTTTTCCCTTTTTTCCCCTCGCCTTTCTCTTTTACCTCTTTCTCCCCTCGCCTGTCTCTTTTCCCTGGTTTTCTTCTTTGCCCTCGCCTGGGTCTTTCCCCTCTCTTCCTTCAACTCTCTGTGTTCCCTCTTTTCCCCTCGCCTGTCTCATTTCCCTGGTTCCCCTCTTTTCGATGAACTCTCCTGTTCCCCTCTTTTCCCTCGCCTGTCTCTTTTACCTCTCTTCCCTCTTTCCCCTCACCTCTTTTACCTCTTCTCCCTCTATCCCCTCGCCTCTTTTACCTCTTCTCCCTCTTTCCCCTCGTGTCTTTTACCTCTTCTCCCTCTTTCCCCTCGCCTGTCTCTTTTCCCTGGTGTCCCTCTTTTCCATGAACTCTCTCTTGTCCCTCTTTCCCCTTGCCTGTCTCTTTTACCTCTCTTCCCTCTTTCCCCTCGCCTGTCTCTTTTCCCTGGTTTTCTTCTTTGCCCTCGCCTGGCTCTTTCCCCGCTCTTCCCTCAACTCTCTCTTCCCTTTTTTCCCTCAACTCTCCCTTTCCTCACTTTCCCTCGCCTGTCTCTTTTACCTCTTTTGCCTCTTTCCCCTTGCCTATCTCGTTTACCTCTTTTCCCCTCACCTGGCTATTTTCCCTGGCTTTCCTCTTTTCCACGAAATCTCTCTTTTCCCTTTTGTCCCTCGCCTGTCTCTTTTCCCTGGTTTTCTTCTTTACCCTCGCCTGGCTCTTTCCCCTCTCTTCCTTCAACTCTCTCTGTTCCCCCTTTCCCCCTCTCCTGTCTCTTTTCCCTGGTTTCCCTCTTTTCGATGAACTCTTCATTTCCCCACTTTTCCCTTGCCTGTCTCTTTTACCTCTTTTCCCTCTTTCCCCTTGCCTGTCTCTTTTACTTCTTTTCCCTCAACTCTCTTCCCTCTTTTCCCTCAACTCTCTCTTTTCCCTCTTTTCCCCTTGCCTATCTCGTTTACCTCTTTTCCCCTCACCTGGCTATTTTCCCTGGCTTTCCTCTTTTCCATGAAATTTCTCTCTTCCCTCTTTCCCCTCGCCTGTCTCTTTTCCCTGGTTTCCTTCTTTGCCCTCACCTGGCTCTTTCCCTGCTCTTCCTTCAACTCTCTCTGTTCCCTCTTTCCCCTCGCCTGTCTCTTTTCCCTGGTTTCACTTGTTTTCCATGGACCCTCTCTTTTCCTTCTTTTCCCTCGCCTCTCTCTTTAAACGCATTTTCCCTCTTTTCCCCTTGCCTGTCTCTTTTCCCTGGTTTCCCTCTTTTCCACGAACTCTCTCTTTTCCCTCCTTTTCCCTCGCTTGTCTCTTTTCCCTGGTTTCACTGCTTTCTAGGAACTCTCCTTTGCTCTCTTTTCCCTGAACTGTCTCTTTTCCCTCTTTTCCCTCGCTTGTTTTTTTTCCCTGTGTTCCCTCAACTCTCTCTTTTCCCTCTTTTCCCCTTTCCTGTCTCTTCTCCTTGGTTTTCCTCCTTTCCATGAACTCTCCCTTTTCCCACTTTCCCCTAGATTGTCTCTTTTCCCTGTCTTCCCTCAACTCTCTCTTTTCCCACTTTTCCCTCGCCTGTCTCTTTTAACTCTTTTTCCGTTCTGTCTCTTTGCCCTGGCTTCCATCTTTGCCATGAACTCTCTGTTTTCCCTCTTTTCCCTCACCTGTCTTTTTTACCTCTTTTCCCTCTTTTCCCTCACCTGTCTCTTTTCCCTTGTTTCCCTCGTTTTCCTGAACTCTCTCTTTTCCCTGTTTCTCCTCTCCTGTCTCTTTTCCCTCTTTTCCCCTCGGCTGCCTCTTTTCACTCTTTTCCGTGTTTTCCTACTCCTGTCTCTTATCACTGTCTTACCTTATTCCTCCACCTCTCTCTTTTCCCTACTTTCCCTTGCCTGTCTTTTTTTCCTCTTTTCGCTCCTTTTCCTCATGTGTCTGTTTTTCTTGTGTCTTTCTTTTGCCTGGCATGTCTCTTTTCCCTCGTGTGTATCTTCCCTTTTTTCTCTCTTCTAACTCTTTTCCCTCTTTTCCCTGGCCTGTCTCTTTCCCCTGGTTTTCCTCTTGGCCCTCGCCACTTTCCCCTGTTTTCTATCAGCTCTCTCTTTCCCCTCTTCTGTCTCTTTTCCCTCTTTTCCCTCACCTCTCTCTTTTCCACTGGTTTCCCACTTTCCCCTCAACTCTCACTCTTCCCTCTTTTCCCTTGGCTTTCTTACCTCTTTTCCCTCTTTTCCCTGAACTATCTCTTTTCCCTCTTTACTCTCACCTGCCTCTTTTCCCGGGTTTCCCTCTTTTCCATCAACTCTCTCTTTTCTCTCTTTTCCCTCGCCTGCCTATTTTACCTCTTCTCCCTAAACTCTCTCTTTTCCCTCACCTGTCTCTTTTCCCTCTTTTCCCCTTTTTCCATCAACTCTCTATTTTCCCTGTTTTACCTCACCAGTCTATATTACCTCTTTTCCCTCACCTATCTTTTCCCTCTTTTACCTCTTTCCATCAATTCTTTCTTTTCCCTCTTTTCTGTCATCTCTCTCTCTTCCCTCTTTTCCCTCGCTTGTCTCTTTTCCCTCATTTCCCCTCGCCTGTCTCTTTTCCCTGGTTTCCCTCTTTACCATGAACTCTCTCTTTTCCATCTTTCCCCTCTCTTGTCTCTTTTCCCTCTTTTTCCTCCTTTCCCTCAACTCTCTCCTATCCCTCTGTCGTGGTTTAACCTCAGCCAGCAACTAAGCACCACGCAGCCGCTCACCCACTCCCCCCCCACCCAGTGGGATGGGGGAGAAAATCGGGAAAAGAAGTAAAACTCGTGGGTTGAGATAAGAACGGTTTAATAGAACAGAAAAGAAGAAACTAATAGTGATAATGATAACACTAATAAAATGACGACAGTAATGATAAAAGGATTGGAATGTACAAATGATGCGCAGTGCAATTGCTCACCACCCGCCGATCGACACCCAGTTAGTCCCCGAGCGGCAATAACCCCCGCCCCCACTCCCCCCAGTTTATGTGACGTCCCATGGTATGGAATACCCCGGTTTGCCACTTGGGGTCAGCTGCCCTGGCTGTGTCCTGTGCCAGCTTCTTGTGCCCCTCCAGCTTTCTCACTGGCTGGGCTTGAGAAGCTGAAAAGTCCTTGAATTTAGACTAAACATTACTTAGCAACAATTGAAAACATCAGTGTTATCAACATTCTTCTCATACTGAACTCAAAACACAGCACTGTACCAGCTACTAGGAAGACAATTAACTCTATCCCAGCTGAAACCAGGACACCCTCTTTTCCCTTGCCTGCCTCTTTTCCAACTTTTTCTCCTTGCCTGTCTCTTTTACCTCTTTCCCCCCGCCTGTCTCTTTTCCCTGGTTTCCCTCAACTCTCTCCCTCTTTTCCCTTACCTATTTTACCTCTTTCTTTTCCATCAACTCTCTCTTTTCCCTCTTTTCTGTCATCTGTCTCTTTTCTCTCTTTTCCCTCACTTGTCTCTTTTCCCTCTTTCCCTCGCCTGTCTCTTTTACCACTTTTTTCTCCTTGCCTGTCTCTTCTACCTCTTTTTCCCCTCACCTGTCTCTTTCCCCTGGTTTCCCTCAACTCTCTCTTTTCCCTCTTTTAACTCTCCTGTCTCTTTTCCCTCTTTCCCATCAGCTCTCTCTTTTCCCCCTTTTCTGGCACCTCTCTCTTTTTTCTCTCTTTTCTCTCGCTTCTCTCTTTTTCCACTTTCCCCCACGACTTTCTCTTTTTACCCGGCTTCCCTGTTTTCCATGAACTCTCTCTTTTTTCTTTTCCCTCAACTGTCTCTTTTCCCTGGTTTTCCTCTTTCCCCCCCGTCTCTTTTCCCTCTTTTCATTCACCTGTCTCTTCTCCCTGGCTTCCCTATATTCCCTCAACTCTCTCCTTTCCCTCCTTTCCCTCACCTGTCTCTTTTCTCTGGTTTTTCTATTTTCCATGAACTCTCTCTTTTCCTTCTTTTCCCTCGCCTGCCTGTTTTACCTCCTTTCCCTCAACTCTGTCTTTTCTCTCGACTGTCTCTTTTCCCACTTTTCCCCCTCGCCTGTCTCTTTTCCCTGGTTTCCCTCTTTTCCCTGAACTCTCTCTTTTCACTCTTTTCCCTCGCTTGTCTCTTTTCCCTGTATTCCCTCAACTCTCTCTCTTCTCTCTTCCCCCTTTTCCTGTCTCTTCTCCACGGTTTCCCTCTTTTCCCTGAACACTCTCTTTTCCCTCCTTTCCCTCCCTTGTCTCTTTTACCTCTTTCCCCCTTGCCTGTCTCTTTTCCCTGGTTTCCCTCTTTTCCTTGAACTCACACTTTTCTGTCTTTTCCCTCTTCTCTCTCTTTAACCTCTTTTCCTCTTTTCCCTCAACTCTCTCCTTTCCCTCGCCTGCCTCTTTCCCCACTTTTTCTCCTTGCCTATCTCCTTTACCTCTTTTTCCCCTCACCTGGCTCTTTTCCCTGATTTTCCTCTTTCCCCTCGCCTGTCTCTTTTCCCTGGTTCCCCTCTTTTCTATGAACCCTCTCTTTTCCCTGTTTCCCCTCGTTTGTCTCTTTTCCCTCATTTCCCTCTTTTCCATCAACCCTCTCTTTTCTCTGTCTTCCCTCGCCTGCCTCTTTTTCCTGATTTTCCTCTTTTCCAGCAATTCCCTCCTTTCCCTCTTTTCCCTCGCCTGCCTCTTTCCCCACTTTTTCTCCTTGCCTGTCTCCTTTACCTCTTTTTCCCCTCACCTGTCTCTCTTCACTGGTTTCCCTCTTTTCCATTAACTCTCTCTTTTCCATCTTTGCCCTCACCTGTCTCTTTTTCCCACTTTTTCTCCTTGCCTGTCTCTTTTAACTCTCCCCCCACCTGTCTCTTTTCCCTGGTTTTCCTATTTCCCCCTCACCTGTCTCTTTTCTTTGGTTTCCCTCTTCTCCATGAACCCTCTTCCCTCTTTTCCCTTGCCTTCCTCTTTTCCCACTTTTTCTCCTTGCCTGTCTTCTTTACCTTTTTCCCCCCTCACCTGTCTCTTTCCGCTGGTTTCCCTCTTTTCCCTCAGCTCTCTCCTTTCCCTCTTTTACCTCGCCTGTCTCTCTTACCTCTTTTCCCGCTTTACCATCAACTCTTTCTTGTCCCTCTTTTTCCTCGCCTGTATCTTTTCCCTCGTTCCCCTCTTTTCCATGAACCCTCTCTTTTCCCTGTTTCCCCCGCCTGTCTCTTTTCCCTGTTTTCCCTCTTTTCCATCAGCTCTCTCTTTTCCCTCACCTGTCTCTTTTCCCTCTTTTCCCCTTTTTCCATCAACTATGTATTTTCCCTGTTTTACCTCACCAGTCTCCTTTACCTCTTTTCCCTTACCTGTCTCTATAACCTCTTTTACATATTTTCCATCAACTCTCTCTTTTCCCTCTTTTCCATCATCTATTTTTTCTCTTTTCCCTCGCTTCTCTCTTTTCCCTCTTTTCCCCTCGCCTGTCTCTTTTACCTCTTTTCCCTCTTTCTCATCAACTGTCTCTTTTCCCTCTTTTCTCTTGCCTGTCTCTTTTCCCTGGTTCCCCTCTGCTCTCTCCTTTACCACTTTTCCCTCTTTTCCCTCCTCTCTCTCATTTCCCTATTTTCCATGAACTCTCTCTTTTCCCTCTTTCCCCTCACCTCTTTTACCACTTTTCCCTCTTTTCCCTCAAACCTCTCTTTTCCCTGTTTTCCCTCACCTGCCTCTTTTCCCACTTTTTCTCCTTGCCTGTCTCTTTTACCTCTTTTCCCCTCGGCTTTCTCTTTTTACCTGGTTTCCCTGTTTTCCATGAACTCTCTCTTTTTTCTTTTCCCTCAACTGGCTCTTTTCCTGGTGTCCTGGTTTCAGCTGGAATAGAGTTAATTGTCTTCCTAGTAGCTGGTACAGTGCTGTGTTTTGAGTTCAGTATGAGAAGAATATTGATAACACTGATGTTTTCAATTGTTGCTAAGTAATGTTTAGTCTAAATTCAAGGACTTTTCAGCTTCTCAAGCCCAGCCAGTGAGAAAGCTGGAGGGGCACAAGAAGCTGGCACAGGACACAGCCAGGGCAGCTGACCCCAAGTGGCCAACGGGGTATTCCATACCATGGGACGTCACATAAACTGGGGGGAGTGGGGGCGGGGGTTATTGCCGCTCGGGGACTAACTGGGTGTCGATCGGCAGGTGGTGAGCAATTGCACTGCGCATCATTTGTACATTCCAATCCTTTTATCATTACTGTTGTCATTTTATTAATGTTACCATTATCATTATTAGTTTCTTCTTTTCTGTTC
This sequence comes from Gypaetus barbatus, assembly GCA_028022735.1. NCBI lineage: Eukaryota > Metazoa > Chordata > Aves > Accipitriformes > Accipitridae > Gypaetus > Gypaetus barbatus. The sequence continues at coordinate 33,295,313 of CM051561.1, read as the reverse complement.
TATTAAACCGTTCTTATCTCAACCCACGAGTTTTACTTCTTTTCCCGATTTTCTCCCCCATCCCACTGGGTGGGGGGGGAGTGGGTGAGAGGCTGCGTGGTGCTTAGTTGCTGGCTGGGGTTAAACCACGACACCTGGTTTTCCTCTTTCCCGTCCCTAGTCTCTTTTCCCTCTTTCCCCCCTGCCTGTCTCTTTTCCCTGGTTTCCCTCTTTTCCCTCAACTCTCTCCTTTCCCTCTTTTCCCTCACCTGTCTCTTTTCCCACTCGTGTCTCTATTACCTCTTTTCCCACTCGTGTCTCTATTACCTCTTTTCCCTCATTTTCCAACTGTGTCTTTTCTCTCTTTTCCCTCAACTCTTTCCCTATGTTCCCTCTTTTTCCCTCTTTTCACTCGGTGTCTAATTTTTTCACTTTTCCGTCACCTCTTTGTCATGTTTTTCCTCGCCTGTCTCTTTTCCCATTCCTGTGTCTTTTACGTCTTTTCATCCTTTTCCATCACCTCTCTCTTTTCCCTCTTTTCCCTTGCCTGTCTCTTTATCATGTTTTTCCTCATCTGTCACTTTTCCCTTTTTTTCCCTCACCTGCGTCTTTCTCCTCTTTTCCCTCGGTGTCTAATTTTCCCATTTTCACTTGCCTCTTTTACCTCTTTTCCCCTCTCCTGTCTCTTTTCCCTGGCTTTCCTCTTTTTCCTCGCCTGTCACTTTTCCCTCTTTTCCCTCTCCTGTCTCTTTTCCCTCTTTTCCCTCTTATCTCTCATTGTCTAATTTTCCCACTTTTTCCCTCACCTGTCTCTTTTCCCTCTTTTCCATCAACTGTCTCATTTTGCTATTTTCCATTTTTTCCATCAACGCTTTCCCGCTCTTCCCTCTTTTTCTCTCTTTTCCATCATCTCTCTCTTTTTCCTCTTTTCCCTTGTTTGTTTCTTTTTCCGCCATTTCCTCTTTTTCCTATTTTTCCTCTTTTTCCTTGTGTGTCTCTATTTGCTCACCTCTCTTTTTCCTCTTTTCCCTTGTTTCTCTCTTGTGTCTTTTCCTCATGTGTCTCTGTTCCCTTGTGTCTCTCTTTTTTCCTCTTTTTCCTCTCCTGTCTTTCTTCCCTTGAGTACATATTGTCCCTCTTTTCCCTCGCATCCCTTTTTTCCCTCTTTTCCCTTGTGTGTGTCTTTTTCCTTTCCCCTCGTTTTCCTCGTATGTCTCTCTTCCTTGTGTCTCTCTTCCTCGCATCTCTGTTCCCTTGCGTGCCTCTTTTCCCTCCCATGACTGTTTTTCCTCACGTGTCTGCTTTTTCTATTTTTGCCCCCCTTGTCTCTTTTTCCTCTTTTTCCTCTTTTTCCTCTCATGTCTCCTTTTTACTCTTTTCACTCCTTTTTTTTGTGTGTCTGTTTTCCTTGCATGTGTCTTTTCCCCACCTCTCTCTTTCCCCTCACCTCTCTTTCCCCACTTCCCTCTTTTCCCTCTTTTTCCTTTTTTCCCTTGCTTGTCTCTCGTCTTTGTCCTCTCATGTCTTTTTTCTCGCATGTCTGCTTTTTCTCTTTTTGCCTCGCTTTTATTTTTGTCCTCTTTTCCCACTTTTCCCAATTCTTCCACTTTTTCCTCTTTTTCCCTCTTTCCCCTCTCCTGTCTCTTTTCACTCTTTTCCCTCTTTCCCCTCGCCTGTCTCTTTTCCCCATTTTCCCTCTTTTCATGTCCGTGTATCTTTTTCCTCTTTCCTCTCTTTCCTTTTTCCCTGCGTGTCTTTTTCCTCTTTTTCTCATGTGTCTCTTTTTCCTCTTTTCCCACTTTTTCTTCAGCTTTTTCCACTTTTTCCTCGCAGGTCTCTTTTTCCTCTCGTGTCTCCTTTTTACTCTTTTCACTCCTTTTCCTTGTGTGTCTATTTTCCTTGCGTGTCTCTGTCATCGTTTGTCTCTTTTCCGTCGTGTGTCTCTTTTTCCTTTCCTGTTTCTTTTCCCTTGTGTGTCTCTTTTTCCTCGCCTGTCTCTTTTCCCTCTGTCCCCTCTTGTCCCTTGCCTGTCGCTTTTCCCTATTTCCCTATTTTCCCTTGCCTCTTTTCCCTCATGTGTCTCTTTTTCCTCGCGTTTATCTTTTTCCATGGGTGTGTCTTTCCTTTTTCCTTGCCTGTGTCTTTTTCCTCTTATACTCCTTTTCCTCATGTGTCTCTTTTTCCTCCTTTTCCTCGTGAGTCTCTTTTTCTTCTTTTTCCTCTTTCCCCCGTGTGTTCCTTTTTCCTCTTTTTCTTGCGTGTCCCTTTTTTCTTAGTTCCCTCACATGTCTTTTTTTCCTCTTTTCCCTCCTTTTCCTCATGTCTCTTTTTCCTTGTGTCTCTTTTTCCTCTTTTTCCTCACATGTCTCTTTTTCTTCTTTTTCATCTTTCCCCCGTGTGTCTCTCTCTCGTCTTTTTCCTCACGTGTGTCTTTTTCCCCTTTTTCTTATCATGTCTCTTTTTCCTATTTTCTGACTTTTTCCTCATAAATCACTTTTTCCTCTTGTGTCTTTTTCCTCTTTTCCCTCTTTTTCCCTGTGTGTCTCTTCCTTCTTTTTCCTCTTGTGTCTCTTTTTTCTCACTTGTCCATTTTTCTTTTTCCTAGCATGTCTCTTTTTCCTAGCTTGTCTGTTTTTCCTTTTTCCTCATGTGTGTCTTTTTCCTCTTTTCCTCGCATGTCTCTTTTTCCTCCTTTCCCTCTTTTTCCTCCTTTCCCTCTTTTTCCTAGCATGTCTCTTTTTCCTTTCTTGTCTTTTCTTCCTCTTTGTCCTCACATCTGTCTTTTTCCTCTTTTCCTCGCTCTGGTGGGTTGACCTTGGCTGGATGCCAGGTGCCCACCAAGCCACTCTATCACACTACCTCCTCAACTGAACATGGGAGAGGAAATATAACGAAAGACTCGTGGATTGAGGTAAGGACAGAGAGATCAGTCAGCAATTACCGTCACGGGCAAAACAGATTTGACTTGGGAAAATTAATTTCATGGAATCAGAGAATAGTTTAGGTTGGAAGGAACCTTTAAAGGCCATCTACTCCAACACTCCCCTCCCCCCCACAATGATTGAGAATGCACTCAATCCCACTATATGTCATTGATGAAGATATTAAACAGTACTGGTCCCAGTACAGACCCCTGAGGGACACCACTTGTCACTGATCTCCATCTGGACATTGAGCCGTTGACGACTACCCTCTGGATGCAACCATCCAACCAATTCCTCATCCACCGAACAGTCCACCCATCAAATCCATCTCTCTCCAATTTCAAGAGAAGGATGTTGTGGGGGACAGTGTCAAAGGCCTTACAGAAGTCCAGATAGATGACATCTGTAGCTCTTCCCTTGTCCACTGATGTAGTCACTCCATCATAGAAGGCCACTAGATTGGTCAGGCAGGACTTGCCCTTGGTGAAGCCATGCTGGCTGTCTCAAATCACCTTCCTGTCCTCCATGTGCCTTAACATAGCTTCTAGGAGGATCTGTTCCATGATCTTCCCGGGCACAGAGGTGAGGCTGACAGGTCAGTAGTTCCCAGGGTCCTCCTTTTTACCCTTTTTAAAAATGGCTGCAATGTTTCCCTTTTTCCAGTCGCCAGGGATGTCACCTGACTGCCATGACTTTTCAAATATCATGGAGAGTGGCTTGGCAACTACATCAGCCAATTCCCTCAGGACTCTGGGATGCATCTCATTCAGTCCCATAGACTTAAGTATGTTCAGGTTCCTCAGGTGGTCTCAAACCTGATCTTCTCTTACAGTGGGAGGGACTTTGCTCCCCCAGTCCCTGCCTTGAGATCCATCCACTCGAAAGGTGTGGAAAGAGAGGTTGCCAGTGAAGACTGAGGCAAAAAAATTGTTGAGTACCTCAGCCTTCTCCTTGTCTGTTGTTACCAGTTTGCCAGTTGTGTTCATCGGGGGGGGTGGTACACTTTCTTTGACCTTCCTTTTCTGGCTGACATACCTGTAGAAGCCCTTAGTATTCTTTGCATCCCTTGCCAAGTTCAGCTCCAGCCACGCCTTGGCCTTCCTGACCCCATCCCTACACAACCGGACAGCATCCCTATACTCTTCCCAGGATACCTGTCCCTGCTTCCACTGCCTGTGCATTTCCTTCTTGCCCTTTAGTTTGACCAGCAGGTCTTGACTCAGCCATGCCAGTCTCTTGCCTTCCTTTCCTCATTTAATACACCTGAGGATCGAGAGCTCTTGCACTCTATGGAAAGCATCCTTAGAGATCTGCCAGTTCTGTTCTGCTCCCTTGTCCCTCAGGGCAGTATCCCAGGGGATCCCTTTGACTAACTCCTTGAACAGCTGGAAGTTTGCTTTCCTAAAATTCAGGGTCCTGACTTTACTCTTTGCCTGTCCCATGTCCCTCAGGACTGCGAACTCCACCAGTGCATGATCACTGCAGCCCAGGCTGCCTCCAATCCTGATGTCTGTGATTAGCTCACTTGTGCTGATGACCAACAGGTCCAGTATTGCATCCCCTCTGGTACGGATGTCTATTACCTGGCTTAAGAAGTTATCCTCGATGCACTCCAGGAGTCTCCTGGATTGCCTACAGCTTGCTGTGCTACTTTTCCAGCAGATGTCAGGGTGGTCAAAGTCCCCCAGCAGGACGAGAGCTTGCGAGTGAAATGCCTCCTGTAGCTGGAGTAAGAAGGCTTCGTCAATAGGCTCCCCTTGATCAGGCAGCCTGTAGTAAACACCAACCACAAGGTTCCCTTTGTTGCCTTGGTCTCTAATTCTTACCCATAAGCTTTCAACCTGCTCGTGGCTATTCTTCAGAGACAGCTCCTCACAATCAACCATAATTTTGTTTGTTTTGTGGAGTGTTCTTGGAATTCACAAACTATGTTCTTTTTGGATGGCATTAAATCAGATGATGCATGTCCACAGTATGCCAAGGGTGCTCCATCTGTTCATGGGCATCCACCAACTGATTTGCTGTAGACATTGTCGCCTGCATCATTTGTTAATGTAGATGTAGACTCAGTGAATTAGGGAGGATTACCTATGACAGTGCATGCCATTCCATTTTGTAAAAATCTCCTTGACTTTGCCACGCTTGCCTTACAACAATTTTTTTGCTAAACATGGATGTAGGAGAGTGTTCATATCCTCCTAGCCGCTTCTCCTAAAACAGTTGGCTTTGTGCCTGCCCACGCTACAGAGACTGCCCTTGTCTGGGTGGTGGGCTTCCTTCTGATTAGCTCTCTGTGTAGCTTTAAAGAACGTTACTCTTGAGTAGCACAAGCAAGGAATTGTCTAGATGATTCCATACTCTGAGCAATTCTCTCATTTTTGGATGAAGACTACATTCCTCCTTTTGGTGTTATTGTAAGGCCTTTACCTCTAGCCATAAGTTCTTGCAGTTGTCTCATTGTTAAGGCCAATGGGTATGTGCTGTTTTAGGCCTTCTCATCTACTTTGATCCTGTCTTGATTTTGTCAATTGCTGCGAAGTTTATTCTATAAAATACTGCTTTTATTGTTTGGTTTTTTTCTTAATATATATCTTGTGGGAGCGGCTCGGAACACCTGGCATTTGTTTTCAAGAGTGACCATTAGAATTTGTTGTGCTGCATGTTTGCCAAGCCTTTGAAGAACTAGTTTCACAAGGTCAGGTTGGAGGATGGCCTTGTGTAGGCCTGGGAAGATGTGGCTGAAGACAGTCACGAGTATGTGTATGGAATGTTTTTATCTTTACCTGTTCTGAGGACTGGCAAACATCCCAGCTGAGCCAGATATGCCCTCCTGTGTTAGTAGTATTGGCTGTATGCCGTTAGTTCTTTCTAGATCTTTGTTGAAACATAGATAAGTTTGATCTTTTAGTGAAATAAAGGGAATCTTGCACAGAGAGCTTGAGCACTTGATTCAGTCGCCGCAGATGGTGACCCCGACGTGATTAAGAGAAGAAGACAACGTGATGGAGAGAAGAAGCCGGCACGATTCAGAGAAGAAAACGACGTGATCAAGAGAAGAAGATAAGAGGTGATTCCCCTTCACTGTGGAGACCACGCAATCTAACAGGGAGAGTTCTGAAGAAGTGGCCACGACTCTGAGAAAATAGGTAACAGCAACCCCTGTGGAACGGGTGAGTTGCGAGATTGCGGTAGCATGGGGCAATCAGTTTCTCAGGAGCATAAGCTCTACTTAAATGTTTTGCAGCAGATTTTACGGGCCTCTGGGTATAAAATAACAGAGGGACAAATTGCTTTGGTTTTAATATGGGTAAAGGATAATTGTAACTGGTTTCCCACAGAGGGAACTTCTGATAGCAAGGTTTGGGAAAGAGTTGGGGAGCGTTTACAAATGTGAAAAACTTTGGCATTTGGTGTATCAGAAAATTTAATTATGACATGGAAATTTATTTATACTGCACTGGTGCATTTACAGCTGGCAGAGAAAATCATATCAATACAACCTGATATTGCTTTTGAGGAGACAGTTTGTAAGCAGGCTGCTAATGAGCAGGATTCTGATTCCAATAATAATTCTTTTGCATCAGGCAGGGTGGACTCTGAAAAAGAGCCGGATTTATATCCCTCATTACCTCCACCACTGCCTGCGCTAAAACCGTTAATGCACACACCCCGCCGGCAGGCAGACAGGCAGGCAGCGGGCGGGCAGCACGGGCTCCATGAGGTTGCCGACCCTCACCACCGCATACAGGTCCCCGCCACCTCGCCGCTGCCTCCTGCCACTTTTGCACCCACTTCGCCCCCGCCGCCTTCCGCAGCCGCTGCGCCCGCCCCACCGCTGCCTCCCGTGGCCTCTGTGCCCACAGTGGCCTCTGCGCCCGCCACGGCCACGGCAGCTGCCGCTGTGTCGCTGCCGTCCCCCACCCCCCCGCCCCAATCGCCTGGTACTCCCTCTCCAGGGTTTGCAGAACTTAAAACAGAACCTGGCTTTGCTGCACTGCCTGTATCTCCTTCTCCTGCTAATCCCTCTAACTCTATGCCTCTGTCTAATCCTGTGGCTCCTGCTTTACAGCGGTGTGGAGAAAAAACTGTAGTGCCTTCAGCTCCGCCTTTAACAGACTTTGATGCTAAATGTGACAATTCACTTAATGATTTGGGAAAAAATACACATAGCTTGATGCAGTGCTGTCAAGAAAAAGCTCTACAGCAAGGAGATACCATGTTTACTTTTCCTGTTATATACAAACCCCATAATCCACCACAGCATGATGGTTTACCTTATGAAATGATAAAAGAATTACGGAAATCAATTCATGAAAATGGGTTACACAATTCATTTACAATGGGACTAGTGGAAACAGTTGGAGGCACTTACTTATACTATGACTCCTTGGGACTGGAAATTGCTTATGAAAATGGTGTTCACTTCTGCTCAGTATGCTGTATGGCGATTAGAATACAATGATTTGTCAGTGGAACAAATTATGGAGAACTTGTCATCAGGGATACTTACAGATCAAAATATGTTACAAGGAACAGGCCCTTACATTACACCTCAGGCACAAGCAGCTTTGCCAAAGCAAGTTTTCAATCAAGCCACTCATATTGCGATCATGGCTTTACGACGCGTACCCGAAACTGGGCAAGGTACCGCTTCATTTGCCTCTATACGACAGGGCTCTCAGGAACCATATGTATCTTTTATTGATTGCCTTCAAGCCGCAATAACACGGCAGGTAGAAAATCCGGAAGCTGCAAAAGCATTATTATTTCAATCGGCTTATGAGAATGCAAATACAGACTGTCAGGCTGCACTGAAATCAGTTAGAGAAAGAGCTACTGACGTTGGGCAGTATATTAAGATATGTCAAAACGTAGGGACAGAAACTCATAGAATTAACATGTTAGCTGCTGCACTGTCACAGCAACTAAATGTTAATCAAGTTACTGTGAAATGCTTTGACTGTGGAAAATTGGGACATATGGCTAAGCAATGTCCTAAACGACAGAAATCCAAACGTGATAAACCTATAAATCACTTCTGCCCTCATTGTAGTAAAGGATATCATTGGGCGAATCGACATAAATCGAAATTTGACAAAGAAGGTAATCTCTTCCAGGGAAACTACAGGAGGGGTGCGAGACCCGGTGCCCCGCAAACCAACAGGGTCTGGAATTCAGTGCAGGCACCACTAACCGATTGGACTGCTACACAAACAGGCAGCACGCAAGAACCATCTATGACCTCCAGCCCGCAACTACAGGGAGTGCCGGGCTGGATTTGGCAACAGCAGCCGACCTCTCAATAAAAGAACAGAGGATTTATATTGTGGGGACTGCAATATTCGGACCTTTGCCTGCTGGCATGTTAGGATTAATAATTGGATGATCTAGTGCTATGACACAGGGAATAATTGTATACCCTGGAGTTATTGATTCAGATTATCAAGGGGAAATTAAAATCATGCTAGCTTCAATGCAAATTCCATGTACAATTCCAGTGAACACAAAAATAGCTCAATTAATATTGCTTCCTTGTTGGGCACCTCAAAGCATGCAAAATAATGGAGGTGACGGTAGCTTTGGTAGCACCGGGAGTCCTTTTGTATTATGGTCGCAGGAAATAACACAGCAACAGCTGATTTTAAAATTGCAAATTGAGGATAGATGGTTTTCAGGATTGCTAGATACTGGAGCAAATGTTTCTATAATATCAAAAAAGGACTGGCCAACTTCGTGGCCATTGCAAATAGCTCTTTCTACAATTGTTGGTATAGGAGGCACTCAACAGCCCATGCGAAGTGCCAAACTTTTGTCAGTAAAGGGGCCTGAGAAGCATGAAGCATGGATCCAGCCTTATGTACTTGACTCATCTGTAAATTTGTGGGGCAGAGATTTATTGAAACAATGGCACATTACCCTAACCACAGTCAATTCAAATTTATCCTAAGGGTCACTGATGTAAAACCCCTGCTCAAACTTACGTGGCTAACCTCTGCGCCTGTTTGGGTCGCTCAGTGGCCGTTAAAAGGGGACAAATTGATCCAAGCACATAAATTAATTCAAGAGCAGTTGCAGCAGGGACACATTGTCACTTCAACTAGTCCATGGAACACACCGATTTTTGTTATTCCAAAAAAGTCAGGAAAATGGAGATTATTGCAGGATTTACGAGCGATAAATGCAGTGTTACAACCTATGGGGATTACCCAGCCAGGGACGCCAAATCCTGCAATGATCCCTAAAGAGTGGGAATTACAAGTCATTGATTTAAAAGATTGCTTCTTCACGATTCCTTTACATCCTGATGATTGTGCACATTTTGCCTTTTCAGCGCCTAGTGTAAATAAAACCGAGCCTATGCAGCGTTATCAGTGGACAGTGCTACCTCAGGGCATGATGAATAGTCCTACTATATGTCAGATAGTAGTTGCTGCGGCTATTCAACCGAGCCGAGACGCATTTCCAAATGCTATAATATATCATTATATGGATGATATTTTAATTGCAACAGAAACAACACAGTATTTGGAAAGTGTTGTGCAACATCTTGTAAATTCTTTGCACACCTTTGGACTTCAAATTGCTACAGAAAAAATTCAAAAGATGCCGCCCTGGAAATATTTAGGGTGGATTCTTACGGAAAGAACAGTACAGCCTCAATCATTAAAGTTGCAGACAGATATACAAACTCTGAATGATGCTCAAAAATTATTAGGAACAATAAACTGGGTACGACCCATGTTAGGTATAACCACGGAGGAATTAAGTAATCTCTTTAACATTCTGAGAGGTGATCCTGATTTAACATCACCACGGATCTTAACTCCAGCTGCCAAGGAAGAGTGAAATTTAGTTTCACAAAAGATATCTATGTTACAAGCCTATAGAAGGGACTTAACTTTACCTGTTGATGTGTATGTCATACAAGGTCCAAACCAACCTTTTGCTATTATAGGGCAACATGATACAGTCGCTCAGAAAATTTTATATTTGGAATGGGTGTTTCTCTCTAACACCTTAAAGAAAACTATTACACAGCCTTTAGAAATGATTGTGACTGTGGTACAAAAAGCACGGTCACGCACTCAGTGTCTCATTGGTTTTGATCCCGATACCTTGTATCTTCCTTTTTCAAAATAAGATTTTGATTACCTTTTTGTTCAATCACAATCACTGCAAATCGCATTGGCTGACTTTATGAACAAAATTTCTTTCTCACTGCCTAAATGTAAGTTACTGCAAAACCTTCACACATTAAACATCAAACCACAGATGATAGTATCAGATACTCCTGTTGTTAATGCTTGTACAGTTTTTGTAGATGGCTCTGGAAAAATGGGAAGAGGTGTAGTTGCCTAGCTAGATAATGGAGTATGACAGATATCTGTTGTTTTGTTACAAGGTTCCACGCAGCGTGTGGAATTACAGGCTGTTTTACACGCTTTAACTTTATTTCCATCGGAACCACTCAATATTGTTTCTGATTCAGAATATGTCGTACGTGTTGTACAGCGATTACCAGGATCTTACTTAAAGGAGATAAATGATGAAGACTTATTCAACAAATTTTTGGAATTGCAAACTCTTTTAAATAAAAGAGCTTATCCTTTGTTTATTTGTCACATTAGGTCGCACACTGTGCTGCCAGGACCTTTGACTAAAGGCAATGCCGTGGCTGACTCTTTTACTGTTGGCACAGTGCAATTCCACTCTGCTGTGGCCTCTCATTCCTTTTTTCACCAAAATGCTGCAGCATTGCAAAAGATGTTTAATTTGACAAAACCACGGGCTAAAGATATAATTTGTTCTTGTCCAGATTGTCAAAGAGTTGCTTCTGATGCAGTGAGCATTGGAGTTAACCCACGTGGTTTACATTCTAATGCCATTTGGCAAAGTGATGTTACACACGTATCTGCCTTTGGCTCCTTGAAATTTGTGCATGTTTCTATTGATACCTTTTCCTCTTATATTTGTGCTACTGCTGATTCTGGAGAAAGGGCATGTGATGTTCAACAACACTGGTCACGATGCTTTGCAATTATGGGGGTTCTTCAAACCATTAAAACTGACAACGGTCCGGGGTATGTAGCTAAATCTACTCAATTATTTTTGCAACAGTGGCAGGTATCCCATGTGACAGGAATTCCACATTCACCTACTGGACAAGCAATAATTGAGTGTGCGCATCATGCTTTAAAGTCCATGTTGCATAAACAAAAAAGGGGGAATATGCCACCACAAGAACAGCTAGATAATGCTATGTTTACTTTGAATTTTTTAAATCGCTCACCAGACTTAATGGCCAGCACAGCGATAGATCAGCATTTTAAAACTCCTGATTCTATTTCACACAGACCTAAAGTATTGTATAAAGATCCTTTTAGTGGACCTGGTTGGAATGGACCTGTGGAACTAATTACTTGGGGGCGAGGGTATGCTTGTGTTCTTCTTCCCACAGGAACCAAGTGGATTCCAGCTAAACACATGAAGCCATATCGTGAGCTGGCTAAACCACTCGGACAACCCAATCCCGCAGATGAAGACTCTGAATTTGAAGGAGGAGAGATGAATGAGGAGGAAGCAGCGCATCGAGAATGAAAAAGCTATCACATAGGGAGATTTGAAGAGAATGCAACAACAAGCTAGTGTGATGATGCAGCGTGTATCCTACTCCAAAGAATACCCTTTTTTAGCATACCTGGCAATAGTGGCCAGCAACAGTATTGTAAGAATTCTCATTCTTTTTTCTTTGCGGGGTCACTGTGGCTCAGGTGCAGCATTTTTATTGGGCCCACTGAAGGTGTTGCGCCTAAGCCACAGTGACTATATAAAAAACCATTCCTTGTATAAGTTTGAACCTGACACAGAATCACAAAGATTCAGTGATAATATGTACTTCACATCCTTATGTTTTTGTAGCAGCTCAATTTGTAGATATCGCTTTACATAACCATGCTTTTGAAACTAATCTGAATTAACCTTACTCATAAGAATATATCTGAACTAAGTCTTACAGTAATCATGCCGATGTGATGTCGTGCTGAATTGTGGATCCCTGTAAATATGACCAAATCGGGGGGAGGGGAACAAGGATTAAGTCAATTATCAAGGCTTTTGAAGTGGACAATTAGTTACCCAAAACAATTTATAGGATGGCTCATTGCCTTTATAATATCAGCTATCATTATTGCAGCTACTGCCACCGTTGCTACCACAGCGCTTGTGAAATCTGTTCAGACTGCTCACACAGTAGCTAATGTATTAAAAATGTTACGGCTGAAATGAATACCCAGGCACAAATTGATCAACAATACTAGCACGATCGGACACTTTAAAAGCAGTGGTAATTTGGCTTGGACTGTATTGTGTGGCAAGGTTTTGGTAGCGGGGGGTTACAGGGGTGGCTTCTGTGGGGGCTGCTGGAGGTTTTCCCCTGTGTCCGACAGAGCCAATGCCGGCCGGCTCTAAGACGGACCTGCCGCCGGCCAAAGCTGAGCCAATCAGTGTTAGTAGTAGCACCTCTGTGTAAAAAAAAAAAAAAAAAAAAGAGAGAGAGAGAGGGAGAGACAAAAAAAAAAAAAACAGCTGGAGAGGGGGAAGAGAAAAGCGGTTGCGGAACACACAGAAGTGGCAGCTGAAGAGAAGAGTGAGAACATGTAAGAGAAACAACCCTGCAGACACCAAGGTCAGTGAAGAAGGAGGGGGAGGAGGTGCTCCAGGCGCCGCAGCAGATTTCCACCTGCAGCCCGTGGAGGACCCCACGCCGGAGCAGGTGGGTGCCTGAAGGAGGCTGTGACCCCGTGGGAAGCCTGTGCTGGAGCAGAATCCTGGCAGGACCTGCAGATCTGTGGAGAGAGAAGCCCACGGAGTGGGTTTTCTGGCAGGACCTATGACCCCATGGGGGAACCACGCTGGAGTGGTAGGCTCCTGAAGGACTGCACGCCGCAGAAAGGACCCATGCTGAAGATCTTCATGGAGGACTGTCTCCCATGGGAGAGACCCCATGCTGGAGCAGGGGAAGTGTGTGATGAGTGCTGCCACTGAGGAGGATGAAGTGACAGAAATAACATGCGATGATCTGACCGCAAACCTCATTCCCCATTCCCCTGTCCAGCTGTGGAGGAGAGAATGATAGCATAGCTATGGTGGGCGCCTGGTGTCCAGCCAGGATCAACCCATCACATAGAGATAGACAAAGTGCATTACAAAATAGAATGAAATTACATTGCAATTGGGAATTTCAAAAAAAGGGGCTCTGTGTAACTCCTTTACAAAGGAATGAAAGTGTATGAGATCGGAATTAGGTGAAGGCACATTTGCAAGGTGCATTTGCTACCAATATTGCAGGAGAGATCTAAGATCTTGCACAGATATTACAAGATCAAATGGGAAATACACAAAATTAGCAGAATAAGGCGTTTCTCAAAGAATTGTCTAATAGCGTTAAATGCTTAAATTCAAAAACATGGTTTGAAGGTTTAAATCTGTGTATCTGAATTTGTTTTGCTATTGGAGGGTTATTAATCATTTGTATGTTTGCAGCAATCAGAATCATCTGAGGAGCAGTACAAGGATTGCATCGGTTCGAAGCTAGAGTCCTCGCTACCTTCCTTGTGAATCTGATGTTCCTAAACAAAAAAGGGGGAGATGTGGGAGCAGCTCGGAACACCTGGCATTTGTTTTCAAGAGTGACCATTAGAATTTGTTGTGCTGCATGTTTGCCAAGCCTTTGAAGAACTAGTTTCACAAGGTCAGGTTGGAGGATGGCCTTGTGTAGGCCTGGGAAGATGTGGCTGAAGACAGTCACGAGTATGTGTATGGAATGTTTTTATCTTTACCTGTTCTGAGGACTGGCAAACATCCCAGCTGAGCCAGATATGCCCTCCTGTGTTAGTAGTATTGGCTGTATGCTGTTAGTTCTTTCTAGATCTTTGTTGAAACATAGATAAGTTTGATCTTTTAGTGAAATAAAGGGAATCTTGCACAGAGAGCTTGAGCACTTGATTCAGTCGCCACATATCTCTCTTAATAGAGGAGTCTAATGTTATGGCAAACTACCTGTTCTTTATGGAATTGGGTATAATTTTTCCAGTAGATTCCTTCCTGTGACCTAATATAGCTGAAAATGTGTGCCCTTTTCCAGTGGTGGATACTTAGTTCTCTTTCTTGAAGTGTTTCAAACTTAGATTGCTCTACTAGTCTGAATTATCCATTAGTTTGACATCCCTTTGCTCACTCTAATGTCCAATTTAATATGCTTTCTAAAATGTCATCTGTCTTCAGTCTGTATGAACTGTATATGACTAAAACCTGCTCCCAACCTGTCAGTCACTGGCTTTCTGGGCATCTTTGGGACTATCTTTTAATTGAGTTGTAAATGTAACTTTTACTACAGCATCCTTCTATCAGCAGAATTGGAACATGTGTCACAACTAAGCCTTGTCAGGGAGGACAAATTTTTCCCTTGTTTTGTTTTTCCTTACAATCTATCGTTTGTGGGAACTGAAAATCTAAAGCTTTTTATCTGCAGGTTGCTGTCTTGAATCAGCCCCAGTTGGTAGTAACTAGGGCATTTATCATAGGTTTGTTAGTAGACCGTATGAAATGTGTTCAGCTCTTGACAGAATTGGATAGTTGACAAGTGTTCATCATGTGTCTTTCTAACTGCTATTATTCAGAGACAGTTCTTCACAATCTATCCATTTCTTGATGTAGAGGGCAACCCCTCTGCCCCTCCTTCCTCACCTTTCCCTTCTGAACAGCTTGCAGCCATTGATAGCAGCGCTCCAGTCATAGGATTTGTCCCACCAAGTTTCAGTAACGGCAACTAGGTCGTAGCTTTCTAGCAGCATGGTGGCTTCCAACTCCTCCTGTTTGTTGCTCATGCCGCGTGCATTGGTATAGAGGTACTTCAGCTGGGCTGTCGGCCGTGTCACCTTTTTAGAGGAACACACCTTAATTCCTTTGAGGTATTTCACTGTCAGAGACTGAAAGAGTTAATGTCTCAAACAATGTGGTGGGGCAAGTTCTGCATAATGCTGAACTCTGCATAACAACGAACCCTGCATAGCAACGAACTGCAGGAAGTCGGCTAGTAACAGGGTGCGGAGGGCATGCCAGAGGGTACGAAGTTCTGTGTTCTGATATGCTGAGCGGGGCAACTCACCATGTACGGCCAAAGGTCAAAGAATGGTCATACCTGCAGGGAGGGAGAAATTACTCCCCAAACCACCCCCAAGCCCTCCGACCCATTTCTCAAAAGTTCTGGAAGCACAAACTGTGCATGACACCTAATTAGCCTAATGAGTTCGAGTGCCTGCCTGAAGGAGGGGCAAGGAGATGATAAAAGGGCACGAACTGAAGCCCCACGGCACATGCCCTCCGGAACTGGACCCTTAAGCTGGCTGGACCAACGCTGGACCCAGGACTAGTGAAATCTTTCTCTTTTCTCTCTCTTTCTCTCTCTCTCTCTTTTTTTTCTGTAACCCCTACACCTCATCCCTTTAGACATAAACCGTTGACCAAGTCTGGGACTAGAAGTGGATCTAGCTGCCCCTAGGCTCCTCTCTGAGAAGGAGTCTAGAAAGCAAGGGGGTCCACTCTGAACCTCGTGACTCAACGGGAGGGCTCTCCTTATTTTCTTCCCTGAACTGATACCCAAATAAGCAAGGCTTGTAGTATATGTTTGGTGATGTATGGTTAGCACGTTACAGAGTTTACCGATGTAGTTTCATGCCAATTCTTGTTGTGAGCATACTAATTCTTGTTGTGAGCGAATAAAAGTTGAGTATTGTGAGTTAAAGGATCTCTGGTGTCATTTCACCTTAATCCTGACCTGGGAATCAGTGAACCTGAGTCGTCGTCCTGAGAAATTGGGATGTGACATTCACTGGTATTTCCCTGTTGGCTCCTATTACCTCAGGAGCCCCTGGCTCATCTCCATAAGACTTCAAGTGTGCTGCAGTGTACCCAGCACATCTCAGAGCAACAGGCTGAGGTTCCTTGCTAGCACCCCGTCCCTCAAACCTTGGCGTGTCGTCCCACAGCTTGTTATGGGCAAGCCTGGTATTATCCCCCTCCCCCCCTTCAAGTCTAGTTTAAAGCTCTGTCAAACAGCCCAGCTAGCTCATGAGCAAAGATCCTCTTCCCCCTTTGAGAAAGGTGAATCCCATCCGACATGAACAGGCCTGGTGCCATGTAGGCCATCCAATTAACAAAAAACACAAAATTGTGGCAGTGACACCAGCCACGGAGTCATGTATTAGAATCATAGAATTATAGAATCATTTAGGTTGGAAAAGACCTTCAAGATCATCGAGTCCAACCATCATCCATGCCCACTAAACCATGTTACAGAGTACCCCATCTATGCGCTTTTTAAATACCTCCAGGGATGGTGACTCAACCACTTCCCTGGGCAGCCTATTCCAATGTGTGACAACCCTCTCAGTAAAGAAATTTTTCCTAATATCTAACCTAAATCTCCCTTGCCGCAACTTGAGGCCATTTCCTCTCGTCCTATCTCCAGCCACCTGACAGAAGAGACCAGCACGCACCTCACTACAACCCCCCTTCAGGTAGTTGTAGAGAGCTATAAGGTTTCCCCTCAGCCTCCTCTTCTCTAGACTAAACAGCCCCAGCTCCCTCAGCTGCTCCTCATAAGACTTGTGCTCCAGGCCCCTCACCAACTTGGTTGCCCTTCTCTGGACACGCTCCAGCAACTCAATGTCTTTCCTGTAGTGAGGGGCCCAAAACTGAACACAGTACTCGAGGTGTGGCCTCACCAGTGCCGAATACAGGGGAACAATCACCTCCCTGCTCCTGCTGGCCACACTATTTCTGATGCAGGCTAGGATGCTGTTGGCCTTCTTGGCCACCTGGGCACACTGCTGGCTCATATTCAGCCGGCTGTCAACCAGCACCCCCAGGTCCTTCTCTGCCGGGCAGCTTTCCAGCCACTCTTCCCCAAGCCTGTAGCGCTGCATGGGGTTGTTGTGACTGAAGTGCAGGGCCCGGCACTTGGCCTTGTTGAACTTCATACAATTGGCCTCGGCCCATCGATCCAGCCTGTCCAGATCCCTCTGCAGAGCCTCCCTACCCTCAAGCAGATCGACCCTCCCTCCCAACTTGGTGTCATCTGCAAACTTGCTGAGGGTGCACTCAATCCCCTCATCCAAATCATCAATAAAGATATTAAACAGAACGGGGCCCAACACTGAGCCCTGGGGAACACCACTTGTGACCCTCCGCCAACTGGATTTCACCCCATTCACCACAACCCTCTGGGCTCGTCCATCCAGCCAGTTTTTCACCCAGCGAAGAGTACACTTGTCCAAGCCATGAGACACCAGCTTCTCAAGGAGTACGCCATGAGAGACAGTGTCAAAGGCCTTGCTGAAGTCAAGGTAGATAACATCCACTGCCTTCCCTCATCCACTAGGCGGGTCACCTGGTCATAGAAGGAGATCAGGTTGGTCAAGCAGGACCTGCCTTTCGTAAACCCATGCTGACTGGGCCTGATCCCCTGCTTGTCCTGGACTTGCCATGTGAGTGCTCTCAAGACAAACCGTTCCATAATCTTTCCCGGTACCGAGGTCAGGCTGACAGGCCTGTAGTTCCCCGGATCCTCCCTCTGACCCTTCTTGTAAATGGGAGTCACATTGGCAAGCCTCCAGTCCTCTGGGACCTCCCCTGTTGATTAGGATCGCTGATAGATGATGGAGAGTGGCTTGGCAAGCACCTCCACCAGTTCCCTCAGTACTCTTGGATGGATCCCATCGGGTCCCATAGATTTGTGAGTGTCCAGATGGCGTAGTAGGTCACTAACTACTTCCTCCTGGATTAAGGGGGGTATATTCTGCTCTTCATCCTCACCTTCTAGCTCAGGGGGCGGAGTACCCTGAGGATAACTGGTCTCCCTATTAAAGACTGAGGCAAAGGCAGCATTAAGTACCTCAGCCTTTTCCTCATCTCTGGTGGCTATGTTCCCTTCTGTATCCATTAAAGGATAGACATTCTCCTTGGGATTCTTTTTACTGCTAACATATTTGTAAAAACATTTTTTGTTGTCCCTTACAATAATGGCCAGATTTAGTTCTAGCTGAGCTTTTGCCTTTCTAATTTTCTCTCTGTATGATCTAACAAGATCCCTGTACTCCTCCCAAGTTGCCTGCCCTTTCTTCCAGAGGTGATAAACTCTCCTTTTTTTCTTGACTCCTAGCAAAAGCTCCTTGTTCAGCCAGGCCGGTCGTTTTCCTCGGCGGTTCAACTTGCGGCACATGGGAATAGCCTGGTCCTGAGCCATCAAGATTTCCTTCTTAAAGAATGTCCATCCCTCCTGGACCCCTTTGCCCTTCAGGACCATCTCCCAAGGGACTCTCTCAACCAGTGCCTTGAAGAGGCCAAAGTTTGCCCTCCAAAAGTCCATAGTGGTAGTTTTGCTGACCACCTTCCTTGCCTCACCAAGAATTGAAAATTCTATCATTTCATGGTCGCTAAGCCCAAGACGGCCTCCAACCACCACACCTCCCACCAGTCCTTCCCTGTTCGTAAACAATAGATCTAGCAAGGCTCCTCACCTGGTAGGCTCACCTACCAGCTGTGTCAGGAAGTTATCTTCCACACACTCCAAGAACCTCCTAGATTGTTTACTCACTGCTGTGTTGTATTTCCAGCAGATATCTGGAAAGTTAAAATCCCCCACGAGAACAAGGGCACACGATTCTGAGACTACTGCCAGCCGCTTGTAGAATGATTCATCCGTCTCTTCCACCTGACTGGGTCCATCTGTTTCTTCCAATGTTGCTGCCCACAACTGGAAGGAGAGAGGAAAAAATTACCTGTGCTCCAGATTCCCTTACCAACCATCCCAAGGCCCTGAAGTCTCTTTTGATTGCCCTTGGACTACATGTTACGAATTCAACGCCACCCATATGGAAGAGCAGTAATAGGTAATAGTCCGAGGGCCGTACCAGGCTAGGAAGTTTCCTAGTCATGTCCTTAACCCAGGCCCCAGGGAGGCAGCAGACTTCCCTAAGAGGAGGGTCTGTCCAGCATATTGAACCCTCTGTTCCCCTCAGAAGGGAGTCACCTACAACTATAATCCATCTTTTCTTCCTCGTGGAGGTGGTCGTGATACAGGGGGTAGGCCTTTCTGACCTTGGCAACACCTCTGGTGTAGATGGACTGTCATCCACATCATCCATTGACTGGACTTCCAGAGCCTCATACCTGTTGTACAGAGGCACCTGGGAAGGCGAGGTGGGCAAGGACGGGGTTCACTTGCCACCCGGAGCATAGACTTGTCTCCATTCACTCCTTTCCTTTAAGCTACTGCCTTCTGCCTGGTGGGAGGAGGATACAGGATCCCCTTGATCTTGTGTTTTCTCTGGTGGCTGTTCCTCTTTCTGTCTCGGGGAGGGCAGAGCATAGTTCCACCAGTCTATCTCTTTCTCAGACTCCCTGATGCTCCTTAACCTTTTACTTCCTCGCATAGCTCTGCCACCAGGCTGAGCAGATCGTCCACTTGGTCACACCTCACACAGCTGTTCTCACTACTGCAATCCATTATCAGTGAAAGGCTTTGGCACTCCCTTCAGCCTGAGACCTGGATGGCTGCATGTTTTCGCGGGAGCTCTGTCTGGGTTGCCACATCCATTCTGGCAAGTGCAGAGGATATAGCTTTCTGCCAAGGGTGATGACCACCAATGGAACTCACCTCTTGAGCTGGTAGGGTGACTACGCCCTTCCTGCGTGCCCTTCCACATAAACTGCCACACCACACCCTGGCTGACATGCCACGCTCTGTTCGCAGTGCACCTAGTCACTAGCGCTCCCTAGGCTGCTTTTTATAGATGTGGGGGTGGCTGCGGTTGCTTTGTTAGCGCCCAGGCCTCGTCAGGGTCTCTAGCGAGAGCTGCCAGCTCCTGGTGGGTCTCTCTGCTGCCCTGGCATTTCCTTGCCACAGGAAACCCCCTGTGCAATAAGATCTGCCGCTATGCTGCGGATCGGGCCGGCTCCGGAGCAGCTCCCCTCAGTGACTGTCCATTTATTACCAATTATTACCAATCAAATTTGTTTATTTATTACTAATCAAATCATAATAGGATAATGAAAAATAAAAACAAATCTTAAAACACCTTCCCCCTGCACCCCTCTCTTCCCAGGTTCACCTTCACTCCTGATTTTGTCTACCTCCTCCCCCTGAGTGGCACAGAGGGACAGGGAATGGGGGTTGCGGTCAGTTCATCACACGTTGACTCTTCTGCTCCTTCCTGCTCGCTCTCTTCCCCTGCCCCAGCGTGGGGTTCCTCCCATGATAGACAGTCCTCCATGAACTTCTCCAACATGGGTCCTTCACACAGGCTGCAGTTCTTCACAAACTGCTCCAGCGTGGGTCCCCCACAGGGTCAGAAATCCTGCCAGCAAACCTGCTCCAGTGTGGGCTCCTCTCTCCATGAGTCCACAGGTCCTGCCAGGAGCCTGCTCCAGTGTGGGGTCTCCATGGGGTCACAGCCTTCTTCGGGCACATCCACCTGCTCCGACGTGGGGTCCTCCACAGGCTGCAGGTGGATATCTGCTCCACCGTGGACCTCCATGGGCTGCAGGGGGACAGCCTACTTTACCATGGTCTTTACCACGGGCTGCAGGGGAATGTCTGCTCTGGTGCTTGGAGCACCTTCTCCCCCTCTTTCTTCACTGACCTTGGTGTCTGCAGAGTTGTTTCTCTCACATATTCTCACTCCTTTCTTCTGACTGCTGTTCCACAGCAGTTTTTTTCCCTTTCTTAAACACTTCTTATGCCTTATTGCCCCGCACAATGATGTCATAGATGTATTGCAGATGTTTTTCATTTTCAGTATGTGCATTAGATTGATCTCCAGGGCTACTGAGTGGGGAGGTATTTTGTAGTAGTGTCCTGGTTTCAGCTGGGATAAAGTTAATTGTCTTCCTAGTAGCTGGTACAGTGCTATGTTTTGAGTTCAGTATGAGAAGAATGTTGATAACACACTGATGTTTTCAGTTGTTGCTAAGTAATGTTTAGTCTAAATTCAAGGACTTTTCAGCTTCTCAAGCCCAGCCAGTGAGAAGGCTGGAGGGGCACAAGAAGCTGGCACAGGACACAGCCAGGGCAGCTGACCCAAAGTGGCCAACGGGGTATTCCATACCATGGGACGTCACATAAACTGGGGAGAGTGGGGGCGGGAGTTATCGCCGCTCGGGGACTAACGGGGTGTCGATCAGCGGGTGGTGAGCAATTGCACTGCGCATCATTTGTACATTCCAATCCTTTTATCATTACTGTTGTCATTTTATTAGTGTTATCATTGTCATTATTAGTTTCTTCTTTTCTGTTCTATTAAACCGTTCTTATCTCAACCCACGAATTTTACTTCTTTTCCTGATTTTCTCCCCCATCCCACTGGGTGGGGGGGGAGCAGGTGAGCGGCTGCGTGGTGCTTAGTTGCTGGCTGGGGTTAAACCACGACAAGTAGGCTGATCTTGCATAACAGCTTAATTCTAAAATCCTAGTGTAAAAGACACATTATTCTTATGGTGAAAATTGTTATGGCTGTACTCCCTGTCAAATATGCTATTGAAACAATAGGCCCATCTGATGTGCCCTAGTATAATGAGCATAAATCAGTGTTGGAGTATAGAATGTACTTAAAACTAATGCTTGAAAAGTCTGTTTCTTTAAGCCTGTGGAGGGACTGTCATTAGTAACATGAAATACTTTTCAACTTCATTTGGCAGAATAGAGGGAGATGATTGCATATGAAGGAGTACCACAAATTGTAGAGAAAGAGAAGACACTAATCCTGAGTAGTTGTCCTGGTTTCAGCTGGGATAGAGTTAATTGTCTTCCTAGTAGCTGGTATGGTGCTATGTTTTGAGTTCAGTATGCGAAGAATGTTGATAACACTGATGTTTTCAGTTGTTGCTAAGTAGTGTTTAGTCTAAAGTCAAGGATTTTTCAGCTTCTCATGCCCAGCCAGCGAGAAGGCTAGAGGGGCACAAGAAGTTGGGAGGGGACAGAGCCAGGGCAGCTGACCCAAAGTGGCCAACAGGGTATTCCATACCATGTGACGTCACATCTAGTATATAAACTGGGGGGAGTGGGGGCGGTTGGATCGCCGCTCAGGGACTAACTGGGTGTCGATCGGCGGGTGGCAATTGCACTGTGCATCATTTGTATATTCCAATCCTTTTATTATTACTGTTGTCATTTTATTAGTGTTATCATTATCATTATTAGTTTCTTCTTTTCTGTTCTATTAAACTGTTCTTATCTCAACCCACGAGTTTTACTTCTTTTCCTGATTTTCTCCCCCATCCCACTGGGTGGGTGGGGGAGCGGGTGAGCGGCTGCGTGGTGCTTAGTTGCTGGCTGGGGTTAAACCACGACAGTCCTTTTTGGTGCCCAACGTGGGTCACGAAGGGTTGAGATAACGACAAACCTGGCCAGAGCTTGTTAAAACAAATTTGTTACAAGCATTCATTATATTGGTCTAATAGTTGCTGGTCACTATGTTGATTTATGTGTTCTTAGAGTTGTTGCTCTTGTTTTTTAAGTTCTGTTATGTATCACCTCGCTTGCTGTATGTAGTCCCTGTGCTGCTGCTTATCATCCGTGGGAGGTGGATTAAGGTTTTTGCTTTGATGTATTGTATAACACTGGTTTATGTTATGATAAAAAGTCATCGGTTGTGGGATTAATCCAGTATTTGCACTCAGCATGGTCACCTCTATACTTTGGGAGCCATCTGTGGGAAACTATTAATAATTACACCATTTACCTTTCCTCCTCGGAGAGCCAATCTATGGGTGGGGTACCTTTCTTCCCTTTTCCCTTCTCCTTCAGTCCAGTTACAATGGCATTTGGGAACTTTGAAAAATTTGAATACCCTTGGGATGTTGAGACCAGCACGGTCCTAGCCCTATTGCTGGGAATTAGCATGCTCATGAATGTGGTTCAGCTCTTGTTTAAGGTTAAACAACTATTTAAGAAGATCACCCAGAGATCTGCCCCGAGGCTGGATAATTATGAGTGGCAGGGTGTGTGGGGTAGTATGGGCAAGTACCTAGAACAGTGGGCACCTCCAATGTTTTGGAAATTCACCTCTGAACAAGTACAGAATCCGGAAGAACTAGTAAAATATTTGGAAAAGGTATGCTGTCGCCCTGGCAACTCCAGAGAGATACAAATCACTGCAACATGCTGGGGCCTGGCCCATGCTTATCGAGCCCTGTTCAACACCACTCAGTACCCTCAAGGGGAAGAGAAGGTCTCCGGATCTAACAACAAGACGACAGGCACTGTAGCTACCCAAACTTCGGTGATAGGCACTGTGGTCCTGCCAGCCCCAGCGATGAGCACTGCAGCTACCCAAACCTCAGCAAGCGTTAATGCAACTGAACCAGCAGACCAACCTGCACCAGTATCAGTTGCCCCCGTACAGAAGAAGAAATACACAAAAAGTTCAGTTCGCTTAGCGAAGGATGAAGGTGAACCAGGGTCATCATGGGAACAGGAGGAAGAGGCAGAACCAGAGGTAATAACCCAGTCCCTATCCTTGAGTGAGCTGCGGGATATGCGAAAAGATTTCGGCCGTCGTATAGGTGAGCATATTATCACCTGGCTCCTCCAATGCTGGGACAATGGCGCTAATAGCTTGGAATTAGAAGGTAGGGAAGCCAAGCAGCTGGGATTGCTTTCCAGGGAAGGTGGCATTTGTGGAGGACCTCGGCTGGACCGAGGTGCCTGGGGAGGATATTGACCTTGGCAAGATTACAGTGTACTTTTGAGAGAACAAGAAAGAATGAGAAGCATGCCTGAGAAACTAAGTTTAAGGAATGTGTTGACCAGTTGCAGTTGTGATAAGGAACTTGAAAAAGTCACCCAATGAGGGGTGAGAAAAACAACTTCTGACAACTTTTGACCAATAAGGGACAGACACATATACAAGGTAACAAGTATAATGGGTATAAATTTGCTAGCTTAGAGTAATAAAAAAACTTCTTTGCTTGTACTATAAGAATGTATACATGTCGTTTGTCCGTCTCAACCATGACATCTGGTGACCCCGACGTGATGCTGTAAATAATGCTTGTGACTGCGAGGAGAGCAGTGGAGACGGAGCCCGGTATAGCTTGAGAGCGGCGGGAAGAGCTGCTGGTCCGGACCGATACCTGACACCTGAAGATAAACAGGTGAGCTGCCGGGAACATGGGCGGGACCCTCGGTAAAGAGGACGCCGGAACTGTAAATATGTGGAAAATAATATTGCAAAAGAGAGGACTCAAAGTAGAAGAGTCGATGTTGCAGGAAATGCTCTTATGGGGCAAGCAACACGGCTATAAAGCAGATACAGTGACTGCATTTAGTGTGCCTGTGTGGCAAGGACTCGGGGACAAGCTGTTTGACAGTGCATCCCGAGGGTCCAAGGAGGCAGCCAGCCTCCTGACGACGTGGCACCTGCTCCTTGAGACCGTCAAAGACATTAAAGAACGAAGGGATAGGATGGAGGAGCCAGACGTCCCTATCGTGGGGGGAGGGCAGTCCTCTCTCACAGGGGACGTGGGGTCTGTTGCCCAGTCCTCTGGCAAGCGCGCAGGGTGGCCAAAGCCACAGGGCCGACAAAAGAACCCTTTCGTTGATGACTCTGATGATGAACAGCTCTCAGGACATCCTCGGACTATTAAAGATGAAACATATAAGCGACCCCAAGACTTGCTTCCTGGTAGTGACGTATGCCCCGCTGAACCAGCAGAGGCGCCAGTTAACCCGTCCGCACCCCCCTTGTCGCCTGATTTACAGGATCGAGAAGGGATGAATAGCCCCCCCGGGCGCGGGGAAGGGAACAGGGGACCTCATGCCTGTACCCCCCTCTGCCAGCCGAAACATCAGAGGATTGGGATGATCCCATGGACAATAATATGGGAGGTCCTGAATCTGGGGGGTCTGCAGAAACACAGGAGGAGGGACAATTACAGGGAGGCTCGCGTTGTCGAGGACAGCCCTGGGTCCTTCCGCCGGCTCGAATTACTGTCAGTCCCCACAACCCCCTGAAATTCTGGCAGCAGGTGAAAGCTCGAGCTCTGCAAGAAGGAAATTGGGACCTATCCGAGCAAATTAATGTTCCTGTAACAGCAGGCAGCTCCGGTGAAACGAATTTAAGGGGGACTGGGGCGATAGCTTTCCCCGTGGTACGGGGTGATCCAGGACAAGGAATTATGGATGAACATAGACCATATTCGTGGAAAGTTATACAGGATTTACAAAAGGCAGCTGCGCAATATGGTCCCAACTCCCCTGCAGTTATGCAATTAATACGCCTATTGACTATGGAAGAAATGACACCTTATGATATTGCTCAAATTGCTCAGATTATTTTCCAACCTGTGCAATGCGCCGTTTTTCATAGTATCTGGACTCAGAGAGCAGAGGTGCAAGCAGTACACAATTTGCAGCTTCCACAAACCGATCCACGTTATGGTAACAGAGCTGATGTTCTGACTGGGACTGGTCAATTTAATAATCCTCAACATCAGGCTCAATGGCATCCGCTTGTATTAGAGCAAGTAAAGACTATTGGTGTAGAAGCTTTGCTCCGAACGGCGGAGCTGGCGGAGCCTAAAGCAAGATATACCATGATTAAACAGGGGGCTAAAGAGCCGTTTCTGTCGTTTGTAGAGAAATTGATGGAGGCTATAGAGCAGCAGGTATTTGATGCACATTTACGAGAAATGCTGGTAAAACAGTTAGCCCGTGACAATGCTAACGCAGATTGTCAAAAGGTGATTGAGACGCTCCCTGGGGATCCAACCCTAGAAGCTATGATTACGGCTTGCGGGAAGGTGGGCTCTGTTGAACACCAAATGTCTGCATTAGCTACAGCTATGTCTGCAATGCATATGTCTAATCAGAAATGTTACTGCTGCGGGCAGACTGGACATGTCAAGGCTAACTGTCCTACTAAAAATAGAAAAGGGGCGGCCGTGGGAGCAGCTACATGTTTTAAGTGCGGAAAGCTGGGACGCTTTGCAAAGCAATGTAAATCTAAATTTCATGCTAACGGTCAACCCCTCCAGTCGGGAAACGACAGGAAGAGCATGAAGGGGCGCGTGCAGACACAAATGCCCTACCACTCCAGCAACCCCTTTCTAGTACAACAGCCAGCGCAGACACCACAAGCCTTTGTGACAAGTTGCAGGGACAAACCCAAGGAGCAGCCGGGATGGATGTATGCACCGCCCACACAGTAACTTTATCTACCCAAGGAGTACATAAAGTGCCCCTGAAAGCCTGGGGACTGATTGGTAAAGGATTAAGTGCCTTTACTAATAGGATGATCAAGTAGTACTTTGCAAGGGTTAATTGTGCATGTGGGAGTTATCGACGCTGATTATCACGGGCAAATATGTGCAATGGTATCTACTGCAACCCCTCCAGTCACTATAAAAGGAGGCACACGAATTGCTCAACTCGTACCATTTATGAGCTGTGTGCCTGCGACAGAACAGGTGCTTCGTGGTACTCGAGGTTTTGGGTCCACTGGAAAGCCGCAGGTATTTTGGTCACAACGCATTATGGAAAGCAGGCCAGAAATGACCTGTACCCTCACTATGGCAAATGCATCCCCATCACAGATAAAATTGATAGGTTTGCTGGATTCTGGGGCTGATATGACCATTATAGCGCAACGTAACTGACCCCCCTCGTGGCCATTGGTTGTAAATGCGGAAGGAGTGTTGGGTGTAGGTGGAGTTTCAAATAGTTTTATTGCAGCAAAACCTGTGCTAATAAGCAACCCAGAGGGACAGAAAGCCACTGTGAAGCCATATGTCACCACTTTACCACTTAATTTATGGGGTCGAGATGTGTTGGATCAATGGGGGGTGCGTCTAACCACAGATTTTTCATAGGGGCCACTGTGCTGCAGGGCATGGAGCGCCCGACACTGACACTGTGTCGCGTCCCAAAGTTGGAGCGACTCAGGTTCGTGGATTTCCTTTGTCAGAATTAAGGTGAAACAACACCAGGGGAGTTCAAACAACAATCAACATTTATTCAACCTAGCTAACCTTGCTCAAGTACAAGTGAACTTACCAATATGAACCTTGCAGCATGTCATTAAGCCGCTGTTTGAAAAGAGAGGGGAGGTGTAGAAAGAGAAATGGAAAAAGGAACATGAAATGTATCAGAAGGAGATCCCTCCCATTGAGTCACGAGGTTCAGAGCAGACCCCCTTGCTTTCTGGACTCCTTCTCAAAGAGGAGCCCAGGGGCGGCTAGATCCACTCTTAGTCTCAGACTTGGTCAACGGTTTATGTTTAAAAGGATGAGGTGTAGGGACTGTGGAAAAGAGAGAAGGAAAAAAGGGAGAGAGAGAAAGAGAGAAAGAAAGAAAGAGAGAAGAGAAGAGAAGAGAAGAGAAGAGAAGAGAAGAGAAGAGAAGAGAAGAGAAGAGAAGAGAAGAGAAGAGAAGAGAAGAGAAGAGAAGGGTTTCACCAGTCCTGGGTCCAGCGTTGGTCCAGCCAGCGTAGAGATCCAGGTCCAGAGGGCGCGCACTGAGAACTCGTTCTCTCTTCTTTTATAGTGTGTTAGTTGATGGTCTTGACATGCACAGTCTCCACTCCCAGGGTTCTCTGGAATCGGTCGGTGAGCTTTTTTTGGGGGGGGCGGTTCATTGTGGAGTTGCCTCTCTTCTCCTGCTGGCATGACCACTTCAGATAGAAGCACAGTCCCATCTTCCGTGGGGCCTCCTCCTCCAGGCGCATATGCTGTGCTCCTTCTCCTGGTCACTTAAGATAAGGAATTGAGGCTTTGGAGAAGTGCGGTCCCACCCTCCGTGGGGCCCTCTCCTCCGGCCACATTGTCCTGTTCACAAAACTCCAGCGTTTTTACAGAGGCTGTTTTCTCCACCAAAGTTCTTTAACGAATGTTTGAGACATTGACTATAATTTGTCAGACCGTCACACACTGACCTAGTTAACAGATAAACCAGTGTGGGTGGATCAGTGGCCCCTCAATCAAGAAAAACTCCTCGCCTTGAAATCTTTAGTTGCAGAACAATTGGCCGCAGGACATATTGAGGCCTCTCATAGCCCATGGAACACACCAGTGTTTGTGATCAAAAAGAAATCTGGAAAATGGAGGCTATTGCATGATTTACGAAAGATTAATGAGGTAATAGCAACCATGGGGGCATTACAGCCAGGGTTACCTTCTCTAACTATGATTCCAATGCAATGGGAAATCATTGTAATGGACTTAAAAGATTGTTTTTCCACCATCCCTTTAGCCGCACCTGATATGGAGAAGTTTGCTTTCACCATACCCTCAGTGAACAACAATGAGCCAGCGAAAAGGTATCATTGGAAAGTTTTGCCTCAGGGAATGAAAAATTCTCCCACCATTTGTCAGTGGTTTGTGACAAAGGCCTTAAGTCCAGTTTGTGCTGCATTCCCAACATGTTATTGTTATCATTATATGGAAAACATTTTGTTAGCCGCTCCATCTGAACAGATGTTAAGCGAAATAGAAGTCACAGCACGTGATTCACTACAGCGATTAGGCCTAGTTATTGCACCTGAAAAGGTACAGCATCAACAGCCGTGGCTGTATTTGGGTATGAAAGTATTAAATCAGACGGTCATACCACAACCCATTCAGTTACAATTGGAGATAAAAACTTTAAATGATGTGCAAAAATTGGCCGGAGTGATCAATTGGGTTCGACCCTATTTAGGGTTACCATCATCGAAATTACAGCCACTTTTGGATTTATTGAAGGGTGATACAGATATTACTGCACCACGGGCATTAACCCCTGAGGCAAAACAAGTAATTACAGAAGTAGAGCGAGCAATTGTGGATAGACATGTGTGGAGAATTGATTTGACAGTCTCAATTCAGGTTTTTGTATTAATAGACAAATTGGTACCTTTTGCCATGATCGCACAATGGAATTCTGATTGGCCGGATCCATTGCATATGTTAGAATGGGCCTTCTTACTGTTCAGACCAAACAAAACCGCCCCAGGTCTTTTTGAACTTTTAACCCAAATTATCATAAAGACCCGAGTTCGATGCATGGAATTGATAGCCAGGGACCCGGAATGTATCACTGTGCCTGTTAAAACCAATTATTTTGAATGGTGTCTCGCTAATAGCTCTGCATTGCAAGCAGCCTTGGCAAATTATACTGGGCAAATTGGGTATCATCTTCCCTCTCATCCATTAATTAAAATGGGAAGTCAAATACCCTTTGCACAAAAGCAACTAAATCAATCAGAGCCGGTGATTGGTCCCACGGTGTTCACTGACGGTTCAAGAAAAACAGGAAAAGCAGCCATTGTGTGGCATGATGGCCAGCAATGGCAACAGAAGATAGAACAGCAAGAAGGCTCCCTTCAAGTTGTAGAACTTCAAGCAATGGTGATGGTGTTTCAGCATTTTCCAGATCCTGTAAATGTTGTCACCGATTCAGCTTATGTGGCGAGTTTAGTTCAAAAATTAGATAAGGCTGTGCTTGGCCAAGTGGGAAATGAAAAGTTATTTGGGGTGTTGAAGCTGTTATGGATGGAGATTCAGGAACGCCACTCCCCATATTATGTCATGCATATTAAAAGCCACACAAGCTTACCTGGTTTTATTGTAGAAGGGAATGCTCATGCAGATGCTCTCGTATCGGGGGTGGCAATAGATCCAGTACCAAATGTGAGACAACAGGCGATCGAAGCTCATCGTTTTTTTCACCAAAGACATCGGGCCTTAAAATGACAATTTCGATTGTCAAACTCTGAAGCTCGTGCCATCATCGCCGCGTGCCCTGACTGTCAGGGCCAGCATGTACCTCATTATTATGGAACCAACCCTAGAGGCCTTCGAGCCTTGCAAATCTGGCAGACTGACGTGACACATATTCCTGAGTTTGGACAGTTGAAATATGTGCATGTGTCTATTGATACTTTTTCTTCTGTTGTTATTGCCACCGCTCATACAGGTGAAGCCGCCAGGGATGTTATTCAACACTGGCAACGAGCGTTTTCTGTGGCTGGTATACCTCAACAGATTAAGACTGACAACGGTCCAGCTTATCTTTCTACCAAGGTGGCTACCTTTTTACAGCTTTGGGGAATTACCCATGTCACCGGTATCCCTCATTCTCCCACAGGACAAGGCATTGTAGAGCGCGCCCATGGAACTCTAAAGCATATGCTTCAAAAACAAAAAGGGGGAATGATGGGTGAGGGCCCGGAGGCTTGACTTAACAAGGCCACGTATGTATTAAATTTTTGCAGGTCACTGATGATGTTCAACAACCACCAATGCTGCGTCATTTTGGGTCATTGACAAGTATATCTGGTGTGACCCCCGGGGTTAAGGTTCAGATACGGGACCTGCAGACAGGTCAATGGTCTGCACCTTGTGACTTATTAACCTGGAGTCGAGGTTATGCTTGTGTCTCCACAGATACAGGACCGCGATGGGTGCCGGCACGACTGGTAAAACCCTACTTAGAAGTGTCATCGCCTGCTGCAGTCTCCTCAGAGTAGCGGTTGCAATATGGGTACCATCGCAGCCCAAGATGAACGTATGGGTAACGCAAATGCTACGGGCCAAGAGGGGTGCTGGCTAAGCACGCAAAGCAATGCTACATCACAAGCTCTTTCTGGATTATTGCTAGATATAGATTCTATATGCCATGCTACGCTATAAAACAGAGCAGCTATTGATTTTCTACTGTTGGCCCATGGCCACGGTTGTGAAAACCTTAATGGTATGTGTTGTATGAACCTATCAGATCATTCGGTGTCAGTGTCCCAGAGTATCCAACAGCTGCGAAAGGAGGTGCAGAAACTGACAGAAGATGTTAGATTTTTGGGTTGGATGGCTTGTTCTCTCAATGGGAGATTGAAGAGTGGTTAAAGGGAGTATTGAAAACAGGATTATTAATGTTGGCAATTATTATCATTGTATTGAGCATCCTCCCATGTGTGCTGTCCTTGCTGCAAAGGGCCCTGCAGCGGACAATTCACATGGCATATTTGGCGCAAAAACAAAAAGGGGGAATTGTGGAGGACCTCGGCTGGACCGAGGGGCCTGGGGAGGATATTGACCTTGGCAAGATTACAGTGTACCTTTGAGAGAACAAGAAAGAATGAGAAGCATGCCTGAGAAACTAAGTTTAAGGAATGTGTTGACCAGTTGCAGTTGTGATAAGGAACTTGAAAAAGTCACCCAATGAGGGGTGAGAAAAACAACTTCTGACAACTTTTGACCAATAAGGGACAGACACATATACAAGGTAACAAGTATAATGGGTATAAATTTGCTAGCTTAGAGTAATAAAAAAACTTCTTTGCTTGTACTATAAGAATGTATACATGTCGTTTGTCCATCTCAACCACGACACCTAAAATCACGTGGTCAGTTTTCTCAAGGAAAATAGATGATTTACACTTTGAACTACTGTCTTAAAGAAGTAAAATATTAGTAACCTGTGCATTCCCTTTCTCTTAATGCTTGCCATGAAACACTGAATCATTCACTTGTATTTATCACAAACTAAACTCTGAAGTAATGGAAGCACAACTCTAAAAATGGAAAAATCTACTAGGTACAGTGCCACAAGGCCAGATTGACTGCACTTAAGTTAGTAAATCCTTCTGGTAACAGAGACACTGAAAAGTATAGAGCAGAGGGGCTCTAGAGGCAGGCCAGTTCCAGTAGGGCTCATAGACTATACTGCTTTTGTTCTTAAGCTGGTCTTCGGGGCAGTATACTGAAAGAGCATACTGCTGCTACTGGGATAACATGCCCTTCCAGACTTCCTCTGGTCTCATGTCAATACTATGGTGAAGAATTGATTATACAATGAAACTACAACAGTCTTGTTATTTTTCAAAAGGTCATGCATAAAAATGCTGAGTATTTATACAATGCTTTAAACCTCCAAAATGGTATACCCACATTGATATTTTTTCCAGGGAAAGTCAATACTAGGGGAGATAGAGATGGCAGCTGAGTCACTAGAACACCAGAAAAAAGGCTCTTGCTACTCTCAACAGACTGGAAACCACAGCCTAAGTTATAATTTAATATAGACATTCTAACTCAGAAAAACCTGATCTCAAGGTGTTACAAGTAATTTTAAAGCCCATATTACACCTTTAACCGATACAGATATGCTGAATTGGCTCACTTTTCCTTTAAATCTGTTACAAATTTTACATGATAAATTTCTGAATAGCGTTTTTTTCTAGCCTCATGTTGTTTTGATCTACTTCACAATTTATCTTTAAAATAATGTTCATGATGTTCGGGAATGAAAAGTGTATATTATTTTGGTTTTACCTGTTGCAGTAATAGACTGCATTGTTTGGATCCAGTTCTATAGCCCTAGTATAACAATCCACTGCAGCACCATAATTTTCTTCTTTCATATGATTGTCACCTGAAATAAATTATATAAAGCTCTTAAGTAGTTAAAAGATACAGTGCTATGTTTGAAAGAGATGGAGCAGCCACATTATAGCATGTATATAAGGCAGTTATGACTGTACTTTTTTGAGATACATTCTTTTAAATGGAATTGGCATAGAATAACGCAAATAAAAATATCTACTACGTCTGTAAAGTTTATTATGTACATTGTAGTCCAACACACAAACCTTCCCCTTGTCATCTTGCTATTTCACACTTCCCAGATAGTTTCTGCTGTTAAGCAAAGATCACTTTGTTGAGAAGTGTAATTGTAATTGCAGTTCTACTCTAATATAGATTCATCAGTCTTAAATATCTTTGCAAGCCTCATAATCCAATATGCTATATGTGAATTCCTTTTTGGTCTCATCTTCTCACATCTCACAACAACTTGCCTGTAACTACCCATATAAAATGGAAAATCAAACAAAAGCAAAACCAAGTGCATAAGCCCCACTTCTGTGATTCTGTCACATAATTCATTAAGATAATGAAAAGCACATATAGCACAGGCAATCTAAAATGATTCAGAGGTAAAATTTCTCACCTTCAAAGCTCAGAACTTCTGCTCTATAATGAAGTTTCATATTTCATATTTTTTAAGCCTAGTACAGTGAATAAACTAGAAAAATACAACTTTTCTAAGGAAAGAAAATTCTGGAGTAAGGTCTTTCAAAACAAAAGATATCTTACACATTCTTTCCTCCCCAGCACAGGGCAGTACTGGTAGTTTCTTTCCTCATGACAGAATAGTAGAGAAAAAGTCCTAGTTCAGAGTGCCCAAGCTTAAGGTTGTCCCTGGTCCCACCACTATGGATCCTTGGCCTGCTAGATCCTACAGAAGCCTTGGTTCCCCAGCAACGTGAAGAAATTGTCAGGAAAATTATAGACTTTCACTAACTTCCGTGTATTTTGGCAAAATATTTCAACCCTCTCCCAAAATAAGCAAGAGAAGGGATAGGTCAACAGGTTACTACAGATGTATAAAACTGCGTAAGCAAAGGCTGGAAAATTTCAGTCAGTGCAGCATTTCATCTCTGCTAGAAAGCAAGAGGCTGTGGAGCAAGCAGTTCTAGGTGCCAGTACTAAATGAAAACAACTATACTTGCACTTATTTGTGAACACGGAGAACTTAATATACAAAATGAGATTGAAGTAACTAAGTATCATTAATGTAGTACAAAAATCACCTCTTCACAATAGTGATATACTAGACTGTAATTATAGTCAGCAATCCCTGCCAGTGAGAAGGCAAACTGAAACTGTAATTGCATGTATACCTTCAAAATATACACAGATTAACTTCCTGACACAGTTGGTGAGTGACCCAACTAGGGAAGGGGCCCTGCTGGACCTGTTGTTTGCAAACAGAGAAGGACTTGTGGGTGATGTGATGGTTGGAGGCTGTCTTGGGCACAGCGATCATGAAATGATAAGAGTTTTCAGTTCTTGGAGAAGTAAGAAGGATGGTTAGTAGAACTGCTACCTTGGACTTCCGGAGGGCAGACTTTGGCCTATTTAGGGGCCTGGTTGACAGAGTCCCTTGGGAGGCAGCCCTGAAGGGCAGAGTCCAGGAAGGCTGGACATTCTTCAAGGAGGAAATCTTAAAGGCACAGGAGCAGGCCATCCCCATGTGTCGAAAGACGAGCCAGCAGGGAAGAAGACTGGCCTGGCTGAACAGAGAGCTTTGGCTGGAACTCAGGGAAAAAAAAAGAGAGTTTATGACTTTTGGAAGAAGGGACAGGCAACTCAGGAGGACTACAAAGTCATGAGGTTATGCAGGGAGCAAATTAGAAGGGCCAAAGCCCAACTAGAACTTAATCTGGCTACTGCTGTAAAAGACAATAAAAAATGTTTCTATGAATACATTAGCAACAGAAGGAGGGCTAAGGAGAATCTCCATCCTTTCTTGGATGCGGGGGGGGAAACATAGTGACAAAGGATGAGGAAAAGGCTGAGGTACTTAATGCCTTCTTTGCCTCAGTCTTTAATAGTAAGACCAGTTGTTCTCCGGGTACCCAGCCCCCTGAGCTGGAAGACAGAGATGGGGAGCAGAATGAAGCCCCCATAATCCAAGGGGAAATGGTTAGCGACCTGCTACACCACCTAGACACACAAAAGTCTATGGGGCCAGATGGGATCCACCCAAGGGTACTGAGGGAGCTGGCAGAAGTGTTCATCAAGCCACTTTCAATCATTTATCAGCACTCCTAGCTAACTGGGGAGGTCCCAGTTAACTGTAGGTTAGCAAATGTGATGCCATCTACAAGAAGGGCCAGAAGGAGGATCCGGGGAACTACAGGCCTGTCAGCCTGACCTCAGTGCCGGGGAAGGTGTATACGGAGGGGTTAAAAGATGGAATTTTGGTCTGTGGATGAACACTGGGGGAGAAGTAGATAGCTGAGAAAAACGCAGTCAGCACAGAAAATGGATGGTTTGTTGCCCGTTGCTTGGAATGCTGACCACGGAGATAAGAAAGCTGAGCAATACTGGGGGAGGACGGGCAGCGGGCTGTTGCACAGCACAGCTGTGAGCATGGTCGGCGTGTGACTGCTGGATTATGACAATATGCCATGTGTACAAAGCCCATGAACCAATAGACAGGATAGCTATGGCACATGCAGCGCGCCTGGCCAGCGAGCGCATGCGTCATAGGCTCCCTATGTTGTAACCGAGGCGTGTTTTGGCACCGGCTGGCCACGTGTGCCGAAACCCATTCCTCTGCAAATGTATAAATACCGGGATTTCCTGAAGAGCATCGGGCTGGTGTATGGCAAGGCCGCCGTTGCCTCCGTGGGGATGCCCACGTAAAGCTGGCACCTACCGATTGCTGGGCTGAGCTCGCGGTGCAAGATGGCACAAGAATGTACGGATGGTCCATCTTCCTCACGGTCCTCGGGTCGGTATGTTAATCTGCTTTACAAGATACCCTTAGCATAATGCACATCTGTAGTTAATAAATGCTTGCTTTTTCCCTTATAGTCAGTGTGTGTGTGTTCGCCTTCTCGGGAATCCTCGAAACCACCCTAAAACAGAAGGTTATGGAGCAGATCATCTTGAGCACCATCACGCAGCACGTACAGGACAACCAGGTGATCAGGCCCAGTCAGCATGGGTTTATGAAAGGCAGGTCCTGCTTGACAAACCTGATCTCCTTTTATGACAAAATGACCCACTCTAGTGGATGAGGGAAAGGCTGTGGATGTTGTTTATCTGGACTTCAGTAAAGCCTTTGACACCGTTTCCCACAGCATTCTTGTGGAGAAACCGGCTGCTCTTGGTTTGGATGGGCATACTCCTCACTGGGTAAAAAACTGACTAGATGGCTGGGCCCAAAGGGTGGTGGTGAATGGAGTTAAATCCCATTGGCAGCTGATCACAAGTGGTGTTCCCCAGGGCTCAGTATTGGGGCCAGTTCTGTTTAATATCTTTATCAATGATCTGGATGAGGGGATCGAGTGCACCCTCAGTAAGTTTGCAGATGACACCAAGCTGGGAGGGAGGGTTGATCTGCTTGAGGCTCTACAGAGGGATCTGGACAGACTGGATCGATGGGCCAAGGCCAATTGTATGAGTTTCAACAAGGCCAAGTGCCAGGTTCTGCACTTGGGTCACAACAACCCCATGCAATGCTACAGGCTTGGGGAAGAGTGGCTGGAAAGCTGCCCGGCAGAGAAGGACCTGGGGGATGTTGGTCGACAGCCGGCTGTATATGAGCCAGCAGTGTGCCCAGGTGGCCAAGGCAGCCAATAGCATCCTGGCTTGTATCAGAAATAGTGTGGCCAGCAGGAGCAGGGAGGTGATTGTTCCCCTGTACTTGGCACTGGTGAGGCTGCACCTTGAATACTGTGTTCAGTTTTGGGCCCCTCACTACAAGAAAGACATTGAGGTGCTGGAGTGCATCCAAAGAAGAGCAACAAAGCTGGTGAAGGGTCTAGAGCACAAGTCTTATGAGGAGCAGCTGAGGGAACTGGGATTGTTTAGTGTGGAGAAAAGGAGGCTGAGGGGAGACCTTATCGCTCTCTACAACTACCTGAAAAGAAGTTGTAGCAAGGTGGGTGTCGGTCTCTTTTCCCAAGTACCAAGTGATAGGACGAGAGGAAATGGCCTCAAGTTGCGCCAGTGGAGGTTTAGATTGGATATTAGGAAAAATTTCTTCACCAAAAGGGTTGTCAAGCATTGGAACAGGCTGTCCAGGGAAGTGGTGGAGTCACCATCCCTGGAAGTATTTAAAAGACGTGTAGGTGTGGCACTTAGGGACATAGTTTAGTGGTGGACTTGACAGTGTTAGGTTAATGGTTGGACTCGATGATCTTAAAGGTCTTTTCCAACCTAAGTGATTCTATGATTCTATGATTTAAAACATGCATTGCTATAATACCCACACCTGGAAAGTGCTGAATAGCTCTACAGTCCAATAACCATACTGAGCGCTGCAGGTATTCTTCACTTTCCATGAGCTGGCAGTAACAGACAGCAAAATGAAAAGCCAGCATGTGCGGCAGGTATGTTATAACTTACAGCCTAATTTTCACTTGTGACCTAACCTTGTTTGAGCTCTTATCCTCAGGATTAAAGAGCTAATGAGCAACTTCAACAATTAGCAAAACTTACTTTCAGAGCCAGTAATGGACTGCATTCATGAATAGAGATGACCAGTTTTAAGATAAGACAGACATGGAACTTGTTCTCAAATACAGTAGAACTTTTTCCACATGATTATCCTGAAATTTTTGAGAGGATTACATTTGTCTTGCAATTAGAAACTTAATTATTTTTTCTATAAAACTCAAATATATGAAAATCCAACAGGTCATAAAAGATGTGATTTATAAAGCATCAATCCACCTGATACCAATTCATATCAGTTATTGGAGCTACATGCTACTTTTTTTTTTTTTTCTTAGGGGAAATAAAATGGATTCCTTCTTCAGTAGCATTAGTGAAGACTTTTATGGTACAGCTGCTTTTCCTCACATTAACAGCAATAACATCTATCAAAGGGAAAACAAACAACTGGCTTTTCTGTAATTTTTATAGAGCACACAATTTATTTCACACATGTGAAATACTAACCCTAGTAAGCTGACAGGAATTTTTCTGTTGGCTTCAGGTACCAATGTTTTAATATTCAACTAGCATATAATCCTTGACATCACACAACCTTTTCAACATAAAGTAGAAACTTGTATAGAAATCCCATGGACAGACACATCTATAATATACTGAACAATAACTGTTCATTCTTTAAAGCTTCTGCTACTAAGGAATGTTGCCCAGGACTTCATGTATTATCCCTTAGTTTTTAAGCAACCTCCTGAGCAAGGGAGAGAATAGACTATATTTTCTTAAACCCCAGTTGGAGCAAATCACTTAGCCCTCTTACAACATAACAATTGCCAGAGGATATAAGTTGAAGTTTTTGTGCGGGAGGTATGTTGCCCAGCCGCTATACTATCACTATCCATGATAACTCAAAAATCTTAATAAAAGCATAAGAGATTTATTTCTATGTTTATTACAAACCTTCATCCTTCATTTGGTCAGCCTTTTCAACATCCTCTGGTAAAGAATCTGAGAGAGGCAGCATGTCATTCTGTATGTAAACAAACCAAGACATTCTGTATGTAAACAAACCATCCTGGGCAGCACTATATCAACAAGCAACCAGATTTTCTTTAGTGAACAGGAAGTATGAAAGAACTAAAACATCCTTAGAAGAGAAAGATAGCTTGCTTTCTACTACTAAAGAAACCTTATGGCTCACCACACATTTTAAGGAAGTCAAGGGGAAAAGAGTTAACATGTCTCTACAGTCTTGGGTTTTTTTACTTCTGACTCTCCTATTTGCCATCCTGGTGCTTCCTGTGCTTCCTGTACTGGGGACTCCCAGATAGAAAGTATTATTAGTACACATTTTTAAAGTTCCCATTTTAAGGTTAATCTTCATGGGGATGTTTTTAAAATTGAACGACTAAATTATTTCCAGAAGGGAGTGAGAAGCATCAGAAAACTGCAGATGACCTGAAGCACTTTGCAGACATTTATCTCTGGGAATTGCAAAATGCTTAACTGAAGGATAAAATGCTTCAAGTGAGAACGAGACATCCACTGTTTAGTAATTTTCTATAAGGAATTGTCCTTGTCTAGCTGAAATTAATTCCTCCCACTGCCCCAAAAGATTCTCATTCTGCTAGCTTTTATGGAAATGTCACTTTTTTCATGTTTTCCTTAAGTTTCCTCATCATTTTGACCTATACAGCACTTTAAGGTTGTGTATACAATATGAAATCTTAGCACATATTGGCAAAGTATCTTTAAAATCTAAATTAAATTCTTACCTTGTGAAAAGAATTTGTGAACATTTCTATCAAATGCTGTGGAGGTACAAGATGAGTATCTTCTGGGTTAATCTTAAAAACAGTCTCCAGACACTGAATTGCAACTTACAAGAAAAAAAAAGTCACCAGTTTCTTAGAAGTGTAATTTCATTAATTTATTTATAAAGCTGTGATTCACTTCCTTATTCAGCTAGTAAAAGCAGCTCTTTGGAACATATCATAAAATAAAGAGAGGCTACCTGATCCCCATAGAATTGACTGCCTGGAAAATAGTATAAGCTATACAGAATCTATACATAGTTTGGCCATTATTCTTAAACCAAATTAAAACTTTTATTTCAATTCTTTCAATCACTTAATGTCTTTTTTTCTTTCCTTTTTTTTTTTTTACATAAAAATATGAGTATATAACAAAAGTATCACAGTTCATAATACGTGTCACACACCTCACCCCAAAACACCAAAACCAAAATGTCATATATTTGTTTGGCATAACAGTTGGAAAAAAATGGCTCATCTTTATTGTAAAGAATAAATGCAAGGTACTTATTGCTCTCCTCTTTTTTTGAATTAAATATATTCATTTGAAGACACTGTTTATTAATAAAATGCTTCATTAATCACAAGCCTTTATCCTATAAGAAAATACATCTGCAGTATCCTTTCACATGTTCTATTGTGTAAGGATTAAATGGCCCTCCCAATCCTGCAATAATGCAAGTACATTCACAATAAGCAATTCTGAAAAAAGTAGAACCAAATACCAAAATGAAGTTTTAAATGTGCTCACATATTTTTAGACAAAAGAAGATAAATGGCAATTACTATATACAATCCTCTATATACATGTATTCTGTTAATTATAATATCTCAAATTATATCAATATCTTCCCTTTCATTTTGAGAATCTAGTAGAATATTTTTATTAAGGTATATCATCTTAATGCTTTAGACTGAAAACTGAGAAGGAACAAAGAAGACTCTTTGTAAAGCCTAGTTTGAACAGAAAAAATAGTTTTATATTATATTTTATTTTATAGATATGACTTTTTTAACCTGAACTAGAGATAACCAGGAGTAGCTGAATTCAAATTAAGTATCAGTAAAAACTGAGTCTTCGAATTTAAATTTAATTTCAGTCCAATGTTAATATAATAAATATAATTTGAATTCTAATTGGCATTATAATGATCCTGAACACTGACCCAAAATTAGAAAAGTAAAATTACTTAAAGTTAACAACAGTAAGGCCAGTTTGAGGGGCCTATTTTCTACATCACAGCTGGGAGAAAGGAGGAAAAAGTAAACTTGTAAAATAAATAGTAAAACTTGGAAGAGGTAATTCTTTTTTTAAAACTCTGATAACATACAATAGAAATTATTCAGAAAAAGTCAAGTATGATACAAATTTAATGTTGATAACATGTAACACTAATTGAATACATGGCTAAATATGCATACAACTTGCTCCTATAACCTATAAATGCTAAAAATGTATCAATTTGCCAGGTTCTAAATTACTCAGCAAGAGTGATGAAAGATTTCGGTTAAACTCCTTTGTCTCCTGCTATGTAGAAAAACTTAATTATAGTACAGTGAGCACTGATTATGCTGAATTCTGAATTATATATTAATAGTACTTCTTACCAGACTTATCATAAAATCAGTGGAATTACATATCTTATTTTTCCTTATATGACTAAATAGAAAGCCACCGCCTATAGTATACTTACCAATTTTTCCCTCAAACTTATTTTCACCTGAAGGCATTCCCTTTCTTAAATGCCTCACCTCATTTTTAGTTTTGCATAAGTTTAAAATAGAACCCCCTCCTTTGTCTTTCTCAAGGCATTAAGTCTGTGACAGCAACTCTCTATCATACAGGAGATTTTTGCAAAGTGCAACAGTGCAAATTATGCTTAAACAAAATAATCCTGAGTATAGTATTATTACCAGTAAGCATTTCCATGAAATAATCAGTTGTTACAGTGAACTCCAACATTTCTCCTTTAACTGAAAAATTGAATTTATAATCCTTATAATCTATCACAGGCATAACAAAATTAGGAGCTCTTACGGGATGAATCCATAGGTTAGAATAATAACCACTGCTTAACATGCAAGCCAACAATAGAAACCTGGGTAAAAATAAACATAGCCAAAGCTGAAACTTTTCCAAATCAGAAGATGTATTAAGTTGTGACAAGATCAATAACTACCCTGTTTTAATGTGAAGTAAAAACCTGACCCCAGTAAAGTCAAAGGGGTGAAGATTTGTTTTT
Source organism: Gypaetus barbatus (assembly GCA_028022735.1). Taxonomy (NCBI): domain Eukaryota; kingdom Metazoa; phylum Chordata; class Aves; order Accipitriformes; family Accipitridae; genus Gypaetus; species Gypaetus barbatus. Next base: position 33,254,294 of record CM051561.1, on the reverse strand, counting down.
GTCTGAAAAGTGTCTCAAGAGACTCGACTGCCAGCATCTCATCTCACTATCCCATTACCAAAGTGAGGCACTGTCAACTGCCGCAAGCTCAAAGCCATCAGTAAGTTGGTGTGGTGGGTTGACCCTGGATGGACACCAGGATCCCACCAAAGCCACTCCATCACTCTCCCTCCTCAGCTGGACAGGGGAGAGAAAATATAACAAAAGGCTCGTAGCTTGAGATAAGGACAGGGAGAGATCACTCAACCAATTACTGTCACAGGCAAAACATACTCGACTTGGGGAAAACTAATTTAATTTATTACCAATCAAACCAGAGTAGGAAAATGAGAAATAAAACCAAATCTTAAAACACCTTCCCCCCACCCCTCCCTTCTTCCCGGGCACAACTTCACTCCCAAATTCTCTACCTCCTCCCCCTGAGCGGCACAGGGGGACGGGGAACGGGGGTTGTGGTCAGTTCATCACACATTGTCTCTGCCACTCCATCCTCTTCAGGAGGAGGACTCCTCACACTCTTCCCCTGCTCCAGCGTGGGGTCCCTACCACGGGAGACAGTCCTCCATGAACTTCTCCAATGTGAGTCCTTCCCAGCGGCTGCAGTTCTTCACGAACTGCTCCAGCATGGGCCCCTTCCACGGCGTGCAGTCCTTCAGGAACAGACTGCTCCAGTGTGGGTCCCCCATAGGGTCACAAGTCCTGCCAGAAAACCTGCTCCAGCGTGGGCTCCTCTCTCTCCACAGGTCCACAAGTCCTGCCAGGAGCCTGCTCCAGGGCATGCTTCCCACGGGGTCACAGCCTCCTTCGGGCACCCACCTGCTCTGGCGTGGGGTCCTCCACGGGCTGCAGGTGGATATCTGCTCCACCATTAACCTCCACGGGCTGCAAGGGGACAGCCTGCCTCACCATGGTCTTCACCATGGGCTGCAGGGAAATCTCTGCTCCGGTGCCTGGAGCACCTCCTCCCCTCCTTCTTCACTGACCTTGGTGTCTGCAGGTTTGTTTCTCTTACATGTTTTCACTCCTCTCTCCGGCTGTAGTTTCTGTGCCCACTGCAACTTTTTCCCCTTCTTAAATATGTTATCACAGAGGTGCTACCACTGTTGCTGATTAGCTTGGCCTTGGCCAGCGGCAGGTCTGTCTTGGAGCCGGCTGGCATTGGCTCTGTTGGACATAGGGGAAGCTTCTAGCAGCTTCTCACAGAAGCCACCCCTGTAAACCCCCCCCTCCCCTCCACTACTAAAACCTTGCCACACAAACCCAATACAGGTGCACAACTATTTTTTTTCTTCTGAATATATGTTTACATTATTTTTCTATAGTCATTTTAATTGTTCTCCATGTTTTGTGTTGACTTTCCTTATTTGTCCTACAGTTTTTTCAAAAAAAATAGAAAAGGAAGTGTTTGAAGCATGGAAGGTTTTTTCTTTAGAAAAAAAATTAGAAGATCTATCTTTGTTTCCAGTTTGCATTTGGAAACTAAAGATACCTCCTTCTTAAGTAATAATGAATTATTGGTGTATTGGCTTTGTGTGGCAAGGTTTTGGTAGCGGGGGGGGTTACAGGGGTGGCTTCTGTAAGAAGCTGCTGGAAGCTTCCCCTATGTCCGACAGAGCCAATACCAGCTGGCTCTAAGACAGACCCGCCGCCGGCCAAGGCCAAGCCAATCAGTGATAGTGGTAATGCCTCTGTGATAACATTTTTAAGAAGGAAAAAAAAAAAAGTTGTTGGGACAGACAGAAACGGCAGCCGGAGAGAGGAGTGAGAACATGTAAGAGAAACAGCCCTGCAGACACCAAGGTCAGTGAAGAAGGAGGGGGAGGAGATGCTCCAGGCGCCAGAGCAGAGATTCCCCTGCAGCCCGTGGTGAAGACCATGGTGAGGCAGGTTGTCCCCCTGCAGCCCATGGAGGACCCCACGCCAGAGCAGGTGGATGCCCAAAGGAGGCTGTGACCCCGTGGGAAGCCCGCGCTGGAGCAGGCTCCTGGCCGGACCTGCAGATCTGTGGAGAGAGGAGCCCACGGAGCAGGTTTTCTGGCAGGACTTGTGACCCCGTGGAGGACCCACACTGGAGCAGTGTGCTCCTGAAGGACTGCACACCGTGGAAGGGACCCATGCTGGAGCAGTTCGTGAAGAACTGCAGCCCGTGGGAAGGACCCACATGGAGAAGTTTGTGGAGGACTGTCTCCTGTGGGAGGGACCCCACGCTGGAGCAGGGGAAGAGTGTGATGAGTCCTGCCCCTGAGGAGGATGAAGCAGCAGAAATAACGTGTGATGAAGTGACTGTAAACCCCATTCCCCATCCCCCTGTGCTACTGGGGGGGGATAGGTAGAGAATCCGGGAGTGAAGTTGTGCCCGGGAAGAAGGGAGGGGTGGAGGGAAGGTGTTCTGAGATTCGGTTTTATTTCTCATTACCCTTCTCTGGTTGATTTGTAATAAATCAAGTTAATTTTCCCCAAGTTGAGTCTGTTTTGCCCATGATGGTAATTGGTGAGTGATCTCTCCTGTTCTTATCTCTACCCACAAGCCCTTTGTTATATTTTCTCTCCCTTGTCCAGGTGAGGAGGGGGGAGTGATAGAACGGCTTTGGTGGGCACCTGGTGTCCAGCCAGGGTCAACCCACCACAATTGGGTACTGATTTAAATATTTTATTTTTTTTCATTGCTTGTTGTAAGTACAGCTGGAAATGATCACTGCAGTTTGTTAATTGTGGTTTTATTTTTTTTTGTCAGTCATCATTTGAGTGTGCCCAAATAATTATTTCACAAAAGAGAGTGATCTTGAATGCCAAATAGTGAGCTCTAACTTCAAAAAGTTAAGCAGATGGTCACAGGCATCTTAATGTGAGATAAAGAATGACAGGTTTTAGCAAGTTTGAAGATGCATGTCTTATGTTGAATAAAACAACACTGAGAGTTTGATTCTTTTGGTTAAAATAGGCAGCTTTTGGGAAGGTGGCTATTTCCATTTAAATACCTTTCCTATTAGAATCCAAAAGGTTCAAAGATTAACATTTATTTCAACAAAATGCATGGAAAAAGGTTAAAATGTAGATTAATTAAATTAGCATGGTAGTCTGTGTATAGATATTCTTAGTAATGGAAAAAATCTGAATAAAAGCAGTGAGACTGATTTAATTTCAGTGTCCTAAAATAATTCTCTAGGAATCAAGAATCCTGGAGTCTTTCTTTCAAAACCTTCAAAATCAGCTTTTGAATAGGAAAATATACATACATGGACTCTGGAAAAACTGAACACTGGCTTTTCTCTTGATGAGGAAGTAAACCAGCAAGAAACTGGGGCTAGGGAAAAGAGGCAGGAGGAACAGGGAATGGCATTGTTGCAAATATTCTGATAAAAATTAAAATTTGATTATATATAAGAGCCAGGTTTGATTAAAAAGTAAAAATTGTAAAATATAGGAGTGTGAAGTTTGCAATGTAGTTATAGGAACTTAGGAACTTTAGGAAATGTACTATGTGTAACCATAAGAATTCAAGTATTGTTTAAAAGCAGTTAACCACAGAAACTTTGACAAAGATTTGTTGATTTGTATTGTTTTGTTTTAAGAAACTGAAAAGGCCGTTATGGACACCAGTTTGCTGCTTGGAAACCCCTTGCCCTTCCCATCTCGATCTGGGTATCGAGGATTCCAATCAGTAGAGTTAAGTGAGATTAACCAATGATTGTTTTAATATAAGAATATTAATAAGATGGTGTGACTGAGGGACCAATCATTAGAAAGGATAAATTTAAGAATAGACATTGTATGTAAATTAATATAGATGATGGTGAGAATTGTACTGCGCAGAATCACCTAAGAGAGGTCAAGAAGTGGACAAGTGGGGAAGACTATGTAAGACCACCAGAGGGCTTCTGAAGACCACCAGAGACCTTCACTGCGCCTGCCTGCATAAAGAGACATTTACATATGCTAATGATTTACTGGAAAGTTAATGATTGTGTATAACATTTCCCAGAAATTTAGTGAATATGTATAACAGGTGTGTATTTAACCTGCATAGTTAGACCAGACAGGTGCACACGATAGGTGGAGCGATCCCCCGTGTGCCCAGCACTGCAATAAAGGAGTGCCTGCTTCTTAACTTCTCATTGCTGTTAAGGAGTTTTATTCCGGATTTCAGTAACAGCATTAGAAGGCAAAAAAGCAGGAAGAACTTTTATAGTCACTTTCTTATATCATACTTATCACTGTAGTGTGTGTATATACTTTCATTAAACTATCAGGTCCAACACCTCAGCAATGGCAAGGGCCAGACAGGACACTTGGAAAATTTTTCCCTTTCTCTGTGCTTCGTGGACTGCACAACCTCCTCTGTGTACTGCAGCAGCAGTTTTTTGGGGGGGATTTTGCAAGCATTGAAGCAATCATGGCAGCAATCATGGCATGCTATAATGCACTGTCTTCCCAAGAAGAACAGTGACTTGAAGTGGTGCACGTAAGCAAGATTAGGTCATCATTTGCCATGTAGGCATAGAGTTTTCCAACCAACTAGTGATGGCAAAGAATGTTTCTCATTGTTTTGACTGTATGAGACATGTATGATCAATGGGAAATCAAAGGGCATTACCATGGTACAGGCTGAACTGATTAACTGTAGGTGTAAATCAAAGAAACCTTTTGTGTTTATGAACACTTAATAGTTTTCTCTGTCCTGCAACACCACTTCTTTTTTAGTTGGAGTCAACAAGCTGTTTTTTATGCATTAGCTGGTTGCATTCAAGTAATGAACTATCCTGGCAGTAATAGTGTGTAGTGTTTGTGCTAAATAGCATGCACTTTACCTACTGTTTATATTGCTGGAACGATAGTCATATGCTTATGCAGCAGCACCTGAGAGAGCTGTAGGGCCTTAAAACCAACATTTTTTCCACTGTGTATTGCATGGTTCACCTGATGGTTGTGAGAGACTGAAGGAGTTAATGTCTCAAACATTGTGGTAGGGCAAGTTCTGCTTTAACGACTAACTCTGCATAACAATGAACTCTGCCTAGCAAGGAACCACAGGTGAAAAGAAGCCCATCAATGCCCATCAGCAACAGGAGGGGGAGGGCATGCTGGAGGGTGCACAGCTCCCTGTTCTGTTGTGCTGTTCTGATGTGCTGAATAGGGCAGCTCACCATGCGTGGCAAAAGATCACATCTGCAGGGAAGGGGAAGCTACTCCCCAAACGACCCCTCAAGCCCAAAGGCCCAAAGACTACCTAATTGGCCTAATGAGTTCAGGTGCCTGCCCGAAGGAGGGGCAAGGATGATAAAAGGACACAAACTGAAGTTCCATGTGTGCAAGCCCACTAGAATCAGATTCCTTGGTTGACTGAATCAATGCTGGATCCAGGACTGGTGAAATCTTTCTCTTCTCTCTCTCTTTCCCTTTTCTGTAATCCCTACACCTCATCCCTTTAGACATGAGCTGTTGATGAAGTCTGGGACTAGGAGTGGATTCAGCTGCCCCTAGGCTCCTCACTGAGAAGGACTCTAGAAAGCAAGGGGGTCTGCTCTGAACCTTGTGACTCAATGGGAGGGCTCTCCTTATTGTCTTCCCTGAACTGATTCCCAGATAAGCAAGGCCTGTAGTATATGTTTGGTGATGTATGGTTAGCACATGTTACATAGTTTACTGACCTAGTTTCATGTCAATTCTTGTTGTAAGCAAATAAAAGTTGAGTGTTGTGAGCAAATAAAAGTTGAGTATTGTGAGTTAAAGGATCCCTGGTATCGTTTCACCTTAATCCTGACCTGGGAATCAGCAAACCTGAGTCATTGTCCTGAGAAATTGGGATGTGACAATGGTAGAACCAAACAATAAGATAATGCTAATGAGCACCTCCTGCATTAAATTGTGCAGTACACTTATTGTCTGTGTGTGAGCGTTGAAAAGTCTCTCAGCTTCCTTTTTCAGATCTTCCAAGCAAGGTGTGCTGTGATGGAGGTTTGCTGTGACACAGAATGGATTCAGTTCACAGAATGGGTTTGAAGTCTAGTTTAGCAGTCCTAGTAAGTTTGGGTTTTGGTTTGATTTTTTTTTTTTTCTTCTCTTTTTCCCTAGAACCATGGGTACCATAATTTTAGGAGTGAGGGGAGAGATCAGATGCTGCAGGAACAGTACCCTGAAACTTCTATGTGATCCACTCCAGACTACTGTGTGGAAATCACCTCCTCTTATGAAAGTCAATCATACCAGTTTCCAAATTCCTTTTGTTTAAAGACTGTTGGAGGGGGTCTGGGGGAAGGGAGAGGATGCAAGTAGTGTAACATGTTATGTGCATGTATGAGTTCCTATTTAAGGTCTGGATTTTCTGTTAGTTGCCACAGAGTGCCTTTTTCAATTACTTTGCTACTGATGTTAATTGTATCAGAGAAACCAGTAAGCATTTGTTGCCAGATAGTAAGATCATAAAAGCAGCACTGAGGGCAATATATGTATCTATAAAGATTTAAAAATGTTTGTATGACTTGCAGCTTTTTTGAATCACTCACATTGATCTGAAGAGCTAAAAGTATATCTGTTATAGGAGTATGATCAACGTAGAGCTTACAGCAAACTAAGTTGCAGAAAATCCTTTTTTTCCTGAAAGGCATAGTGACAAAACTAATGGTTTAGCGTTAAGAGGTGTTAGTTTGTCTTCTATTCCTTCAAATGCAGCTTAAGAATAAAACAGTTTCTGATGTCAGTTATGGAGCTTTAAATTAGGAAGTACTAAACATACTATCCTCTTGCCATAGTGAGATCTGTCTGTGCCAAACACAGTCCTGATGCAGAGCCAAGTACTTTTCTAAGGAAAATGGCCCAAGAATTCAAGGCATGTATTCACTGTTCCAGATGCTGTCAAGAGCCAAATGGGTGAAAGGACTGAAAGGCAAAGTGTAATGAGAACTTCAAATGTGTTTGTCCAGCAGGAAAAAGTGATGACATATTTTGTGGCTGTGGTCTCATTCTTTTAGCTCAATTGAAATAGTGTTGCCCTGTGATTAGCTTTGAACTGTTTAACTATACTTTGTTTGTTCTGTCTTAGACTTCTCTCTCTCTCTTTTTTTTTTTTTCTTTTTTTTTAACTTATTCTTGGTTTTTCCCTTGGGTTACTCAGTCCTCTGCTTACTTTGCTTGATTTTTGTCCTTGCTTTACTACAAAATACGCAATTACTTCTTGTCTGAAACTGTGAGTCAAAACTGAAACAATACAGATTTGTTGGCTCCGTATGATATCATCTATCTTGCTCAGATCATGTTTGCTCCAATTCAATATGCAGTGTTTCAGTCAAATTGGAAACAACTTGCGGAAAAAACTGCTTTAGCAAACATGCAATTGCCCCAGGGGGATCCCAGATTGGGTGTAGGGGTTGATGCTTTAATGGGAACTGGCAATGTTTATTCTAATCCACAAGCCCAGGCACAGTGGCCCCCAATGGTGCTAGAGCAATGTCAACAGGTTGGAATGACTGCGTTAATAAAAACCATGGAAATGTCAGCACCACGTCAAAAATACACTGTTTTAAAGCAGGGGCCGCGAGAACCGTTTTTGCAGTTTGTTGAAAAAATCGCCGCAGCAATAGAAAAGCAGGTCGAGGACGAAAATTTGCGGCACATTTTATGTAAGCAATTAGCCAAAGATAATGTCAATGAGGATTGTCAGAAAATAATTGAAGCTTTACCAGGCGACCCGTCTATAACCGATATGGTTGCTGCTTGTTCTAAAGTTGGCACTGTGGAGCATAAAATGGCTGCCCTCGCCGCTGCTATAAAAGTCAAGTCAGGCCCGAAATGCTACGATTGTGGACAAGAAGGGCATTTAAAGGCTAATTGTCCCAAGAAGCAAAGGAGTGGTAATTTGCAAAAAATAACATGTAAGCGGTGTGGAAAATCTGGGCATTTTGCTAAACAATGCCGCTCAAAATTCCATGTTAATGGCCAGCAGATTCAGGGAAACATCAAGAAGAGCGCGAGGGGGCGCGCTCAGACACAAGTGCCCTACAGTCCCGGCAATCCTTTTGCAGGAGCAATGACGCATTTCAATCCACAGACCAACTCACAACCTTGTGTGACAAATTATCAGGCAAAACCAGCGACTCAGCTGGAATGGATGTATCCACTTCCCACACAGTAACCATTGATGCATGGGGACCAATTGGTAAAGGACTTAGTGCTTTGTTAATAGGGTGGTCTAGTAGTACCTTGCAAGGATTAATCGTACACGTGGGGGTAATTGATGCTGATTATACGGGACAAATTTGTGCTATGGTTTCTACTGCAACACCTCCAGTGACGATTGATGCAGGAACACGAATTGCTCAACTTGTGCCTTTTGTGAGTTATGTTCCCAAAACAGAACAGGTTACCCGTGGCGATCGAGGGTTCGGATCTACGGGGAAGCCACTTGTCCTTTGGTCTCAGACTGTTTCGAATAGAAGACCACAGATGAGTTGCATGCTCACGATGGACCATGCCACTCCTTCTCAGATGACAATAACAGGTTTGCTGGACACAGGAGCTGACGTCACAATCATCTCGCATCGCGACTGGCCATCTACCTGGCCATTGGTATCAAACACTATGGGAGTGGTTGGTCTTGGGGGGATTGCAAACAGTTTCATGGCTGCTAAGCCTGTCCTTGTCAGCAACCCCGAGGGTCAAAAAGCCACTATCAGACCCTATGTAACCACAGCACCTCTGAACTTGTGGGGCAGTGTCATGGTTTAACCCCAGCCAGCAACTAAGCACCACGCAGCCGCTCACCCGCTCCCCCCCCACCCAGTGGGATGGGGGAGAAAATCAGGAAAAGAAGTAAAATTCGTGGGTTGAGATAAGAACGGTTTAATAGAACAGAAAAGAAGAAACTAATAATGACAATGATAACACTAATAAAATGACAACAGTAATGATAAAAGGATTGGAATGTACAAATGACGTGCAGTGCAATTGCTCACCACCCGCCGATCGACACCCAGTTAGTCCCCGAGCGGCGATAACCCCCGCCCCCACTCTCCCCAGTTTATGTGACGTCCCATGGTATGGAATACCCCGTTGGCCACTTTGGGTCAGCTGCCCCGGCTGTGTCCTGTGCCAGCTTCTTGTGCCCCTCCAGCTTTCTCACTGGCTGGGCTTGAGAAGCTGAAAAGTCCTTGACTTTAGACTAAACATTACTTAGCAACAACTGAAAACATCAGTGTGTTATCAACATTCTTCTCATACTGAACTCAAAACATAGCACTGTACCAGCTACTAGGAAGACAATTAACTCTATCCCAGCTGAAACCAGGACAGGCAGGGACTGTCTTGGACAATGGGGGGTGAGGATCACAACGGATTTTCAGTAGGGGTCACTGTGCTGCAGGGCGTGAGACAACCCACACTGGCTTTGAAATGGTTAATGGAAAAGTCAGTGTGGGTAAGTCAGTGGCCCCTCACTCAAGAAAAACTCATGGCCCTGCATCTTTTAGTTGAGGAACAATTAGCTGCAGGACATATTGAACCCTCCCACAGTCCCTGGAACACACCCGTGTTTGTAATCAAGAAGAAATCAGGGAAATGGCGTTTGTTGCATGATTTGAGAAAAATTAATGAGGTGATGGCCACCATGGGGGCTTTGCAACCAGGGATGCCGTCACCAACCATGATTCCAATGCAATGGGAAATTGTAATCATTGATCTCAAAGATTGTTTTTTTACTATTCCTTTACATGAACAGGACATGGAGAAATTCGCGTTCACAGTACCATCAGTGAACAACGGTGAACCCGCAAAAAGGTGTCATTGGAGAGTGCTCCCCCAAGGTATGAAAAATTCACCTACCATTTGCCAGTGGTTTGTGGCCAAGGCTTTGAGCCCTGTCCATGCTGAATTTCCATCGGGATACTGTTACCATTATATGGATGACATTTTGCTAGCTGCACCATCAGAGGTAATGCTAGCTGAGATGGAAAGCAGAACACGTGAGTCATTGCAGCAATATGGGCTGATCATTGCCCCAGAAAAGGTACAGCGTCAACAGCCATGGTTATACCTAGGCATGAAAGTGCTAGATCAAATAGTCATGCCACAACCAATTCAATTGCAGATCAAAGTGAAAACCCTAAATGATGTACAAAAAATAGCTGGAATTATTAATTGGGTTTGACCATATTTGGGCTTGACATCTTCTAAATTGCAGCCACTTTTGGAACTGTTAAAAGGGGACTCAGACATTGCTGCACCCCGAGTTCTCACTCCAGAAGCAAAACAGGTAATTAAAGAAGTGGAACAAGCAATCACGCAAAAACATGTGTGGAGAATTGATCTAACAGTATCAGTACAGGTATTCGTCTTAATAGACATGATGATACCTTTTGCAATGCTCGCACAGTGGAACTCTGATCGGAAAGACCCCTTGCATATTTTGGAATGGACCTTCTTACCCTTTAAGGCCAGGAAAACAGCCCCTGGTCTGTTTGAACTTCTAGCTCAAATTATTATTAAAACCAGAACACGTTGTGTGGAATTGTTGGCAAGGGATCCTGAAACTATTGTTATACCTGTGAAAAATGAGTACTTTGAATGGTGCCTTGCCAACAGTTCAGCACTTCAATCAGCATTGATGAATTTTACAGGTCAAATTAGTTACCATCTGCCCTCACATCCACTATTGAAAATGAGTAGTCAAATTTGGTTTGCACAGAAACAATTAAGCCAATCAGAGCCCGTGAATGGTATCACAGTGTTCACTGATGGTTCGGGAAAAACAGGAAAAGCTGCCATGGTATGGCACGATAGCCATGAGTGGCAGCAAAAAATAGAATATCAAGAAGGCTCTCCTCAGATTGTTGAATTAAGAGCTATGGTGATGGTATTTCAGCATTTTACTTGTCCTGTGAATATTGTTACTGATTCGGCTTATGTAGCTGGGTTGGTACAACGATTAGACAAAGCTGTCTTGGGTCAAATTAATCAGGAAAAACTTTTTGGAATTTTAAAATTATTATGGATCTCAATTCAGAAGCGACAGCATCCTTATTACGTTTTGCATATTAAAAGTCACACATCCCTCCCTGGGTTTTTAGTGGAAGGGAATGCAAAAACAGATGCACTTGTATCGGGCGTAGCTATGGGACCGACACCAAATATCAAGCAGCAAGCAATTGCTTCTCATCAATTTTTCCACCAAGGCTACCGTGCTTTGAAACGGCAATTTCATCTCTCAAATGCCGAGGCTCGCGCCATTGTGGCTGCCTGCCCTGATTGCCAGGGTCAACATATCCCTCACTATTATGGAACTAACCCCAGAGGGCTGCGAGCTCTTCAGATTTGGCAAACAGATATCACTCATATTACTGAATTTGGCAGATTGAAATTTGTTCATGTTACTATTGATACCTTTTCTTCGGTCATCATTGCTACTGCTCACACAGGTGAAAGCGCCAAAGATGTTATCGGTCATTGGCAACGGGCTTTTTCCATTGCGGGTGTTCCCTCTCAGATAAAAACGGACAATGGTCCAGCCTATCTTTCTCATAAGGTAAGCTCCTTCTTACAGCTGTGGGGTGTTACTCATGTTACTGGTATCCCACATTCTCCCACTGGACAAGGTATTGTGGAACGTGCTCATGGTACCTTGAAGCGGTTGCTTCAGAAACAAAAAGGGGGAATGATAGGGGACCCTCCGGAGGCACGCTTAAATAAAGCTATGTATGTGTTAAATTTTTTGCAGGTTTCTAATGAATATCAAGACCCTCCAATGGTGTGACATTTTGGGTCTTTAACTGCCACCTGTGGAGTGTCTCCTGGGGTCAAGGTTCAGATGCGGGATCTGCAGACAGGCCAGTGGTCAGGCCCTCATGATTTACTAACTTGGGGAAGGGGATACGCTTGTGTTTCCACAGATGACGGCCCCCGCTGGTGCCCTGCTCGCTGTGTTTGGCCTGTGGTGGATCGGGCATCCTCCTGAGGTGCAGAGCATGCCTTTCCCGTGAGGATACTGGGAAAATAATAATGTGTGATTAACACTAGCTAACGTGACACATAGTGAGACTATATGTGTCTCATTGGCTACACCAACGGACCCATTCCGGACCTGCCTTGTAGGCGTACCGTTGGGGAAAAAACGATGGGCAATGCTATATAATGAGACAGTGCGACAAGAATGTACTGCACTAGGAATTTTACAGCCTAAATGGTGGTGTAAGGGAGGTTGGCGCATTTCCACTGCTATGAATGAAACATGGTATCACCACAGTCTCAATGTGGGGATAAACAATTTTCCCGCTTTACCTATGCCTCCTCAAGAACTTGACATTCTAGGACCCTTATGAGCAGAGTGGTGTTTCTATTTGAATTTTACTTCTGGTCATTATATCAATGAGCCTTATGGTATTAATGTTTCCCCACATGGGTTTTATACCAATGCATCATTGTGGTGCAATGCCACAGCAGGACAGCAAATTGCCCCTGGGAAGGATGCAATTGGGTTACCCGCTGACGTGTTTCTAATTCGTGGGCAGCGGGTGTGGAAAGGAATCCCAGGAAAGGCTGTAGGTGGTCCTTGCACATTTGGACAACTCACACTGTTCACCCCAAACCATAAATTGTTACACAAAATGACACAGACACATAGAAGATTGAAAAGAAATGCACAACAGTTTGATGAGAGATGTGAGGACACAGTGACTTTTTGGAATGCAGGCAAAATTATTGCAGCCTCTGTTTTGGCACCAGGAGTTGCTGCTGCAGCTGCACTCAAAAAGTTAACTAATCTAGGTTGCTGGTTAAGTAAAGAGATTAATGCTACGTCATTAGCGCTTTCTGGCTTACTAACTGATGTTAATAGTGTTAGACATGCAACATTGCAAAATCGGGCTGCCATAGAATTTTTGCTACTTGCCCAAGGTCATGGATGTGAAGATTTTGAAGGGATGTGCTGCATGAATTTGTCAGACCATTCAGAGTCTATACATAAAAGCATTCAATTATTAAAAGACGGGGTTAGAAAATTAAGAATGGATGGCGGATGGGATTGGCTAAATAACATGCTTAAAGAATGGGGGTTATCCGGTTGGATTTTGGCTTTAATGAAGACTGGGTTGTTAATGTTGTTTATTGTTGTAATTGTGCTATTGATGTTGCCTTGCCTTGTCAGTTTGCTGCAAAGGGCCCTGCAGAAAACTGTGCATGCGATATTTCTAGCTCAAATACAAAAAGGGGGAATTGTTGGGGTAGGCAGCTGGTCTGATAACAACCAGATGGAAGAATACAGGTCTGGCCTTGACATTCCAGTGTATCCTTGAGAGAACGAGAAGGAACAAGAAGCACGCCTGGGAAACTAAGTTTAAGGAATGTGTTGACCAGTTGCAGTTGTGATAACGAACTTATAAAAAGTCACCCAATGAGAATGTTAAAAACAACTTTTTAACCAATTATGCTGTAGCACGCTGCCTTTAGAAATATATAAAAAGAGCATGCTTGTAATAAAAATAGAACAACTGCTTGATCATCTTGAGGTGTGTGCGTGTCGCTTTGTCCGTCTCTACAGCGACATTAAATGAGACAGTAGACTTAAATCTTGACCATATTAGAAAGTGATTTTCATTAGTAGGAGCATCTTGTGGACAAGCTTGCAGGTTATTGTATTTTATAAAGCTGGTACTACTCTTTGCTGCTTCTGCTTCATAGATTGTGGCTTTTTTATTTTAATAGTGTGCTATTACAAAGGGTTGCTAGGTGTGTTCCAGTCATGGAAAATGTTTTTAAACAAAAATGGACTTACATAAATGTTTAAAATATTAAACATATTTATTGCACAAGTTAAAAATCAGCCTGTAAATTCAGTTGCTTTGTTTGTTTTTGCAGCAGTTATGTTGGCCACCGTATTGCTGTAAGAGTATTATAAAGGTCATTCTCATCTGGAAAATATAGATTTGATTTTACAAAAGTAGCAAGTAATCAAATTGTAGATTTGTTGGTAAAATAAATTACCTGGCATTCTAGCAAAAATAGCAGTGATTGCAGTCTATAACTTAGAAGCTTTGATTTCTTCTTAAAAATTCTCTTTTAGAAGTAGCTACTAAGCTTTTAAATTATTATTCAACTTACACTGCTTTTGGTAGAAATTATCATTTTTACTGCTTTTGGGATTGGCAGATTAATACCATAATTTGTAAAAACAGCTGCTTCTATACTAGTCTTTGTTGTAGCTGAAAGTCCAAACCTTCTGTGCCATTCCTCCTGAACTTTTCATAGATGGATGAAGCAGTACACAAACACATAATCTATTTGTCTGCCCTGTATGTCATTCCACTGACATTATTAGATGCCATAGCACTTGCCCAAAAAAAAGGCCAGTGCAAGTTGCTAGCAGAGGCCAGTTAGATAGTCATAGTAAAAATACAAGATAAATAAAGGTGCTTTAATTTTGAAGGATCTCACAGGAACATAGTCACTGGAAGGGACAATTGGGGTGATCAAGTCTAGTCCTGTGGTACCTTAGGTAACCAAGTAATATGATCCATTTTATAAACTGGTCAAGCTCTGTGTTATAAAAAAAAATAAATTGAGGTGTTTTCACTTCCATGATGCTTATTGGACAGCTGTTTCAGAATCTCACTGTCCTGATGGTTACAAATGTCTCTTAAATTTCTAGCTTACATGTATTCCTGACCAATTTATTTTAATTTGTTCTTATGTCAGTATTGCCTCTTAGCATCAATAGCTCCTTTCACTTTGGGCATTTAACTGGTATGCTTAATGACAGCAATCATCTTGAGACTCTCTTGCTAGACTAAACTCATGCATTTAATATGTATTTTCTAGCAGTGGTGCAGGCTTAGGTGGCTATTGGCACTCTTGATCCTTCGTTTATGCCAATACAACTGTTTTGAAGTCACATGTCAAATAGATGATGGAACTGATAAACCAAAAAAAAGCTCCCCCGTTTCTTTTGGTCTGCTTCATTTTTTCACCTGTATGCTGCCCTGACTCTTTTCGAAGTATGACCCTACCAGTAGTTATGCTGCTGTCACTGATGGAGTGGTATACAGGGACAGAAATGAGCAGCAGAGGGAGGAACAGGAAAGAAGAGGAATATCTTAAGGCAATACTGCTGCTGAACATGGACCTTATCCTTAACCCAGGCTTGTTTAGATAAGTCTACTGTTCTGCACTGCCTTGCAGAAAATTGAGTGTAATATCTGAAACAGTTTGAACTAGTCAGTTCAGGCATTACCAACAGCCTACCTGTGGCCACATGGGATAATTGCAGTATATACGTAACCTTACTTACAGACCTACAGTTGTTTATCCTACTGTCTAAACTGAATCAGCTTCTGATTGCTCAGTCCAAGCAATGATTGGTGCTTTTATAATGTTGTTGCTGTTTACCAAAAGCAAGCCTAAAATAACAACTGCATCTTGTTGGTTCAGTTACTCTTTGAAGGACACTGTTTGCTATTGTATCTGGTTCCTACCATTATTAATAGAATTTATTTTCCAGTTTATATCTGGGAAGTTAAAGTTTCCCTCAGTGATACAATTCACTGTAATATTTTCTTTCTAATAACATGACGTGTAGTTGCAGAGCATTTTTGAAAGTTTTTAGCTATGCTCTCCTTTGTTGTTTCTTTATAGTCTATTTAATCTTTAATTTTATATTTGGCATTGTTTCCTTATTGAGCAAATAAGACAAAGTTAGTAAATTATCAATTTTATTGCAGTATGATACATGAAGTTTGGGGAATTTATTTGTTTACAATTTTATGCAGACAAAGAATATGAAATACCAAGCCATGAAAGAAATGGCCAAGATTTCACCTGTGCATATATTTTTATTTGCATGTTGTTTTTCATTAATCTGCTGTGAGTTACATTGGCCCCAAGTACAATCTGGTTGACTGGTAGTGAGGCAATAACATGTGTAAATGGTTATTTGAAGATGGTTGCACGTAGTGATTGTTTTTATGTGAAATGTTATGTTACAGTTTTTGAAAGCCCACCTTCGTTTGGTCAATTAGAAAGAGTTACAGGTCTTTCTTGAGTTTGTACTGCCTTTGAAGGGAAGGCAGTGGATGTAGTTTTTCTGGATTTTAGTAAGGCTTTTGATACTGTCCCTCACAGCATCCTTCTGGACAAGTTGTCCAACTGTGGGATGAGCAGGTTCATGGTGCGCTGGGTGAAGAACTTGCTGAAGGGCAGGGCTCAAAGGGTTGTAGTGAATGGGGCTACATCTGGCTGGAGACCATTCACCAGCAGTGTTCCTCAGGGCTCGATTGTAGGGCCAGTTCTGTTCAATATATTTATCAATGATCTGGATGCAGGAGTTGAATGCAACATTAGCAAGTTTGCTGAGGATACCAAACTGGGAGGTACTGTTGACTCTCTTGAGGGACAAGAGGCCTTGCAGAGGGATCTAGGTAGATTGGAGCATTGGGCTATGATTAATGGGATGAAATTTAACATGTCCAAATGCCAGA
Source organism: Gypaetus barbatus (assembly GCA_028022735.1). Lineage (NCBI taxonomy): Eukaryota > Metazoa > Chordata > Aves > Accipitriformes > Accipitridae > Gypaetus > Gypaetus barbatus. The sequence goes on along the minus strand of CM051561.1, from coordinate 33,237,840 downwards.
TTCTGCACCTGGGATGGAGTAATGCTGGGCACAAGTATAAATTGGGAGAGGAGTGGCTGGAGAGCAGCCCTGCAAGAAAGGGATCTGGGGGTGCTGGTTGACAGCAGGCTCAACATGAATCAGCAGTGTGCCCTGGCAGCCAAGAGGGCAAACCACATCCTGGGGTGCATCAAACACAGTATAACCAGATGGTCAAAAGAGATGATTATCCTGCTGTATTCAGCATTGGTGCAGCCTCACCTTGAGTACTGCGTGCAGTTCTGGGCCCCACAATTTAAGAAGGATGTTAAGGTCCTTGAATGCATCCAGAGGAGGGCAACAAAGCTGGTGAAAGGGCTGGAAGGCAAGTCCTATGAGGAGTGGCTAAGGACTCTGGGGTTGTCTAGTTTGGAGAAAAGGAGGCTGAGGGGTGACCTCATTGCTCTCTGCAGCGTCCTGAGGAGGGGAAGTGGAGAGGGAGGTGCTGATCTCTTCTCCTTGGTATCCAGTGACAGGGCACATGGGAATGGTTCAAAGCTGCACTAGGGGAGATTTAGACTTGACATTAGGAAGCATTTCTTTACCGAGAGGATGGTCAAACACTGGAACAGGCTTCCTAGAGAGGTGGTTGATGCCCCATGCCTGTCAGTGTTTAAGAGGCATTTGGACAATGCCCTTAACATGCTTTAACTTGTGGTCAGGCAGTTGGACTAGATGATCATTGTGGGTCCCTTCCAACTAAACTATTCTATTCTATTTATCAATCTACATAAATGACTGCTTCCTTGTATCAGCATTTCAAAACTAGGCAGTTTCTGTTCTGTGTTTTCCTGTCTAACTGTCGCTGTTACCTGATCAGAAAGTAACTCCTGAAACACACAAAGTATGTTTAGAGAGGAGACATTGCTTTATTCTGCGCAGGATGCCAGGTGGAAGATTTCCACAAATCGAGCACACCTACTAAGGTTTTCAGTCCATACTTATACACTACAGTTAAAGCACTGCGCATATCTAATACATATGTTCTGCCTAACTGTTGCATATTCATTATGCTGAGCAAGCATCCCAGTCTTCTACGCCTGCGTGGGGGTCTCTGGTGGTCTTCGGTGGTCATTTGGGGAAGAATACCCCTACTCCTTTTGTCTTTTTATGGTCACGTGTCATCTGAGGACACCAGGGTCTTCGTTTCTCTTGCCATCTCCTCCTTTCTCAATGCCCAAGGAGGATGTATGTCCTTAATTAGCAAGTCTGTGACTCTGAAATGTCCATTTTCTGGTGCCTTGACTATTATCCAAACACTCCTTAAGCATCCTCTATTGTAAGCAGAGTCTTAAACTAGATAAGCTTTACCTTGAGTACACATAATCTAAACAGTCCTTGAATAGCAAGCATACCACACTTCTCATGTTTTAGTTTTTTATCTTTAAGCTATCACCTCCTTCTTAGTTGTTAATCAGTCTTTTGAAGGTTTGAGGCAACAAGGTTGTTATTTTCCTTTGATTCTATTTCATTTCTATTTTGACCTTAATCTGGCACATTTCATATTCTCAGGGCGAGGCTAGAGTTCAGAGCCTTGAACCTGCTTTTGAGGAGGGTCCTCTAGCTCCCATGAGGTTGTAGGAGGTTGTCCCATGAGCTGCACTAGCAATGTGTGAAAGACTAGACATAGCGCAGTCCAGTGGGAAGCTGTTCATGACTTAATTGATAGCATATGTCCATACATTCTGTATGGTATGTCTAAATATTTTTATGGTTTTAATATTTTGTACCAGCCATGGAAACTGGTTTGCTGCTAGATGACTGTAAAGGTGAGATTTGGTAAATAATTATTAGAAATCTTACGCTAACACTATGATTGAAAGAATAGACAAAAGTGTAGCCAAGCAATTAACTAGTAGAGGTAGTTACTCATAAATTTTACAGTTCTTTGCTCTTATGACTAGATGTTCCTGTACATTAGATAAGAATAATATTGAAACTGACCATATGTGACTGAAACCATGTTAAGCTCCAAGATCAAAGAAAAGGGATGAAGAACAAAGACTTGAAGGTCAGCCAACAGAATTTCAAATGGGTTAGTAGTTGCAAAAGCAGCCCTTCGACTCAAATGAAGAACCATTGCGCATGATTGGATGGAGGCAGTACTATGATAATCAGTTACAATAATTTTTATGTATATGTATACTAATCTGATTAATATGTAATTAGTTACTCCATATAACCTGTTTGTGCTGAAGCTGTAGCATGCATGCTAGGTAGAATTATCCCCCGTGCATCCAGCGCTGCAATAAAGAATGCCTGCTTTCTAAAACTCCAAAAAGAGTCAGAGAGTTTCTTCGACCGGCTTTTCAGTATCATAATGAAGTACTGTTCTTTAATGGATTTGTAGATTCAGGGTAGAATTCAGTAGATTTTCTGGGATGGGAAACTAATGCATTCTGAGAATGCTAATACTTACCCTCTTGCTTTCATGACAGCAACTTCATTTATCATGAACTTCTAAATGAGATTCAAAGTTTCAGTAGTCTAGTGGAGAAGCTATTAATGTCAGATTTGAGTTGGTATTGGACAGATAGAACAGAGGTGGAAGGAATATTCTTTATTCAGGCTTCATTTTCAGAGTTCAATCATCATCAAGCTGGACATTGATGTTTCTGTATACCAGTAGAAGGGAAAAGTAAACATCTTGTCTACACTGGTATGAGAGGATTTGAAGAAACTGTGGTAACAAGGAAAAAAATTCTCAAGAAAAAGTGTAGATAGGAATGCTGTCTTTCATTTTTGTCTTGCATAAAATAATTTTCACTGGGCTATTTCTAGAGAATTTCTCTTATAGACCAGTGAGACTTTTTATTAAAAGTCTTGCCTTCAAACAGAAGCCCTGCATGTGTCCCTCCTCAGATTGCTGGCATTTCACTCTTCTGCTATGTTTTTCCTTCAGGCTAAAATTGCCTATCCTTTTTTGTTGCTCCCTGCATTGTATGCCAAAACCTATCTGAGCACTTATGCACATACGAGAGTGGTTTTGCAAAAAAATTAATACAGGTACAGTGGCTAACATTAACAGAAAAAGGTATTTAATATAAAATAGTGTTAAGTAAACATCCCTTTTGGCAGTGAGCTCTCTGTGTGTTTCTTATATTTCTTTAGTGTCATGGTTTAAACCCAGCTGGCAACAAAGCACCACGAGGCTGCTCGCTCACTCCTCCCCACACCCTCAGGTGGGATGGGGAGGAGAATCAGAAAGGAGAGAGGAAAGGGAAAAAAAAAAAAAGAAGATAGAACCTCATGGGTTGAGATAAGGACAGTTTACTGGGACAACACAAGGAGAGAAGTTACAACAACAATAGTACTAATAAAAGAATAAATAAAAACAAGTGATGCACAGTGCAACTGCTCACCACCTGCAACCCCTGATGCTCCGATGCCTCCCCCACAGAGGACCCACCCCCCAGCTTGCTCCCCAGTTAAATACTGAGCATGATGTCATATGGTATGGAATAGCCCCTTGGCTAGTTCAGGTCAGCTGGCCTGGCTATGCCCCCTCCTAGCTTCCTGTGAAAATTAACTCTATCCCAACTGAACCCAGGGCATTATCCACCCCTTATTCTATACCATCTACATCATGCCCAGATCCTACATTTTCAAATTAATCACCACCACTTTCCCTGTCTTTGATATATATATACACACACACACAGAGAGACACGAATAGCATTCCCTTAGTCTATGGGTGTCGTGGTTTAACCCCAGCCAGCAACTAAGCACCACGCAGCCGCTCACCCACTCCCCCCCCACCCAGTGGGATGGGGGAGAAAATCGGGAAAAGAAGTAAAATTCGTGGGTTGAGATAAGAACGGTTTAATAGAACAGAAAAGAAGAAACTAATAATGATAATGATAACACTAATAAAATGACAACAGTAATGATAAAAGGATTGGAATGTACAAATGACGCGCAGTGCAATTGCTCACCACCCGCCAATCGACACCCTGTTAGTCCCTGAGCAGCGATAACCCGTGCCCCCACCCGCCCAGTTTATGTGACGTCCCATGGTATGGAATACCCTGTTGGCCACTTTGGGTCAGCTGCCCCGGCTGTGTCCTGTGCCAGCTTCTTGTGCCCCTCCAGCTTTCTCACTGGCTGGGCTTGAGAAGCTGAAAAGTCCTTGACTTTAGACTAAACATTACTTAGCAACAACTGAAAACATCAGTGTTATCAACATTCTTCTCATACTGAACTCAAAACATAGCACTGTACCAGCTACTAGGAAGACAATTAACTCTATCCCAGCTGAAACCAGGACACATGCTCAGTATATAAACTAGGGGGAAAGCTGGCCGGGGGACACGGCAGCTCGGGGATTATCATAGAATCATAGAATCATTTAGGTTGGAAGAGACCTTCAAGATCATCGAGTCCAACCATCATCCATGCCCACTAAACCATGTTACAGAGTACCCCGTCTTTGCGCTTTTTGAAAACCTCCAGGGATGGTGACTCAACCACTTCCCTGGGCAGCCTATTCCAATGTGTGACAACCCTCTCAGTAAAGAAATTTTTCCTAATATCTAACCTAAATCTCCCTTGCCGCAACTTGAGGCCATTTCCTCTCGTCCTATCTCCAGCCACCCGACAGAAGAGACCAGCATGCACCTCACTACAACCCCCCTTCAGGTAGTTGTAGAGAGCTATGAGGTCTCCCCTCAGCCTCCTCTTCTCTAGACTAAACAGCCCCAGCTCCCTCAGCCGCTCCTCATAAGACCTGTGCTCCAGGCCCCTCACCAACTTGGTTGCCCTTCTCTGGACATGCTCCAGCAACTCAATGTCTTTCCTGTAGTGAGGGGCCCAAAACTGAACACAGTACTCGAGGTGCGGCCTCACCAGTGCCAAATACAGGGGAACAATCACCTCCCTGCTCCTGCTGGCCACACTATTTCTGATGCAGGCTAGGATGCTGTTGGCCTTCTTGGCCACCTGGGCACACTGCTGGCTCATATTCAGCCGGCTGTCAACCAGCACCCCCAGGTCCTTCTCTGCTGGGCAGCTTTCCAGCCACTCTTCCCCAAGCCTGTAGCGCTGCATGGGGTTGTTGTGATCCAAGTGCAGGGCCCGGCACTTGGCCTTGTTGAACTTCATACAATTGCCCTCGGCCCATCGATCCAGCCTGTCCAGATCCCTCTGCAGAGCCTCCCTACCCTCAAGCAGATCGACCCTGCCTCCCAACTTGGTGTCGTCTGCAAACTTGCTGAGGGTGCACTCAATCCCCTCATCCAAATCATCAATAAAGATATTGAACAGAACAGGGCCCAACACCGAGCCCTGGGGAACACCACTTGTGACCCTCCGCCAACTGGATTTCACCCCATTCACCACAACCCTCTGGGCTCATCCATCCAGCCAGTTTTTCACCCAGCGAAGAGTACACTTGTCCAAGCCATGAGACACCAGCTTCTCAAGGAGTATGCCATGAGAGACAGTGTCAAAGGCCTTACTAAAGTCCAGGTAGATAACATCTACTGCCTTTCCCTCATCCACTAGGCAGGTCACCTGGTCATAGAAGGAGATCAGGTTGGTCAAGCAGGACCTGCCTTTCATAAACCCGTGCTGACTGGGCCTGATCCCCTGCTTGTCCTGGACTTGCCTTGTGAGTGCTCCCAAGACAAACCGTTCCATAATCTTCCCCGGTACCGAGGTCAGGCTGACAGGCCTGTAGTTCCCCGGATCCTCCCTCCGACCCTTCTTGTAAATGGGAGTCACATTGGATTGGCTGGGCGCTGGCCAGCAGCCGGTGAGCAACTGTATTGTACATCATTTATTTTGTATATTCTCTTACTATTTTCCCTTCTTTTCTGTCCCATTAAACTGGCTTTATCTCAACCCACAACTTCTACTTTTTTTTCTATTTTCTCCCCCATCCCACTGGGTGAAGGGGGAGTGAGCAAGCAGCTGTGTAATGCTCAGTTGCCGGCTGGGGTTAAACCATGACAGGCCAGTTTGTGTCAGCTGTCCTGGCTGTATCCTGTCACAGCTTCTTGTACACCCCCAGCCTCCTCGCTGGCAGGGCAATATGAGAAGTTGAAAAGTACTTGACTTAGTGTAAACACTGCTCAGCAACATCTAAAACATCAGTAGTGTGTTATTGTCGTGGTTTCAGCCCAGCCGGTAACAAAGGACCACGCAGCTGCTCGCTCACTCCTCCCGCCCCCCTCCGGTGGGATGGGGAGGAGAATCAGAGGGGAGAAAAGAAAAAAAAAACCCAGGACCTCGAGGGTTGAGATAAGGGCAGTTTACTGGGACTACACAAAAAGAGAGATTACAACAACAACAACGGTACTAACAAAAGAATATACAAAAGGAGTGATGCACAGTGCAACTGCTCACCACCCGGAACCCGACACTCCACCACTTTCCCCACCAAAAGTCGAGAGCGCTCCCCCCAGCCTGCTCCCCATATATATACTGAGCATGATGTCACATGGTATGGAATAGCTCCTTGGCTAGTTCAGGTCAGCTGTCCTGGCTGTGCCCCCCCCTCACCTCCCAGGTTCCTGTAAAAAGTTAACTCTATCCCCGCTGAACCCAGGACATTATCCACCCCTTATTCTATACCATCTACATCATGCCCAGATCCTACATTTTCCAATTAACCACTACCACTTTCCCTGTCTTGTATACATATATATATGTATATGGACACCCCCCCCACACACACACACTCACAAATAGTATTCCCTTAGTCGATGGGCTATCCCTCTAATGTGTCCATCAATTTTATTTAGTCCATGACTTTGGGGCTCCATCTGTTGCAACAGTCCTTCAGGATAGGAGAGATGGTGTGAAGTGTTGGATTGTTGTATGCTGCCTCTGGAGCTTGCGGCTGGTACATTTGGTGCAACCCACGCCCTTGGTCTGCAGGTCGAAGATGTTGATCTTGAGGAAATCGCTGGGCTCCAGTTCAAGTTCTATCACTGCTGTACTTGGCTCGGTTTCAAAGTCCATCCTTTAGTCACTTGGGTAATTCTTACTGTAATACCCTTGATAGGGCATATAGCCACTATAGATGTAATGACATACAGTGGCAGGTTATACAGCAATTCACATCATACAGTTTAATTCACTGGCTATTCTCTCCCAAAATCAAAACTCCTTGAGGTACACATTGAACTTCCCCAACGTTCCCCATCACTGACCAAGTGCACCCAGGTCCTTGAGCAAAAGCAATCCCACTAATGGGTTTGTCTCTGCCTGAGGCAGGTTTAACCCAGTTTTCCCTAACATATTTTTTATGTGTGCTACATGGACTTTATCCCCTTCTACAGTACATAAAAGTTCTGACTGGGCAGGGCCACCCCAATTGGCAGATCCTCTGGTGTTGACTAACCAGGTGGCTTTTGCTAAATGTGTATCCCAATGTTTGAAGGTTCCATCCCCCATTGCTCTCAGTGTAGATTTTAGCAGGCCACTGTATCGCTGATTTTCCTGGAGCCTGGTGCATGATAGGGGATGTGATATGTGCACTCAATGCCATGCTCTTTGGCCCAGGTGTCTATGAGGTTGTTTCGGAAATGAGTCCCGTTGTCTGACTCAAGTCTTTCTGGGGTGCCGTGTTGCCATAAGACTGACTTTTCGAGGCCCAGGAAAGTGTTCCGGGCGGTGGCATGGGGCATGGGATATATTTCCAGCCACCCAGTGGTTGCTTCCACCATTGTAAGCACATGGCGCTTGCCTTGGCAGGTTTGTGGGAGTGTGATATAGTCAATCTGCCAGGCTTCCCTATATTTATATTTCAGCCATCGCCCTCCATACCACAGGGGCTTCGACTACTTGGCTTGCTTAATTGCAGCACAGGTTTCACATTCATGGATCACTTGTGCAGTAGTATCCATGGTCAAGTCCACCCCTCGATCACGAGCCCATCTATATGTTGCATCTCTTCCCTGATGGCCTGAGGTGTCATGGGCCCACTGAGCCATAAATAGCTCACCCTTGTGTTGCCAGTCCAGATCCACCTGAGCCACTTCAATCTTGGCAGCCTGATCTGCCTGCTGGTTGTTTTGATGTTCTTCAGTGGCCTGACTCTTGGGTACATGAGCATCTACATGATGTACTTTTACAACCAGATTCTCTAGCTGAGCAGCAATATCTTGCCACAGTGTGGCAGCCCAGATGGGTTTACCTCTGTGCTGCCAGTTGCTCTGCTTCCATTGCTGTAACCACCCCCACAGGGCATTTGCCACCATCCATGAGTCAGTATAGAGATAGAGCACTGGCCACTTCTCTCTTTCAGCAATGTCTAACGCTAGCTGGATGGCTTTCACCTCTGCAAACTGACTCGATTCACTTTCTCCTTCAGCAGTTTCTGCGACTTGTCGTATAGGAATCCCTACAGCAGCCTTCCACCTCCGATGTTTTCCCACAATGCGACAGGACCCATCAGTGAACAGGGCATATTGCCTCTCATTGTCTGGCAGTTTATTATACAGTGGGGCCTCTTCAGCACACACTGCCTCCTCCTCTGGCGATATTCCGAAATTTTTGCCTTCTGGCCAGTCCGTGATCACTTCCAAAATTCCCTGGGCGACTGGGGTTTCCTATGCGAGCCCGTTGTGTGATCAGTGCGGCCCACTTACTCCATGTGGCATCAGTTGCATGATGTGTAGAGGAGACCCTCCCTTTGAACATCCAGCCCAGCACTGGCAGTCGGGGTGCTAAGAGGAGCTGTGTTTCAGTACCAACCACTTCTGAGGCAGCTCAAACTCCTTCATATGCTGCCAATATCTCTTTTTCAGTTGGATTATAACGAGCCTCGGATCCTCGATATCCCTGACTCCAAGACCCCAGGGGTTGACCTCGGGTCTCCCCAGGTGTTTTCTGCCAGAGGCTCCAGGTAGGGCCATTCTCCCCAGCTGCAGTGTAGAGCACATTTTTAACATCTTGTCCTGCCTGGACTGGCCCAAGGGCTACTGCATGAACAATCTCCTGTTTAGTTTGTTCAAAGGCTTGCTGTTGCTCAGGGCCCCATCTAAAATTGTTCTTCTTCCACGTCACTTGATAGAGAGGGCTTACAATCAGACTGTAATTTGGAATATGCATTCTCCAAAAACCCATGACACCTAAGAAGGCCTGTGTTTCCTTTTTATTAGTTGGTGGAGACATAGCTGCTATTTTGTTGATCACATCCATTGGGATCTGACGATGCCTGTCTTGCCATTTTATTCCTAAAAAGTGGATCTCCCATGCAGGTCCCTTGACCTTACTTTCCTTTATGGCAAAACCGGCTTTCAGAAGGATTTGGATTATTTTCTTCCCTTTCTCAAAAACTTCTTCTGCTGTGTTTCCCCATACGATCATGTCATCAATGTATTGCAGGTGTTCCGGAGCTTCACCCTTCTGCAGTGCAGTTTGGATGAGTCCATGGCAAATGGTGGGGCTGTGTTTCCACCCCTGGGGCAGCCGATTCCAGGTGTACTGGACACCCCTCCAAGTAAAAGCAAACTGTGGCCTGCACTCTGCTGCCAAAGGGATTGAGAAAAACGCATTAGCAATGTAAATTGTGGCATACCACTTGGCTGCCTTTGACTCCAGTTTGTATTGAAATTCTAGCATATCCGGCATGGCAGCACTCAGCAGTAGCATGACTTCATTCGGCCACGATAATCTACTGTTAGTCTCCACTCTCCATTAGACATTTGCACTGGCCGTATGGGACTGTTAAAGTGTGAGCAAGTTTTGCTGATCACTCCTTGGCTCTCCAGTCGACGAATCAACTTGTGGATGGAAATCGGGGAGTCTTGGTTGGTACGATATTGCTGGTGGTGCACTGTTGTGGTAGCAATCAGCACCTGTTTTTCTTCAACCCTCAGCAACCCCACAATGGAAGCGTCCTCAGAGAGGCTGGGCAAGGTGGACAGCTGTTCAGTTCCCTCTGTCTCCAAGGCAGCTATACAAAAAGCCCACCGATACCCCTTTGGGTCCTTAAAATACCCTCTCCTGAGGTAGTCTATGCCAAGGATACACGGAGCCTCTGGGCCAGTCACAATGGGGTGCTTTTGCCACTCATTCTCCGTTAGGCTTACTTCAGCCTCTGTCGTGGTTTAACCTCAGCCAGCAACTAAGCACCATGCAGCTACTCACTCACTTCCCCCCCACCCAGTGGGATGGGAGAGGGAGTCAGAAAAAAAAAGTAAAACTTGTGGGTTGAGATAAGAACAGTTTAACAGAACAGCAAAGAAGAAACTAATGATGATAATGGTAACGCTAATAAAATGACAATAGTAATAATAGAAGGATTGGAATATGCAAGTGATGCACAATGCAATTGCTCACCACCCGCCGACCGATGCCCAGTTAGTCCCTGAGCAGCGACACCCCACCCCCACTCCCCCCCAGTTTATATACTAGACGTGACGTCACATGGTATGGAATACCCTGTTGGCCACTTTGGGTCAGCTGACCTGGCTGTGTCCTGTGCCAGCTTCTTGTGCCCCTCCAGCCTTCTTGCTGGCTGGGCATGAGAAGCTGAAAAATCCTTGACTTAGTCTAAACACTACTTAGCAACAACTGAAAATATCAGCGTGTTATCAACATTCTTCTCATAACAAACTCAAAAACATAGCACTATAGCAGCTACTAGGAGGACAATTAACTCTATCCAGCTGAAACCTGGAGAACAGTTTATTAAAGCAACAGGAGTACAAGTTCTTTTGTATTGCTGGTGATAAATACACTGTCTGAAAAGCATGTGCAAATAATAATACAGTCAACTACAAGCACATTAAATTATGGAAAAACACTATAGAGATTTCTAAGTTTCCCGGGGAAGCACTCGGTATAACCGAGGGTTTGAATCTTACCCAACAGGCATCCCTATAGGGGGGAAGAGAGGTTCAGCCTGTCGGCTGATCCCAGAAGTCAGCAATGTCCTCCCGACTTGTCTATGATGGTGTCTTCCCTAACATTCCTCCTCTCTTAAGCCCTTTTATATTTTCTTATTTTTAAGTGGAGCTTCAGTGACTCTAGTCATATATACCTTTATTATGATTGGTGTAAAATCTCCTTGCTTTACTTTTAAAGGTATATGCTAGAGAAAATTCAGAGTGCATGCTCAGTGAGGGGGTGGTCACACCTTGGAGGCAGATAGTTTTTGGGATGTAGGTGTGTTTTGGTATTATAATGAACAAAGTTCACCCAGAGAACACTATTTAGCGTGTCACTACTCCAGAACTGGGCACTTATGATATAAATCAGAAGTATGGCAATAGCATTGACAGAACCCCCGTTATTTCACTTCCTTGCTTCAGTGGATTCAATGCAGGGACCTTCCATTCTTGTTCCAGTAGTTCCAGTTCTCTATCCCTGCAATGATATCACAGAGCCTGGCCGCGGTGTCTCCACTCCACCTTCTGTGTTGTTTCTCTCAGAGTCAGCATACCAAGCTCCCCTGCTGTTGCTAACATCTAAGGTTGCAGGTTATGTTGCTTAGGGCATTATTATGGAACAGATTTCTTGCATATCCACTGCATTCCACCCTGGAGGTTCACCTTCCCTTAAGAGGGGGGACACATATCAATAAGTCACCTCCAGCAATCATTCCACACCAAATCACAAAGTTCTTGTTAATTTTTGCTAAATTTCTAACACCTTCTGTTAGCAACTTAGTTGAAAATTCAGGTGCCAGGAGCACATTAAAAAAAAAAAAAAAAAAAGATTTTCACAAACAGAAGTGTTTTGCTGAAATAATTTTATTAGTTTAAACAAGCAAGTGAAACATTTTGATTTAATTAGATTTTTCATAGCCTCACTGAGGATTTAATAGTCCAGATATATAAATTCAGTTTCATGATCCTACACAAGGGCCAGGTTAAAATGCAGCGAGGAGAATGAGGCCCCTTACTCCCATGTTATTTATAATACAGTCAATCCACTAAAAGATGACTAAATCTGCTAAATCTCAGTGACATCCTGAATGTTTTTGCTCCCTTTAATGAGGACTGAACTTTTATAAGTTAACTGCTTAGGATTCTTCCTAGATTATGCTTTATTTAAGAACTGTTCATGGTGAAATATGTGTGAGTTTTCTGTATTAAATTTAAAAAAAAAAAATTGAAAATAATCTAGTCTCTGTCTTTTCCCCACACATTAGGGGAAAAAGTTCCTGCATAGGTTTATGTTGTTGAATATGCTCCAGATCTTATTCTTTAGAAAACTTTTATTTTGGGGTCCTGAAACTTGGAATAAAAGTGGATTTGGTAGTGAAAGTATAATTTTAAATTTTATTACTCCTAACATCTGCACATGTTGGCTAGCAGAAGCATGCTTAAGAATGCTGCCAATCTTCTCCACCAACGTGCCCTCAGGAAACTCAGCCTGATGTAAACAGCTGCTGCAGTTTTTGTTCATGATATTCTAAGTAAGTTTTGTTTTTTTAACAAAAACCAAAAAGCCTGAAGATTCCTTCATGGAATAAGGTAGTGTGGTTCTCCAAAACAAGTATAGGTATATAAAATAATCGACCATGACCATTCTAAAACTTCTGGAAAGTTCCAAAATTTCATGTGTATAGTTACCGTGGTTTAAGCCCAGCTGGTAACAAAGTACCACGAAGCCGTCCAGTCACTCCTCCCCCCTGGCCCCAGTGGGATGAGGAGAAAATATAAAGAAAAGCTCATAGGTCGAGACAAGGACAGGGAGGGATCACTCACCAGTTACGGTCATGGGCAAAAGACAGGCTCAACTTGGGGAAGAAACAAAATCAATTTAATTTACTACAAATCAAATCAAAACAAGGATACTGACAAGTAAAACTAAACCTTAGAACACCTTCCCCCCCACCCCTCCCTCCCTCCTTCCTGACTCAACTCCACTCCTGATTTTCTCTACCTCCTCCCCCCCAGCAGCACAGGGGGATGGGGGTTGTGGTCAGTTAGCCACACATTGTCTCTGCTCCTTCCTCCTCAGGGGGAGGACTCCTCACTCTTCCCCTGCTCCACCGTGGGGTCCCTCCCATGGGAGACATTTCTCAACAAACTTCTCCAATGTGGATCCTTCCCACAGGCTGCAGTTCTTCACGAACTGCTCCAGCATGGGTCCTTTCCATGGCGTGCAGTCCTTCAGGACCACACTGCTCCAGCGTGGGTCCCCCACGGGGTCACAAGTCCTGCCAGAAAACCTGCTCCAGCGTGGGCTCCTCTCTTTTCATGGGGTCACAGGTCCTGCCAGGACCCTGCTCCAGCACGGGCTTCCCATGGGGTCACAGCCTCCTTTAGGCATCCACCTGCTCCACCGTGGGCCTCCATGGGCTGCAGGGGGACAGCTTGCTTCACCATGGTCTTCACCATGGGCTGCAGGGGAATATCTTCTGTGGCAGCTGGAGCACCTCCTCCCCCTCCTTCTTCACTGACCTTGGTGGCTGCAGAGTTTTTTCTCTCACATGTTCTCACTACACTCTCCAGCTGCAGTTTCTGTGCTGCAGCAACTTTTTTTCCCCTTCTTAAATACGTTATCACAGAAGTGCTATCGCTGTTGCTGATTGCCTTGGCCTTGGCCAGCGGCAGCTCTGTCTTGGAGCCAGCTGGCATTGGCTTTGTCGGACATAGGGGAAGCTTCTAGCAGCTTCTCACAGAAGCCACCCCTGTAGCGCTCCCCCCCCCAAACCTCACCACACAAACTCAATACAGAGAAACACATGATGACATAGAGCATCCTGACCACACTGAAGTTCAGAGATGTGCACAAAGCACCCTTGATTCCTGGGCCTGTGAGGGTTTATACAGTTGCTTATCCTGAGATGGGGAGCCAAAGGAGGGATGTAGATGATAGGAACTGTATAATAATTATCTAGCTTGTAATGAAGTTAAGGGAATTTCAATAGAAGTAGACATAGCCCAAGGGGATGAAAAATGGTGTTTAACGTTTACATTGTTGAAACTAATTGAAGCAAGAGATAGTTCCTGATAAGAATCAGGAACCGACCCCAAGAACCAGCCAAGACCGGCCTTGTGATTTGGATAAATGCCAAGGAGCGACTGAGTCTGCGCAGGGACAGAAGGTTAGGAGTTCATCTTGAAGAAGACATACAGCCTTCATCTTCACGACCCCCGACAACCACCACAAGGAGACACTGCGCAGGCGCAGTTGAGAGGAACTTAGGGAAATGGCTTCTTGGAACTAATTTTAATACGAAGCGGGGATAGGTCATGCATATGTATAGGTGTATTGCGAAATCTTATGTATATGCAACACTTGATGTTTAAATTTGAAGAGAGTTGCCGCGTCAGGCGCGCACGACTTTGGCGGGACTACCCCCCGTGCTGCCCAGCGCTGAATAAACATACCTACTTTACAATCTCACAGGTTGTGGAGTCTATTTCCACACGTCAGTTTGGCGAGCCAGGCAGGAGAGACTCTGCTCGGCTGTGGGACCGACTGCGGAGCGGACGCCCCTAGGCGCGCCCCGAGCACTTTCCTCGGAGGAGCCTCCGCTGCCAGCCGCTCACCGCGGGAGCAGACAACAACCTCCTGAAGCTGCGGACCAAATGGTATGTTTTACAAAGGGAGCCTGTAGACGTACGGGCCGGGGCAGCTGGTAAATCGCGCAGAGACGTCTGGCGTGCAGCATAGTCCCCGTATGGGAGGAGGGTACCCTGTATGGTAACAAGGGGATTTGCTGACCGATAGAGCGGCCGCTAGCGATCTTGAGGGTAGATCGAGCAAATCCGGGGTTACCGCTGCATCCCAGTATTGGGAGCCAGGACGGACCTGTTGATGACTGGTATATAAGAGGCAGGAGAAGGGTAAGCGGACCCCCTCACAATTGCGCTTGGTAGAAGGGTAAGCGGACCCCTCGCAATTGCGCTTGGTATATTTTTTTTTTTTGCAGCTGCTGGAAGGTTGTCAACTAGAGCGATAATTGTATGATTTGAATGTTTGGAAATTTTATGTCAAGGATGTGAGTGTGTGGAAATGTTATGTTGAAATTTATATGTGTATACATGTTTGTTAATGTGTAAATGTCTTTATGTATTAATGGGGGAATAGAGCAAAGAGAATCGCTTCTTCGGTGGTTTGGGCTTGAACCTTGGGGATATTTAAATAACGGAGGGCATTGGATAAGAAGGAAAACGGACAATTTTATTTAAAAGGGAGCATATGTAACTCCCGCAGGCTGGCAAGTAGCTTTGGACTGGGAACAACCTGCTCTAAACATATCTCAAAATCCCAGGGTTGGTGGACAAACAGGGGTAATTCCCTGTTTTGTATGTGGGCTTGCAACTAGACTATATAATAATTGGTATCCGGCCTGGGTTTTGTTGAAGTGTAAATCTTGTGGAAGAAGGTGGTATTGTACATCTGGCAGACGGAAACCAGATTGCCCTAAGTGCTTTCCCCAATTTCACACTTTTATGATTGGGAAAGAGCCCACCAAGAATCTGAAATAGTGAAATTGGTGTGTGGAAGGGAGAATTTAATTCCGGAAATTTGGGACGTGTGGGAGGAAAATTGGGAGAAGATTATAAAGAGGTGTAGGAAACGATTTGCATGGAAGCTTATTAAGAGAAGAAGCCAAAATCAAAATTAAGAATCATCAGGAGGAGTTATAAAATGGGAAACAATCAAGGAGGAATATTGAGGAAGAGTCCTCTGGGGTGTGTAATTGCCCACTGGAAAGATATTGTTGGGACTGGAGGTATGGAAAGTAAAAAGAACCTTATTAAATATTGCAATCAATGGTGGCCGTTGTATAAGTTAGAAGGTGATGCTAAGTGGCCACTTAATGGGTCAATAGTTTACAATACTCTGTTACAACTAATGCTGTTTTTAAGGAGAGAAGGAAAATGGGATGAGGTTTCGTATGCAGACATGTTTTTCACCCTCCGAAACCATCCGGAGTGGCAAAGGGACTGTGGAATGGTACCCCCACAGGACCCCATGGTACTCGCACTTGAGCGAGAAAACAACAAAGAGCTTAGAGGTAAACTGAGGCGGTGTTGTTCAGCATGTAGTATCGGACAAAGATGTACAAAGGCAAATAAAATTCATCAGGATCTAACTGATTTGTTTAAGCCTCCCCCTCGACCACAGGAACAGGATGCAGACTCAGACAGAACTCCGACCCCCCTGGACAGCCCTGTATCTTCCCGTACTAGGAAGAAATCTACAAGCACCTCTTCGAGAGGCATTGGGGCCGGATGGTGGGATGATGCTAATCAAGGTACCCTTTTCTACTGCTGACCTAGGGGAATGGAAAAAGGTTGCAAAGGATTATAGGAGTGATCCGGTAAGTGTAACTAAGCATTTCCAATTCATTGTAAAACAGCATAACCCTGATTGGAAGGATATACAGCTATTATTAGAATATATGACTGAGACAGAGAAACAGCTGATTTTAAAAACAGCAGGGAACCTAGCTGAAGATCATTATAAGATTACAGGAGGGGACATTAAGGAATATTTCCCTCTCCAAGACCCAAAGTGGGATGTTAATATATCTGCACATATGGAAAGATTGCAGGGGTATCAGGATTGGATTACAAAAGGGAATGGAGAGGGCAATCCCCAAAACTATAAATTGGTCAGCTTTATATGCAGTCAAACAGAGTCCTTCCGAGTCTCCATCCGAATTCCTGGATCGACTGAGGGATGTAATGCGCCGTAGCACACCGCTGGATCCTGGGTCAGAGGTAGGAGTGCAACAATTAGTCTCCCTGTTTTTGGGTCAATCTACAGGGGATATAAGGTGCAAACTTCAGAAATTATGCCCTACAGAGGGTAGGAATTTAGAAATATTGTTGGATGAAGCATGGAGAGTATTTAGTAACAGAGAGGAAGGATATAGGCAAGGGCAAAGGAAATTAATGGCTGTTATCCAGGAAGAAAGAGGAAGAGGGCCTAGACGAGACCTGCCCCGATTGGGCAAGGATCAATGTGCTTTGTGTAAGAAATTTGGTCATTGGAAAAAGGAATGCCCAAGGAACAAGAAGGAGGATCAGAGGGCTCAAACAGGAAGAACGGTAGCCCATGTGACGGGAGATTGACGGGAACCTGGGGAATCTACCCTAGCGGATCCACTGGTTATAATTAAGCTAGGGAAAACACAACAAGAGGTAGAATTTTTGGTAGACACAGGGGCAACATACTCGGTTCTGAATCAAGCTTTGATGCCCCTGGGAGATGATTATGTCATGGTAAAAGGAGCGACTGGCCAAAGTGAAAAGGCATATTTTTGTAAACCTTTAGAATATAAATTAGGAAAACAGTGGGGCATTCATAAATTTTTATATATGCCCAACTCCCCAAAGGCACTTTTGGGAAGGGACTTGTTGGAACAATTGGGAGCAAAAATTGTATTAAAAAAGGGAGAAGTTACTCTGGAGGTAAAAGATCAGCAATATATTCAAATATTGAGTCTAACCTTAACCAGTCTCCCCCCAGAAGGAAGGATTAACGAGGACATCTTAAACCAAGTGTACCCGGGGGTATGGGCTACCGATGTGCCTGGAAGAGCGAAAAGTGCTCCACCTGTTGAAGTTAGGATCAAGGAAGGCCGAAAGCTGGTAAGAATTAAACAATATCCCCTAAAGAAGGAAGACAGAGAAGGAATCCGGCCGGTGATAGAAAAATTTTTGCAGTTGGGATTATTAAAAGAGTGTGAGTCTGAATTCAATACTCCTATATTACCTGTTCGGAAGCCCGATGGGTCATATCGGGTGGTCCAAGACTTACGGGCGGTGAATAAGATAACTGAAGATCTTTACCCAGTAGTGGCGAACCCATATACCCTGTTGACCGTGTTAACACCTGAATTGACTTGGTTTACTGTTTTAGATTTGAAGGATGCTTTCTTTTGCCTCCCTCTCCACGAGGCCAGCCAAAAACTATTTGCATTCAAATGGGAAAACCCCAAGAGTGGTTGAAAGACCCAGCTCACTTGGACGGTGTTGCCACAAGGATTTAAGAATAGTCCTACCATTTTCAGCAATCAGCTTGTGAAAGACCTAGAATCCTGGGAAACCCCGTCTGAGGAGGGAAAACTGTTGCAGTATGTGGATGATATCCTGATCGCCACCAAAACAGAGAAAGATTGTATGATATGGATGGTGAGTCTGCTGAATTTCTTGGGACTCCAGGGGTACTGGGTGCCCAAGAAGGCGGCCCAGGTAATGCAGTGCAAAGTGAATTATTTGGGCTATGAAATTAGTGCGGGACAAAGAACTTTGGGACAGGCCCGTAAAGAGGCAATGTGCCAAACTCAGAGACCTCAGACAGTAAAAGAGTTATGGACTTTTCTGGGAATGACGGGGTGGTGCCGATTATGGCCATTGAGCAGAAACACCTTGAGTGGAACAAGGAGACCGAATGAGCCTTTGAGCTACTGAAAAAGGCTTTGATGTCGGCCCCAGCCTTAGGACTCCCAGATGTGAGTAAGCCGTTTCTTCTTTACTCCCATGAGAAGCAGGGCATTGCCCTGGGAATATTAGCACAAAACCTGGGTCCATATCGACGGGCAGTTGCCTACCTCTCTAAGCAGTTAGACGCAACTGCAAAAGGTTGGCCTGGATGCCTGCGGGCGGTTGCAGCTGTGATACTGAACATACAGGAAGCCCGAAAGTTTACTCTGGGCCAGAAAATGACTGTTTTGGTGTCTCATACAGTATCGGCAGTACTGGAAGCGAAGGGTGGTCACTGGCTCTCTCCACAAAGATTCCTGAGATTAGAACAGGATGATGTGGAGATTGTAGTCACTAACATTGTCAACCCAGCTTCTTTTCTCAGCGGGAACACAGGAGAACCGGTGCATCATGACTGTTTGGAAACCATCGAAGCAACATACGCAAGCCGCCCAGACCTGAGGGACAGCCCCATGGAAAACGGGGAAAACTGGTTTACAGATGGAAGCAGTTATGTCTTCAATGGTAACCGACATGCAGGATACGCCATCACCACCAGCCAAGAGGTAATAGAATCAGGGGCTTTGCCCATGAACACCTCCACACAGAAGGCAGAAATAATTGCTCTAACCCGCGCCCTGGAATTGGCCCAGGGCAAAGTTGTGAACATTTATACAGACTCAAAATATGCCTTTGGAGTTGTACACGCACACGGAGCAATTTGGAAAGAGAGAGGACTATTGAACTCTCAAGGGAAAAATATCAACTGAAGCAATTATGCATATTAAGGCACACCAGAAAGTGAGCTCAGATTTGGAAAAAGGGAATGAGCTGGTGGACAGAGAGGCAAAACAAGTGGCCAAAACAAAGGTAAAAATAGAAGGGGCTCTAGTCCCTGATAGGTAAATCTCTCTAGAAGGTAAGCTAGAATATACTAAGGAAGATCAGAAGCTTATTACAGATCTAGAAGGGTCATATAATGAAGAGGGGTGGGCTCATACCCCACAAGGGAAACTAATCATTCCCTCTTGCTTACTGCGGCATCTGGTATGGGAGGAGCATAGGAAAAGGCATTGGGGAACAGAGGCTCTGTACACCACGGTGAGACAGGTGACTCAACAGTGTGACCTTTGCCTCCAGACTAATCCTAAGAATACCCCCCAAGCCAGAAATGGGCCAGATTGGAAAAGGCAATGGGCCTGGACAACAATGGCAAATTGATTTTACAGAACTTCCAAGAAAAGGGGGGTATCGATATTTATTGGTATTAACTGATACCTTTTCAGGTTGGCCAGAAGCATTCCCGACCAGAACAGCTAAGGCTCGGGAGGTAACTAAAATATTGGTGCAAGAGATAATACCACGTTTTGGGGTTCCAGCAACCATATCCTCTGACAGAGAACCACATTTTGTCTCAAAAGTAATACAATAAATTAGCTGCCATTTGGGTATAGATTGGCAGCTTTATACCTCATATCGCCCTCAGTCGAGTGGTCAAGTGGAAAAAATGAACCACTTAATCAAACAGCAAATTGTGAAATTGGGACAAGAAGCAAATCTGACATGGCCTCAGTCTCTCCCTTTAGCCCTTTTGCATACCAAGGGCAAAAGAAGGACTGAGCCCCTTTGAAATTTTGTATGGATGACCCTATGGGATACAGAGAGGGATGTCTGTGCAAGCTGGGGACGAAATTATGACTTCCTACATGGTAGCATTGGGCAAGCAGCTCAATAAAATCAGGAAGCATGTGGACGGGACTCGAGGGAGAGGTTTGGATGGGCATATACATAATATTCGACCTGGGGATTATGTATATATAAAGTCTCTTACAGAAAAAAAAAAAAACCACAACCTGGAGCCGCAATGGGAAGGACCATTCCAGGTACTACTCATCTCCTTTACTGCAATATCCTTTGCATAACAGTTCAATGTGGCTTATGGTGTTTTAAGAGCACAGGAGACTCTTACGGTGAATGGAAGAAGAATCAGTTACGGCGGAAGCTGGAGTCTAATAAATACTTTGAGAGAATGCTAGATAGGGAAACAATGTATTAAAGTACTAGAGTTGGATATAGTAAAAGGATTTACTATTCTTCTAGAAAAGGGGGGACTGAGACGGGGAGCCAAAGGAGGGATGTAGATAGGAACTGTTTAATAATTATCTAGCTTGTAATGAAGTTAAGGGAATTTCAATAGAAGTAGACATAGCCCAAGGGGATGAAAAATGGTGTTTAACGTTTACATTGTTGAAACTAATTGAAGCAAGAGATAGTTCCTGATAAGAATCAGGAACCGACCCCAAGAACCAGCCAAGACCGGCCTTGTGATTTGGATAAATGCCAAGGAGCGACTGAGTCTGCGCAGGGACAGAAGGTTAGGAGTTCATCGTGAAGAAGACATACAGCCTTCATCTTCACGACCCCCGACGACCACCACAAGGAGACACTGCGCAGGCGCAGTTGAGAGGAACTTAGGGAAATGGCTTCTTGGAACTAATTTTAATATGAAGCGGGGATAGGTCATGCATATGTATAGGTGTATTGCGAAATCTTATGTATATGCAACACTTGATGTTTAAATTTGAAGAGAGTTGCTGCGTCAGGCGCGCACGACTTTGGCGGGACTACCCCCCCCCCGTGCTGCCCAGCGCTGAATAAACATACCTACTTTACAATCTCACAGGTTGTGGAGTCTATTTCCGCACGTCAATCCTTAAAGACCTGACAGGTCATTTTGAATGTGGATCGTTCTTGACTCAAGAATCTCTGTGATCTATATAAACTTCACAAAGGCTGATGTTAAGACTAGAAGCTATTTAACATTGATGTCTTGTAAAGTGTATGGAGAGATGTATAGTCATCAAGAGAAGGATGAAGAACACTGTGTGAGCCGATACAGGCAGGACACAGGAACAACCACAAAACCACAGATGAAATGCAAAGAGTAAATTTATTTTTGTTACCTTGCGAACCAGGGGATCCCCGAAGCAGCACCTGGGCAGAGGCACAGGAGCGGGAATGCAGGCACCGCAGAGCTCCGTCCTTGCTTAAGGATCTCCGAACCTGCTGGTTTTGCCTGTTTTTCAAGGATTTGTGGAGGCATAATTTACCACTGTGCTTTGATCTTTTCCACAGCAGGGCAGGAATCTCAAGCATGTTCAATAGGGTGCCTCTAAGTCTATCACAGGCCTATGTTATCTAAACACAGATGTTCTACTTGTCAAGCACACAAGACTAAACAATGATTAGTATGATATATGTGTTTTTCAACACCCTAGATGCAAGTCATTTGAGCATGTTTACAATCCTCCTCGCCAATCTTCCTTTATTTTCCCACAAACACTAACTTAGTTTTCTCCTCCTTTTTCCCAAAAGAATCTTTTTCTTAGCTTTAGAAGAAGAAAATATTCACTGGCTTTAAGGGTGTTGTGGTTTAAGCCCAGCCAGCAACTAGGTGCCATGCAGCTGCTCACTCACTCCCACCCCTCCCAGTGGGATGGGGAGGAGAATTGGAAAAAAAGTAAAACTCGTGGGTTGAGATAAGATTTAATAACTAAAGTAAAATAAAATGTAATACTAACAACAATAATAAAATATAATAATTGTAATGAAAAGAAATATAATAAAATTTTAAAACAAACAAACAAAAAAAAAAACAAGAAAAAGAAAAGTGATGCACAATGCAATTGCTCATCACCTGCTGACCGATGCCCAAGCAGTGATCTGTGCCTCCTGGCCAACTGCCCCCAGTTTATATACTGGACATGATGTTCTATGGTATAGAACACCCCTTTGGCTAGTTCAGGTCAGCTGTCCTGGCTATGCTCCCTCCCAGCTTCTTGTACACCTGCTTGCTGGCAGAGCATGGGAAACTGAAAAATCCTTAACTTAGGATAAGCGCTACTTAGCAACAACTAAAACATCAGTATGTTATCAACATTATTCTCACACCAAATCCAAAACACAGCACTGTACCGGCTACTAAGAAGAAAATTAACTTTATCCCAGCCAAAACCAGGACACCTGTATAGGTGTCACGACCCAGACTGGACAGACCCAGGAGTTGTGTTGAATTCAGAATTCCCTCGGGCTAAATTCAGGTGAAACGACACCAAATGATCAGTTAAACATTTTATTCATGACAGAGGCAAACTGAACTTGGGAGGCATAACAGTAGGTAGCAGGGTTCCTCACAAGAGGAATTGGCATGGAACTACCTCAGTAAACCGTGTAACCCATGGTAACTATACACATCAATTCAGGGAATAAGGAGATCCCTCCCGTTGAGTCACGGGGTTCAGAGCAGACCCCCTTGCTTTCTAGACTCCTTCTCAGAGAAGGACCTAGGGGTGGCTGGATCCGCTCTTAGTCCCAGACTTGGTCAACAGTTTTATGTCTTAAAGGGATGAGGTGTAGGGATTATAGAAAAGGAAAGAGAGAACAAGACAGAAAGAGAATAAGGGAAAGAGAAAGATTTCACCAGTTCTGGATCCAACATTGGCTCAGTCAGCCAAGAGATCCAGTTCCAGTGAGCTTGCACACATGGGGCTTCAGTTTGTGTCCTTTTATCATCCTTGCCCCTCCTTCGGGGCGGGCACTCGAACTCATTAGGCTAATTAGGTGTCACAATCAGTTTGTGAGCCTTTGGGCTTGGGGGTTGTTTGGGGAGTAGCTTCTCGTTCCCTGCAGATGTGATCTTTGGCCATGCATTGTGAGCTGCCCTGCTCAGCATATCAGAATACAGAGCTGTGTATCCTCCAGCATGCCTTCCCCCTCCTGTTGCTGATGCGCTTCTTTTCACCTGTGGTTCCTTGCTAGGCAGGGTTCATTGTTATGCAGAGTTCCTCGTTAAGCAGAACTTGCCCCACCACAATGTTTGAGACATTAACTCTTTCAGTCTCTCACAGTAGGAAACCACAAATCAACACACTCTTCACAAAATCAGCCACCGTGCAAAACACACTAGAAAAAGTCTCTAGAACTGCCCTGCAAGAATCAGGCTGTGTATTTGAATTAGCCACCTGAATACCATCTATGAATCTAACAACACAGAAAGGAAACCCTCACTGACGTTTATGTTCCTGTCTATTACACACTATTCAATGCTTGTATGTATACAGTAGGTATATATATGGTAGGTAGGAAGAAAATTAACTCTATCCCAGCCAAAACCAGGACAAAGGGCTTAAAATTAGTTTTTGTGAATTACCCCCTTCTGCCTAAAATCTTTGCTGGGTTTGGGCCCAGGAGATTTTCAGGAACATGACAATTCCATTTTTCAAATATGCCTGATGGAGGGGCTGGGAGATCCCTCACAATGCCTAAATAACTCAGTGAGACTTTTCACAATCCTCTGTCCTTAACTGTTACTGTAATAAAAGCAGTGTCTTTTTATACAGATGAGATTAGAGTATTCCTTTTTTTTTTTCCATCAGCCTTTCTATTTCTGAGCCTTGTAGCATGGTTAGCACAATATAAATGTTAATGTAGTGATGGTATCTGCATTTTTCACTTCTATCATGTTGAAGTCGTGCTTTTTTTATCACACTAGTTTTAGCTCACACACACAGAGATTAACCTATGATTAAAATTTCCCTTTCGTGAGTTTCATGAATTACTCACTTTTATGTGCTAGCATTCATCAACGGACGGTCAGTAAATCTCACAAAATCAGGCCTTTAAGTCCTCGTGAAATCATCGACGGACAATCTTTCAATCCTCGAGAAATCTATCCTCAGAGGCATCCCAGCTCAGGGGGAGATACTGGGTCACACAGCCCACTGCAATCACAGAGAGCTCAAAAGGTCTCACCTTAGATGGCTATTTATAGGGTCTAGAGATGATTGCTTTGGTCATTATTTTACATTCTGGCCACAATTCCTGCTGAGTCATTCTGATATACAATTCAGGCAGCAGATGGCCCAGGTGTGGCCAGGGGGTGCCTGGCGCCCATAAGTCTCTGCACTTCTAATCAAGATAACAGCACAATGGGAGTTTTCCCAAAGCATGCATGGCTTATCCTGAGATCTCGGAGTGGCTGGGGGGGGGCTGTACCACCACAGCTATCTACAGCATCATCTGTGTTCTGTCAGAGATTAGGAGACTAGACTGTTTCGACAGGATTTATTCTTAGCTAGTCCTTTTTGACTGTTTCTCTCTGGTTTTTTTAATTATTCTTTAGCAATTTATAAATTCAGTGATATCCTTTTTTAATATAAATTGATTTAAGGCTTCTCTGGGTTAAGAAAATTAGGTTAGTCAATACAATAGTACATAAATTGTTCATTTTAAGATAAGCACAGGATATATCTTCTTCACCTGTTTGCCTGCTCCCCCCTTTCTGCATATCATGTGAATTGCTGAATATATTAGTAAGAATTTTCTGACTTAACTACCTGGTTAACTACTCAGGTTTAGGGCAAAAATTTCAAAATAATTTTTCTTTAAACTTTTGGATCACACAGAAAATGCAGTAAACTCTATTCTTTTCTCTCCTGTAATGAAAAAAAACCTGCTTCAGAGGACAGAACTTAGTCCTTCCTGTTACAGTATTCTAGTAGTTTAAAATATAATTGACATCTAAAGTAAATATTCTTTCAGTATTTGAGCAAAAATCAGATTCTTGTAAATGCTGCTGTGAATCTTAAACTGATGTGATTTAAATACAGGATTTTTTTCCCCTTGTGTTCTTAACAGGATCTTAAACTTAGTGAGTCTTAGAAGTTGTAAGACACTTTCATATGATCATCCTAATGAAAAGATGTAATTTCTCTGTGTAAGGCTTGAAAGAGACACTGACTGATTGTCCCTGTTCTTGAATAGGCTTCGCCATTCTGGTGAGCAGGCTTGTGGCTTGAAGATGGTGTATGATATATTTTCTTATACAGAGAGGGTGTTACAGATGCACGACTAACCAAATGCAATAGGTGTTAAGACTCAGATTTATTCTTCAGCAAAAGTTAGTTAGAAGTCCAGTAACATTTTATAAAACCACAGGCTCAATGATGTAAAGAGAATTAATACTACACGGCCGACTTAAGAATCCCCAAGATTTAAAGTGATGGCTCAAAACGCGCATATCACTCACCTAAAAGCTGAGGGCTCTCTCCCTCGAGGAGTTACCTCGGGCGGTGCCCCGACCCGAGGGGGAGTCCCCGACTGCAGACCCGCTGCTCTGAGGACTGCCAACATGTCCTCCGGCGGGACTCTGTTTATACCCCTGTCGAATCTGACCTGTGGTCCTTTAATCCCTATTGGCTAGGAGGGTCACCTCTGTGTACCTGGCACATCTCGATTGGCCAGTTCAAATTTCAACCTGCAGCCTCCAGGGTTTCCTTCCCCTTCTCCCTTCCTGGAGAAGTTTTGTTTCCTGCTGGCAGGATGGGGGGGGGTGGGGATGTACTGCCACAATCCACCCCGTGACCACAGTCATGATTCGACTGGTTTCCTTGAAGTGGTGGTACAGTCACCTCTTGCCTCCAAAGTTAAAAGGAGGTGCAGTTTGGTGAGTTTGACGCTCATTGTGGGTCATCGTTCCATTCTGGTCTAGGATTAAAGTGGAAAATCGAACACAGGAATATCCAGTGCATGGACAGTTTAAAGGAGTATACTTAATCGTTAGTACAGGCTTCACTACCAAGCATTTGATAGAACTTATTGCAATATAGATTACAGTAGTCATAATTACAAGCATTATTAAAGATTAGAGAAGGCTGGTCACCCACCCCGTGAAAGAAAATCCGAACATATCAAAACTTTTCCCAACCAGTTGGTCCCTGGTGCAGAAGCAATTGCCTCCGAGTCTCTTGCCGTATTCTCTCGTTGATTTAGTCTTGAAGCCACATTGACACACTTGGGGTGAACACAGCAGTTGTCCATTGACATGTTCAAAACTTTACATATACCCTTCTCTTTCTTTGGCATCTAATCCAATACAGCCCACTTTTGATAGTCATTTTACCAATACATTATAACCGATTGTTTAGAGTCCCCAAATAGTTAGATGTAGCGTTGGCTAGGGTTGATAGCTGTAAACTCAGTTCTAGAGTGCTCTGTCGGTGTTTTCTTGGGTATCATATATAGTCACGCCTATGGAATTTCAGGGCATGATGTAGTACTGTTCCAACTCCACCCCGTGATCTCATGGGCTAGTTGGAGGGTATAGTCGCATCTGGTGACCAACTACAAACAAGATGAGTATAACCTCCTCCCCCATATAATCTGAAACTCCAGCTATAATTGTTGCATTGTTCCCATGTGAGCTCAAGGGCTCACAATACTGATGTCCATCATTTTTGCCACGACATTATCATCCAGATCTTCACCATCCATGCCTGTCACCATCATCACTGTCAGCAAAAGGACTGGAATGACTCGCTCCTTCATGGTCCTGTAAGAAAGCACAAACTAGGCCTCAGTCTTAAAACTGGGTCACAGGGTTAGAAGTCCGGGATTATCCACCAGGCACTGATGTGGTGAGTCTTTCCACTCCCATCCAAGGCTTCCCAAGCATGCAGACCTCTGGGTTTTGCTAAGGTCATAGGGACAATACCAATGGAGGGCAGTTTCACCATGACAGATTGGCCCACATATGTCTCCCGTGGAGACTGGTGTTTCTGGTCATCTCGTATAGAGTCTTTGTCCCTTAATGGTTCTGTAGGACCGAATGCTCAAATTTTTGGACTACCATAATTTCCCCACTGGTTGTTAACCGTAAAAACTGCCTGTGGTAGTCGTGTGTCCCAGTTATGGCACGAGACATCAGCATGTTTTTTTAATCAAGCCATTGGTTCGCTTAACTATACCATTGGCTTGGGGGTAATATGGGGTGTGAAACATCCATTTGATGCCCTCCCCTCGCGCCCAGTCTTGTACCACTGTGGCTGTGAAATGTGATCCATTGTCACTTTGAATGCATTCAGGAATAGGTAGAATACCAAACCATTCTCGCAAAACCTGAACTGTCTGGTCTCCAGTGGCTGCACCAACAGCCGTTGCCATAGACAATCCTGATACTACTTCCACTCCTGCCAAAATATATTTCTTCCCATGAGATGGTCTTAGAGGACCAATGTAATCAACCTGCCACGTGCTCCAAAGAGCCTTGCCTTGTCTGATATGCTGGGCCGGAGATTGGTTTGGGTGATTAGCTTTAAGCCTTATTCGGCATTGTGGGCAAGCTGTAAGAATTGCTTCACAGGTTTTCATAGACACTGGCCAACCCCGTGTCGTGGTTTAACCCCAGCCAGCAACTAAGCACCACGCAGCCGCTCACCCGCTCCCCCCCCACCCAGTGGGATGGGGGAGAAAATCGGGAAAAGAAGTAAAACTCGTGGGTTGAGATAAGAACGGTTTAATAGAACAGAAAAGAAGAAACTAATAATGATAATGATAACACTAATAAAATGACAACAGTAATAATAAAAGGATTGGAATGTACAAATGATGCGCAGTGCAATTGCTCACCACCCGCCGATCGACACCCAGTTAGTCCCCGAGCGGCGATAACCCGCGCCCCCACCCGCCCAGTTTATGTGACGTCCCATGGTATGGAATACCCCGTTGGCCACTTTGGGTCAGCTGCCCTGGCTGTGTCCTGTGCCAACTTCTTGTGCCCCTCCAGCTTTCTTGCTGGCTGGGCTTGAGAAGCTGAAAAGTCCTTGACTTTAGACTAAACATTACTTAGCAACAACTGAAAACATCAGTGTGTTATCAACATTCTTCGCATACTGAACTCAAAACATAGCACTGTACCAGCTACTAGGAAGACAATTAACTCTATCCCAGCTGAAACCAGGACACCCCGAGATCAGCATTCATAATAGAGATCTGCTTTCCCTGAGTGGCCTCGCTTGATATGCAACCATTCTGCTAGTCCATCCCAATCTTCCTTCTCACTGGTGACCATCCTGATTTGGGCCAGGTGGTCCACCTGCTGATTCCATTTCGCAGCTGGGGTTCCATCCCAAGCATGTCCCTTCACCCATCCCACCTTTAAAGGTCGGGATCTCCCTATTGCCAAGAGACGTTGCCAGTCCTCTGTCCTCCACACTTTCGCATGACCTACTTCCCACTTACTAGATTCCCACTGACATATCCACTCTGTAGCACCCTTAAAGGTTGCTTAAGAGTCAGTATAGACGATGGTAGCACCATTCTCTATGGCCAGTAATAAAGCCCGCAGTTCTCCTACTTGTGCACTACCTTCACCCTCTTCTTCGACTTTCTTCCCAGTACCAATCTCCAATGCCACTGCTTTATATTGCCATTTTGATCCCACTCGACGGGCAGATGCATCCGTGAACCACACTCCTTGCACATCTGAGCCTGCCACGAATTCGGGTGCTTCCTCAATTGGAGAAGGTTTATACGGTTGATCCAGCAAGGCTGGGTCAGGGTTTACAGGTTGCTGTAGTTTGAAAACCTTAGTCGGACCCTCCTTTAGTGGGAGCAATTGGCTTATTCCTTCTAAGTATGCATACCATTTCCTAACTGTGGCCTTTTGGGCTATTCCCTCCGGAGGAGGTGACCCATTGAGGATTGAGTTTAAGAGAGGGAAAGGACCCTGTACTATAACATCCTGTGAGGTACGCAGCTTTTCAGCCTCTTTAACTGCTCTAGTGAGGGAAAGAATCCCTTTCTCCCAATATGAATATCGTCGCTCAGTCTCCTTAAATGCAGTGGAGGAGAATAATAATGGTCTAGCTGGTCCCTGTGGCCCCTTTTGAAACACGCCACAGTATGAGGCATGTTCAGCAAATCCCCATTCCACCCTTAACGGATCTCGTGGTTGCAACGGGCCTAGTCTCTGATAAGCCTTAAGCTCATCTTTCAGAGTGTTAAGGGCTTCCCTATGTTGCAAAGTCCAATCCTGTTTTCTGTTTTTTCGGAGCAAGTCATAGAGAGGGCGGCCAATCACCGAAAACCCTGGTATATGTTTTCTCCAGTAGCCCAAAGTACCTAACAGCTGTTGTAATTCGGTTTTATTGCCTGGAGTCTGTCCCTTGTTATCCCCACCAACTAGGATATCATCTATATATTGATATATGTGGACACTTGGTGGTACCTCCACAGCATCGAGGAGCTTGGCTAAAGCATTGTGAGCAATAGTGGGGGAGTGCTTGTATCCCTGGGGAAGTCGATTAAAAGTGTATTGGGTCCCTTCCCAAGTGAAGGCAAACTGGGGTTTGTCCTCTTCCCTTAGGGGAACCATAAAACAACATATCCTTGACATCTAAAGCAGCCATCCGTGGGTGGGCTGCAGCCTGTATTGCTGTTATCACTGAGGTAATACTTGGGACAGCAGAAGTTAATGGTGGGGTATTACTGTTCAATCTTCTATAATCAATTGTTAGTTGCCACCTTCCATCTGATTTACGGACTGGCCAAACAGGAGGATTATAAGGAGAATGTGTGCAACTGATGATCTCTCTTTTCTCCAGATCATTAATTATTTCTGAAATGCCCTGTTTGGCTGCGGCTGGAAGTGGGTATTGAAGGACACGGGTTACTTTAGATTGTGGTAGTGCAGGAGCAACCTGCAATGTTCTCACATGAATAGCCTCTGCCCCTCTGCCCCCAAAGCTCCATACCCTACTATTGGTTAGATACCATTGTCTGCCTGCCAGCACATCAAATCCCAATATGTTTCCCTCCTAGGGGCTTAAAGCCACTTCCACAGCTGTCATTCTCTTTTCCCCCGGCAACCAAAGTTGAGTTCGAGCTATGGGGCATTTTCCTGTCACCCCTGTTACTTCTCTAATGTTTATAGCCTTTCTTGATGGCTTAATTCCCAGCTCACTAGCTTGTTGTTCGTTTAAAACACTAATTTGGGCTCCTGTATCGATTAAGAATTCTAAACTTATCCATCTTGGACCCACAGGAATGTGTATATAAGGCTCTTTATCAGCAGACCATTGGCAAGTATTCACCATGCGGATTGGGCGGCCTGAACCCCAAACCGCAGCTCCTAGTTTTAGCCCTTCCAGTTCCTCTCGCAGTGATGCGAAAGGCTCCCCTTTCTCTTCCCGAGGGGCGGGGTAGCTGGCGCTTCCCTTTGTTCTCTAATTTTCCCCTCCAGCAATTCCACCAGCTTCCAGATGTCGTCAGTGGACTGCCCGTGCAGCACGGCTCGGGCTGCCCCCAGTGCCAGTGCCTTCCGCCAGAGATCGTTCCTTCCGGGATTGTAATTCCGGTCCGCCCGCCGGCGAGATCGAGACCGCTCGGGGCGGGGTTTACAACCGGCTGGCCGGACCTTCCTGCTGCCCTCCATGCCACCGCTCGGCTCCGCCCATCCCATCTCGCGCCCGTGAACTACTATGCTGTGCTGTACTTCCGCCCAAATCATCACATACGCGGGCAGCTTCTGGGGGTTCTGCTGGTTGCACTCAATGCCCCCAGGATTCTTTCTCTGAGGGTGAGGGACTGGACGTGTATCTTTAAAACATCCAGCAGGTCTCTAATAAAGGGTGTAAGGTGGCGGGGATCCACTGGGGCAGTCATCAGTATCCCTTGCTGCCCTCTATCATACATGGCCTGGACACAGGCGATTTTTTTGCACTCCATCTGTTAACTCCGACAGTCCCTTTACCCGGAGAGTAACAGGTTCTCCTCTCTCCTTGGGGTCCACACCCCCAGCCCAGTAGGCTACTCAGGACGTTATCGACTGATCATCCGCCGGTCCAGCACTCAGAAATACTCCCGGTCCCCAGTAATTTTTTGCTTCATCATCACTCAACAGTATCCGATCCTCCCCCGTTAGAGAAACTCTCCACAAATACTCAGTTTCAGTTTCACCCGGATTGCACAAAAACTTAGCTTGCAACTCACCGAGCTTGGGTCCCGACCAAGGGGCCGTGCAAACTGCGCTCCGGGGGCTCCCACCGTGCGGACCCACGTGCCCTTCTGTTTCAATAAGGGGCCGCACATCCCTTTCCTCCAATTCCACCTTCAGATAATCTATTTCCCCTTGCCTTTTAGCAGAATCACTCTTTCGGTTCTGTGCTTGAATCAAGCAGGCGCCCAAGAGGGCACACACACTGCCCTTGCCTTTGCCGTCTTGACAAGTTCCGCGGCACAGTTCTACTCTCTCCACAACCGCTGCCGGGTTGGACCACTTCTCCTTTGCCCATTCCAGACCTGGGGGAGAAGGGCTGCAGCCGTGCCTCCGTAATAATTCTTCTATTAACAGCATCCTGCCGACTACGCCAATTTAAAATGTTACGGATGCACGACTAACCAAATCCAACAGGTGTTAAGACTCAGATTTATTCTTCAGCAAAAGTTAGTTAGAAGTCCAGTAACATTTTATAAAACCACAGGCTCAATGATGTAAAGAGAATTAATACTACACGGCCGACTTAAGAATCCCCAAGATTTAAAGTGATGGCTCAAAACACTCGTATCACTCACCTAAAAGCTGAGGGCTCTCTCCCTCAAGGAGTTACCTCAGGTGGTGCCCCAACCCTAGGGGGAGTCCCCGACTGCAGACCCGCTGCTCCAAGGAGGACTGCCCACATGTCCTCCAGCAGGACCCCGTTTATACCCCTGTCGAATCTGACCTGTGGTCATTTAATCCCTATTGGCTAGGAGGGTCACCTCTGTGTACCTGGCACATCTCGATTGGCCAGTTCAAATTTCAACCTGCAGCCTCCAGCGTTTCCTTCCCCTTCTCCCTGCCTGGAGAAGTTTCGTTTCCTGCTGGAGGGATGGGGGGGGGGGATGTACTGCCACAGAGGGAAATTATGGGCATGCAGCATGCTTTGCTCTTCAACCCGGCTGTTTTCTTTCTGATGGAAACAGAATGATGTCTGTAGCTGCTCTGGTAACCAACTTCACAAAACCAGCATCAGGTTGCCCATCATTGCTGCAACATAATGAAGTAAAGACTTATTTCCATGAATTTGGTCATGTAATGCATCAGATATGTGCACAGGTTAGTGATATTTCAATTCCAGTGTAAGACTTCTTTCTTTCTTCACTGTATCAAAGCAAGGTATAAGTCTATTTTGGTGGTTTCTAATTTTAATAAAGTACATATGCAGTTTTGTGGTTATTTTGTCAAAGTGACAGCTTGGGGGTTTTTTTTGTTTTAATTTTCATTTAAAACTACAGCAGTGAATACACCTTCCTATGAAAAGCATTTTCATAGGAACATATACTTTTGCATTTGCACCATGCAGGTACCTGTGACAAGTGAATAGGTCCACATGTAAGGTAGAGAAGGTGTTCAGCGGTGTAACAACCCAGACTGGACAGACCAGGGAGTCGTGTTTAATTCGAAATTCCCTCGGGCTAAATTAAGGTGAAACGCCACCAAACGATCAGTGAAAGATTTTATTTATGACAGAAGCAAACTGAACTGGGGAGGCGTGGTAGTAGGTGGCAGGGTTTCTCACAACAGGAATTGGCATAAGACTACTTCTGTAAACCGTGTAAACATATACATTGATTCAGGGAATAAGGAGATCCCTCCTGTTGAGTCACGAGGTTCAGAGCAGACCCCCTTGCTTTCCAGACTCCTCCTCAGAGAAGGGCCTAGGGGCGGCTGGATCTACTCTTAGTCTCAGACTTGGTCAACGGTTTATGTCTTGAAATGGATGAGGTGTAGGGATTGTGGAAAAGGAAAAGGAAAGAGAGAAGAAGACAGAGAGAGAAAAAGGAAGAGAGAAAGATTTCACCGGTCCTGGGTCCAGCATTGGTTCAGTCAGCCGAGGGGTCCAGTTCCGGTGGGCTTGTGCACCCAGGGCTTTAGCTTGTGTCCTTTTATCATCCTTGCCCCTCCTTTGGGCGGGCACCCAAACTGGTCAGGTTAATGAGCAGTTTGTGAGCCTTTGGGCTTGGGGGTCCTTTGTGGAGTAGCTTCTCGTTCCCTGCAGATGTGGCCATTGTTTGATATTTGTATCAGAACAGCTTATCAGAACAGGGAGCTGCGCACCCTCCAGCATGCCCTCCCCCTCCTGTTGCTGATGTCTGAGCTGATGGGCTTTTCACCTTGGTTCCTTGCTGTGCAGGGTTTGTCTTTAAGCAGAACTTGCCCCACCACAGTGTTTGAGACATTAACTCTTTCAGTCTCTCACAAGCAGTGGCTTCTGTTACAGCTGTCAGAGGGCTTTTTATTGCTCTTAGTATCATGCTAGATATTAGAAACAAATAACAAAAAAGGCTGCTGTCCCCAGGAATGCAAATGATTTGTGAATCCAGATAGTTATGCCCTTACCTCCAGCATTTTGGCATTTAGTACTCTTGAGAGAGATCACTCTTGATATCAAAAGCATTGTCCTGATCCAATGTCGAGGAAGGTTTCGATATGATCCCAAGAGCGAGATTAAGACACAAACAAGGTCAAATGCCGTATACCTAAAAGAGTTTTTATTATCAAAAGTAGGAAATAGTAGCAATAGGATAGAATGGAAGAAAAGGCAGAAATCAAGCAAGGTGAATCCTCCTAAAGCAGCCGCAACACTCTTGCCCTGGGGCATCGCCTGTATCTTTCCTTGTAATTGTATACCAATTGGTTTCAGAGAATCAGGGAGTCCCCTTATAAGGGGAGTCATTTGCTCAGGATCCACCGTCATCATCATCGGGGACTCCTGTGTAGGCTCCAATTTTCGATCATACATCATCTGCAGGCAAGCTGCCTTTTGCACACTCTCCACTAATTGATCAACAGTCCCCGTAATCGCGAGGGGATCCCCCCTCTCCAAGGGGTTCAAACCCCCTGTCCAATAGGCTGCCCATTGGGTTAAAGACCAGGGGGCACAGTAATCCCCAGTAGTTAAAAACACTCCCGGTCCCCAATACCCTTCCGCCTCCTTTTCACTTAACAGAATCTGGTCCCCCCCCCCCGACAACGATACTCTCCACACATACTCCATTTCTGACTCCTTAGGGGTTCGGCCAAATTCCTTTTTTAGTTTTGCCAACTCAGTGGCAGTATAGGGGACCTCTTTAGTTGCAACTTGGGGGAACTGGTCCTGCTCATCATCATAAATATATTCAGTTTTGACTGAGGGTTGCAATGAAGGCAGCTCCAACTTCTCCACTTTCTCTTTTGCTGCCTGCAGGTCCTTAAAGGGGTAGTCAATTTTTGATCTTGGAGGAATTTCCTCACGGACAGTATCTGCAAGGAGCTGCTCCTTAAGAGCAATTTGCAAATGTTTCACTTGGTTCTTTTCCGCTTCAAGTTGTGCTTTTAATCCCGCCACTTGTCCCAGAAGGGACTGAACAAGATTTTGGAGGGATTCAATAATTTGAGATTCTGCAGTGAGGTGGCAATCCCTATCCTCCACTGCTGCGGCCAGACTAGCACCGAGAATGGCACAGACAATTGCTTTTCCTTTCCCTGACTGCACTCTAGCGTCTTGCTGTAAAGCGACCATCCGATCAACAACGCTCTGCAGGTTATACCAATTTCCCTGAGCCCAGTCTACCCCAGGCACAGAGGGTCGTGCTTTATGTTTTTCTAAAAAATCAAACAAAACTTCTGTATTGGGTCTGGCTGAGATGGAGTTAATTCTCCCCGTAGCAGCCCTCGTAGTGCTGCGCTCTGTATTGGTAGCTAGAAAGGTGTCGATAACACACCAGTGTTTTGGCTACTGCTGAGCAGCGCTGGCACAGCATCAAGGCTGTCTCTCCAACATTTTTGCCCCCCCTCAACAACAGGCTGGGGCTGGGCAAGATCTTGGGAGGGGACATAGCCAGGACAGCTGACCTAAACTAACCAAACAGATATTCCATACCATATGACATCAGCTCAGATATAAAAGCTAAATAAAGGAAGACGGAAGTGGGGGGCATTTTTGTCTTCCAGAGCAACCACTACGCGTACTGTAGCCCTGCTTCCCAGGAAGTGGCTAGACATCGCCTGCTGATGGGAAGTAGAGAATAACATCTTTTGTTTTTCTTTGCTTTCGTGCGAGACCCTTGCTTTCTCTTTATTAAACTGTCCTTATCTTGACCCACGAGCCTTTTGTTATATTTTCTCCCTCCTGTCCAGCTGAGGAGGGGGAGTGATAGAGCGGCTTTGGTGGGCACCTGGCACCCAGCCAGGGTCAACCCACCACAGTCCTTTTTGGTGCCCAACGTGGGGCAAGGCAACGGCAGTTTTGCATTAAGCGTGCCATAGCTAGTTATTAAGTGGCAAGCTCCTGTGCATGTCATGGAGCTTGTTGGCTGCTTGCTTATCTCTATCTTGCTGAGTTTGGGAACATGGTAGTGCAAACAATGGCTATGTGCTTTGCCCTGGCACTGATGGCTTTACTGTGCTGTGGGAGCTATCTTGTGGGGAGAATGAAGGAACTTGGGAACATGCTGATACAAATAATGTCTATGTATGTGCTTTGTCCTGGCACTGATGGCTTTGCTGTGTTGTGGGAGCTATCTTGTGGAGGAGATGAGGGAACACATCTCCCTCTCCCTACCGGGCATTGATGTGAATGGTTTTATTATGCAGGCTCCCGAGGTCCTTGTTCACCCTTATGTGAGCTGTTCAATACTAGCTATTAATACTGGTGGTATATTATGGGTATTGTGGAATCTGGTCTCGTCCTAGTATAAGAGAAGACAAGTTTCGGGTGAGGCAATACTGAAATGTGCCCTCAAGCGACCGGTCCCTGGGTGGCAGGGTATATGGAAGGATTTGGGCAGATTCCTAGGACGGTTATCACCTCCCATAATCTGGGACTTTACACCTGAACAGGCAAGCAACCCTGGCAAACTGATGCACCACCTGATAGAAGGGTGCCTCGCCTATGCCAATGAAAACCAGTAGCTTCTCGCACTGTACTGGGGCCTGGCCTATGCCTACCAAGCCATAGTTCAACATTCTCAGAGGACCACGGTTGAGGCAGGGACCCAGACTGCATCTGAGGACACCAAGCTCGAGATAGGGACCCAAACAACAACAACAACTACAGTAATTGCCCCAATAGTGAAAAAGAAACAGCGGACAAGGAGTTCAACGGGTCCATATCATCGATTAGTAAGGGAAGAAGAAGAAGAGGAAAGGTTTAATCTAGAAGCTGGTCCTTTGACAAAGAAATTAGAGGAAGGAGTGAGAGAACTTAAACAGGAAGAGGAAACTACCTGGTCCCTGATGTCCTCAGAACTTCGGGACATGCGGAAAGACTACAGCCGCCAGCCAGGTGAGCAGATTGCTGCCTGGCTGCTCCAATGCTGGGATGACAGGGCCGACAGTCAGCAACTGGAAGGCAAGGAAGCCCAACAGCTGGGATCCCTCGCTAGAAACTGGGGAATTGAAAGAGGAATTGGAAAAGAGGCAGCAATTTGCAGTCTTTGGAGACGGCTCCTCTCAAGTGTGAGGGCAAGATATCCATTCAAGGAAGACCTTGTGAATGCCTCAGGAAAGTGGACTACTGCAGATGAAGGCATCCAGTACCTGAGAGAGTTAGCAGTGCTGGAAGTCATCTACAGTGATCTAGATGATGAGGAGGTCTCCAAAGATCCAGAGGATGTCCTGTGCACGCGGGCCATGTGGAGAAAGGTGATTCAAGGTGCCCCAGCATTGTATTCTAACAGCTTGGCAGCAATGTATTGCCCAGATATGGAAACACCAACTGTGGAGAAAGTATCATCTTGGCTCCAAAACTTTGAAGAAAATCTCTGTGTCTCCTCATCCCTACAGGACAGTGCCTTGGCTGTTAGGGACGCTCCAAGAAATCAGTCCTCTCCTGCCCCGGTCAGAGGGAAAGGGAGCCCAAGCCGTATGCCATGTGGTACACTCTGGTTCTTCCTGCGTGACCAAGGGGAGGACATGAGGAAGTGGGATGGTGAACCCACCTTTAAGCTGGAAGCCCGTGTACGTGAACTGAGAGGGAAGACAGCTGTTAAGAAGGGGTCACCCAAGAAGAAGGCTGTCAGCATCGTTGCTGTAGAGGCCCGAGAAAGCAATCAGCGATCCTCCAGGCATAGAAGAACCGAAACCACCTCCCTTGATTCTGGTGAGGGGACTTCTGGTCTGGCACCACAAGGGTCAGACAGTGAATACTCTGATGAGGAACAGCAATAGAGGGTCCCTGCCTTCGGCCAGGAGAAGGAGAGGGATGACCGGATATACTGGACTGTGTGGATTCGATGGCCTGGCACATCGGACCCACAGAAGTATAGGGCTTTGGTAGACAATGGTGCACAGTGTATGCTGGTGCCATCAGGGTACAGGGGCACAGAACCTATCTGGATCTCTGGAGTGACAGGGGGATGCCAAGAATTGTCTGTGCTGGAGGCTGAGGTGAGCTTAACAGGGGACAAGTGGGAAAAGCACCCCATTGTGACTGGCCCAGAGGCCCCCTGTATCCTTGGCATAGACTACCTCAAGAGAGGGTACTTCAAGGACCCAAAGGGGTACCGATGGGCTTTTGGTATAGCCACTGTAAACACAGAGAAGATCAAACAGCTATCTACCCTGCCTGGCCTCTTGGAAGATCCCTTCATTGTGGGATTGCTGCGAGTTGAAGAACAGCAGGTGCCAATCGCTACCAGGACGGTGCACTGGCGGCAATACCGCACCAACCGAGATTCCCTGGCTCCCATCCGTGAGCTGATTCATCAACTGGAGAGCCAAGGAGTTATCAGCAAGACTCATTCACCTTTTAATAGTCCTATATGGCCAGTGCAAAAGTCTGATGGAGGGTGGAGGTTAACAGTGGATTACCACGGCCTGAATGAAGTAACACCACCACTGAGTGCTGCTGTACCAGACATGTTAGAGCTCCAATATGAACTGGCATCAAAAGCAGCCACGTGGTATGCTACAATTGATATTGCCAATGCGTTGTTCTCCATTCCTTTGGCAGCAGAGTGCAGGCCACAGTTTGCTTTCACATGGAGAGGTGTCCAATACACCTGGAATCGACTGCCCCAGGGGTGGAAGCACAGCCCTACCATTTGTCACGGACTAATCCAAACTGCACTGGAACAAGGCGATGCCCCTGAACATTTACAATACATAGATGACATCATCGTGTGGGGCAACGAGGCAGAAGAAGTGTTTGAGAAGGGAAAAAGAGTAATTCAGATTCTTCTGAAAGCTGGTTTCGCCATAAAGAAAAGCAAGGTCAAGGGACCTGCACAGGAGATTCAGTTCTTGGGAATAAAATGGCAGGATGGACGCCGTCATGTGCCTATGGATGTGGTTAACGAGATAGCAACTATGTCTCCACCAGCTAACAAGAAAGAAACACAAGCTTTCCTAGGCCTCGTGGGGTTCTGGAGAATGCATATTCCAGGTTATAGTCAGCTTGTGAGCCCTCTCTATCGAGTAACCCAGAAAAAGAACTATTTTGAATGGGGCCCTGAGCAACAACAAGCCTTTGAGCATATCAGACAGGAAATAGCTCGTGCAGTAGCTCTTGGGCCTGTCCAGACAGGACCAGATGTACAAAATGTACTCTACACTGCAGCTGGGGAGCATGGTCTCACCTGGAGCCTCTGGCAGAAAACACCAGGAGAAACCCGAGGTCGACCATTAGGGTTTTGGAGCCGGGGGTACCGAGGATCAGAAGCCCACTACACCCCGACTGAAAAAGAGATACTAGCAGCATATGAGGGGGTTCGAGCCGCTTCAGAAGTTGTTGGTACAGAAGCATATCTCCTCTTGGCACCACGATTGCCTGTACTACACTGGATGTTCAAAGGAAACATCCCCTCTACACATCATGCAACCAGCGCTACATGGAGAAAGTGGATAGCATTGATCACGCAACGAGCTCGACTGGGGAAATCCAACCACCCGGGAATTCTGGAAGAGATCATGGACTGGCCAGAAGGCAGAGATTTTGGAGCATCGCCTGAGGAGGTGGCTCGTGCCCAAGAGGCACCACCATATAGTGAGTTATCAGAAGACGAAAGGCGTTATGCTTTGTTTACTGATGGATCCTGTTGTGTGGTAGGGAACCATCGGAAGTGGAAAGCTGCTGTGTGGAGTCCCACACGACAAGTCGTTGAGGCCACTGAAGGAGAAGGCGAGTCAAGTCAGTTTGCAGAAGTGAAAGCCATCTAACTAGCCCTAGATATTGCTGAATGAGAAAAGTGGCCGGTACTCTATCTCTATACCGACTCCTGGATGGTGGCTAATGCCCTATGGGGGTGGCTACAGCAGTAGAAGAAGACCAACTGGCAACGCAGGGGTAAACCCATCTGGGCAGCTGCATTGTGGCAGGACATTGCTGCCCGTGTAGAACACATGGCTCTAAAGGTACGTCATGTAGATGCTCACATGCCCAAAAGCCGCGCCACTGAAGAACATCGAAATAATGAACAGGTAGACAAGGCTGCCAAAATTGAACTAGCTCAGGTGGACCTGGACTGGGAGCGTAAGGGTGAGCTATTTGTAGCTCAATGGGCCCATGAGACATCAGGACATCTAGGGAGAGATGCAACATATAGATGGGCTCGTGATCGAGGGGTGGACCATGGAGGCCATCACACAGGTCACTCATGAATGTGAAACATGTGCTGCAATCAAGCGAGCCACCAGAGTAAAGTCTCCCTGGAACAGAGGGCGGTGGCTGGGTTTTCGATATGGCGAGGCCTGGCAAATTGACTACATCGGACCACTGCCACGAACACGCCAAGGCAAGCGCTACATACTCACGATGGTGGAAGCAACTACTGGTTGGCTAGAAACATATCCTGTAAACCATGCCACTGCCCGAAATACCATCTTAGGCCTTGAAAGGCAAAT
Source organism: Gypaetus barbatus (assembly GCA_028022735.1). Classification (NCBI taxonomy): domain Eukaryota; kingdom Metazoa; phylum Chordata; class Aves; order Accipitriformes; family Accipitridae; genus Gypaetus; species Gypaetus barbatus. The sequence continues at coordinate 33,197,772 of CM051561.1, read as the reverse complement.
TTTATGGTGACACAGTACCCCAGAAAGAATTGAATCAGACAATGGGACTCATTTCCGAAATAACCTCATAAGCTCCTGGGCAAAGAAACACCGCATTGAGTGGGTGTACAACATACCCTATCACCCGCAAGCATCTGGAAAAATTGAGAAATATAATGGACTGTTAAAGACTATGTTGAGAGCCCTGGGCAATGGGGCATGGAAGCATTGGGATACACATTTAGCAGAAGCCACTTGGCTAGTTAACACCAGAGGATCTGCTAACCGTCCTGGTCCTGCCCAAACAAAACCCCTACGTACTGTGGGAGGAGATAAGGTCCCTGTAGTGCACATGGGGAAGTGGCTGGGGAAGGCAGTGTGGATTTCTCCTCCCATGGGAAAAGGCAAACCCATTCGTGGGATTGTTTTTGCTCAGGGACCTGGGTGTACTTGGTGGGTAATGCAGAAGGATGGGGAGACCCAGTGTGTGCCTCAAGGAGATTTAACCTTGGGGGAAAAATAATCTGTGATGCGAGTTGTATGTTGTAGGAAGCGATGTAGCAGGAATGACCTGAACTGCAGAGGAGTGAACTTCGCAAGGAACCAGACAAGTGCATCAGTGACCCAAACCAAGCCGGTGTTGGTGCCCAATGATCAAACATACTGCTTCTCCTGTCCTGACCACTCATCTTGATGGATGGGGCCCAAGTCATAACCTGTGTGTGAACATCTGGAGGAGTGGAAGAAGCCCACGGAATATCTATCTGTTAAAGGACAGGGGACAGTAATTAATAAGAATGTATAAATCTGTATGTTGGGTGTAAAAGTGGTTTAAGTATGTAGTTTCAGTTGTAAGTGTTGGTAAGAAGGGATTTCAGTAATAAGAATTAAATACAATGGTGTGGTTAGAAGATATGTGTATTAAATTATATGGGACCTGAGCATGACGCAAATGGTATGGAATAAGGGGTGGAGATTGTATTGGGTCTGGCTGAGATGGAGTTAATTCTCCCCGTAGCAGCCCTCGTAGTGCTGCGCTCTGTATTGGTAGCTAGAAAGGTGTCGATAACACACCAGTGTTTTGGCTACTGCTGAGCAGCGCTGGCACAGCATCAAGGCTGTCTCTCCAACATTTTTGCCCCCCCTCAACAACAGGCTGGGGCTGGGCAAGATCTTGGGAGGGGACATAGCCAGGACAGCTGACCTAAACTAACCAAACAGATATTCCATACCATATGACGTCAGCTCAGATATAAAAGCTAAGTAAAGGAAGATGGAAGTGGGGGGCATTTTTGTCTTCCAGAGCAACCACTATGCGTACTGAAGCCCTGCTTCCCAGGAAGTGGCTAGACATCGCCTGCTGATGGGAAGTAGAGAATAACATCATTTGTTTTTCTTTGCTTTCGCACGCGACCTTTGCTTTCTCTTTATTAAACTGTCCTTATCTTGACCCATGAGCCTTTTGTTATATTTTCTCCCCCCTGTCCAGCTGAGGAGGGGGAGTGATAGAGAGGCTTTGGTGGGCACCTGGCACCCAGCCTGGGTCAACCCACCACAACAGCCAAAAGGCAGGCTTGTAGGGAGGAGGAGAGATTTTCTTCGTATTGCTGGAGTTGACGAGCCATTTCATCCACCGTTGGTGCCTCTTTGTCTTTCCAGGTCAGTATTGCCAGTGAGTTGGCATAGGACAATGGTGCGCTCCGTACAAACTTCCGCCACATGGGTCGTGTGCATGGGACTTCATCTGGATCTTTGGGTAATTGTGGGTTGTCCGGGTTATAATGAATCGTCTCTAGCATGGCTAATTCCCTCAGGTATTGGATACCTCTTTCCATGGCGGTCCACTTGCTTGATTGACATATAACATCTTCCTTAAAGGGGTACCTTTCCTTCACACTTGACAGGAGTCACCTCCAGAGGCTGAGGGCTTGTGTCCCTTTTCCAGTTGCCTTGTCAATGCCACCTTCCCCGGCAAGCAATCCCAGCTGCTTGGCTTCCCTACCTTCTAATTCCAAGCTATTAGCCCCATTGTCCCAGCATCGGAGGAGCCAGGTGATAATATGCTCACCTATACGGTGGCCGAAATCTTTTCGCATATCCCGCAGCTCACTCGGGGATAGGGAATGGGTGATTACCTCTGGTTCTGCCTCTTCCTCCTGTTCCCGTGATGACCCTGGTTCACCTTCATCCTTCGCTAAGCGAGCTGATTTTTTTGTATATTTCTTCTTCTGTACGGGGGCAACTGATACTGGTGCAGGTTGGTCCGCTGGTTCAGTTGCAGTACGGCTCGCCGGGTTTTGGATAACTGCAGTGTCTGTCGCCAAGTTCTGGGTAGCTGCTGTGCTCTTTGCCAGGGCTGGAGGGGCTGCAGTGCCTGTCGATGAGGTTTGGGTAGCCACAGTGCTTGTCATAGAGGCTGAAGGGGTCGCGGTGCCCGTCGCAAAGGTCTGGGTGACTGCAGTGCTCATCATTTTGTTGTTAGGTCCAGAGACCTTCTCTTCCCCTTGAGGGTACTGAGTGGTGTTGAACAGGGCTCGATAGGCATGGGCCAGGCCCCAGCACGTTGCAGTGATTTGTATCTCTCTGGAGCTGCCGGGGTGGCAGCACACCTTTTCCAAATATTTTACTAGTTCTTCCGGATTCTGTACTTGTTCAGGGGTGAATTTCCAAAACACTGGAGGTGCCCACTTTTCTAGGTACTTGCCCATACTACCCCACACACCCTGCCACTCATAATTATCCAGCCTCGGGGCAGATCTCTGGGTGATCTTCTTAAATAGTTGCTTAACCTTAAACAAGAGCTGAAACACATTCAGGAGCATGCTAGTTCCTAGCAGTAGGGCTAGGACCGTGCTGGTCTCAACATCCCAAGAGTATTCAAATTTTTCAAAATTCTCAAACACCATTGTAACTGGACTGAAGGAGAAAGGAGAGGGGAAGGAAGGTACCCCACCCATAGACTGGTTTTCCAAGGAGGAAAGGTAAATGGTGTAATTATTAATAGTTTCCCACAGATGGCTCCCGGAGTATAAAGGTGACCATGCTGAGTGCAAATACTGGATAAATCCTACAACCGATGACTTTATCATACCATAAACCAGTGTTACACAATACATCAAAGCAAAAACCTTAATCCACCTCCCACAGATGATAAGCAGCAGCACAGGGACTACATACAGCAAGTGAGGTGATACATAACAGAACTTAAAAAACAAGAGCAAGAACTTGTAAGAACACAAAAATCAACATAGTGACCAGCAACTATTACACCAATATAATGAATGCTTGTAACAAATTTGTTTTAACAAGCTCTGGTCAGGTTTGTCATTATCTCAACCCTTCGTGCCCCAGGTTGGGCACCAAAAAGGACTGTCATGGATTAACCCCAGCCAGCAACTAAGCTCCACACAGCCACTCACTCACTTCCCCCCCACCCAGTGGGATGGGGGAGAAAATTGGGAAAAGAAGTAAAACTCGTGGGTTGAGATAAGAACGGTTTAATAGAACAGAAAAGAAGAAACTAATAATGATAATGATAACACTAATAAAATGACAACAGTAATAATAAAAGGACTGGAGTGTACAAATGATGCGCAGTGCAATTTCTCACCACCCGCTGATCGACACCCCGTTAGTCCCCGAGCGGCGATAACCCCTGCCCCCACTCCCCCTAGTTTATGTGACATCACATGGTATGGAATACCCCGTTGGCCACTTTGGGTCAGCTGCCCTGGCTGTGTCCTGTGCCAACTTCTTGTGCCCCTGCAGCTTTCTCGCTGGCTGGGCTTGAGAAGCTGAAAAGTCCTTGAGTTTAGACTAAACATTACTTAGCAACAACTGAAAACATCAGTGTTATCAACATTCTTCGCATACTGAACTCAAAACATAGCACTGTACCAGCTATTAGGAAGACAATTAACTCTATCCCAGCTGAAACCAGGACAGGGTTCAGGCCACCCAATCCGCATGGTGAATACCTGCCAATGGTCTGCTGATAAAGAGCCTTATATACACATTCCCCCACTATTGCCCACAATGCTTTAGCCAAGCTCCTTGATGCTGTCAAAGTACCATCAGGTGTCCATATATATCAATATATAGATGATATCCTAGTTGGTTGGGATAACAAGGAACAGGTAGGGCAAGCTGCCCTCCATTGGTATTGTTCCTATGACCTTAGCAAAACCCAGAGGCTTGTATGCCTGGGAAGCCTCAGATGGGAGCATCAGTGCCCAGTGGATAATCCTGGACTTCTAACCCTGTGACCCTGTTTGAGACCGAGGCCTAGTTTGTGCTTTCTTACAGGACCATGAAGAAGCAAGCTATTCTAGTGCTTCTACTGGCAGTGATGACGGTGGCAGGCGTGGATGGTGAAGATCTGGATGACAATGTTGTGGCAAAAATGATGGACGTCAATATATCACGAGTCCTTGAGCTCGCATGAGAGCAATGTAACAATTATAGTTGGAGGTTCAGATTGGATGGGGGAGGAGGTTATACTCATGTTGTTTATTGTTGGTCACCAGGTGCAGTAAATACTAGTTCAGTATGAAACACCAGATGTGACTATATCCTCCAACTAACCCATGGGATCACAGGGTGGAGTTGGAATGGTACTACATCATGCCCTGAAATTCCATGGGGACAACTGTGTATGGTACCCAAGTGTGGTGGGTTGACCCTGGCTGGATGCCAGGTGCCCACCAAAGCCGTTCTATCACTCCCCCCTCCTCAGCTGGACAGGGGAGAGAAAATATAACAAAGGGCTTCTGGGTCGAGATAAGGACAGGAGAGATCACTCACCAATTACCATCATGGGCAAAACAGACTCAGCTTGGGGAAAATTAACTTGATTTATTACAAATCAACCAGAGAAGGGTAATGAGAAATAAAACCGAATCTCAGAACACCTTCCCTCCACCCCTCCCTTCTTCCCGGGCACAACTTCACTCCTGGATTCTCTACCTAACCCCCCCAGCAGCACAGGGGGACGGGGAATGGGGTTTACGGTCAGTTCATCACACGTTATTTCTGCTGCTTCATCCTCCTCAGGGGCAGGACTCATTACATTCTTCCCCTGCTCCAGCGTGGGGTCCCTCCCACGGGAGACAGTCCTCCACAAACTTCTCCAACGTGGGTCCTTCCCACGGGCTGCAGTTCTTCACAAACTGCTCCAGCATGGGTCCCTTCCACGGCGTGCAGTCCTTCAGGAGCACACTGCTCCAGTGTGGGTCCCCCGCGGGGTCACAAGTCCTGCCAGAAAACCTGCTCCGTGGGCTCCTCTCTCCACAGATCCGCAGGTCCTGCCAGGAGCCTGCTCCAGCGCGGGCTTCCCACGGGGTCACAGCCTCCTTTGGGCATCCACCTGCTCCGGCGTGGGGTCCTCCACGGGCTGCAGGTGGATATCTGCTCCACCATGGACCTCCATGGGCTGCAGGGGGACAACCTGCCTCACCATGGTCTTCACCACGGGCTGCAGGGGAATCTCTGCTCCGGCGCCTGGAGCATATCCTCCCCCTCCTTCTTCACTGACCTTGGTGTCTGCATGGTTGTTTCTTTTACATGTTCTCACTCTCTCTCTGGCTGCCGTTTCTGTCTGTCCCAACAACTTTTTTCCTTCTTAAAAATGTTATCACAGAGGCGTTACCACTATCACTGATTGGCTCAGCCTTGGCCGGCGGCAGGTCCAACTTAGAGCCGGCTGGTATTGGCTCTGTCGAACACAGGGGAAGCTTCCAGCAGCTTCTTACAGAAGCCACCCCTGTAACCCCCCCCGCCTCCAAAACCTTGCCACGCAAAGCCAATACACCAAGGAACATTGATAGAGCATTCTAGAACTGAGTTTACAGCTATCAACCTTAGCCAACGTTACATCTGACAATTTGGGAACTCTTAAACTATCAGTTACAACATATTGGTAAAATGACTATCAAAAACTGGGCCATATTGGATTAGATGTTAATGAAAGATAAGGGTGTATGTGAAGTTTTGAACCTGTTGATGGACGACTGCTGTGTTCGCTCCAAATGTGTCAATGTAGCTTCAAGATTAAATCAACAAAAGAAAATGGCAAGAGACCTAGAGGCAATTGCTTCTGCACCAGGGACTAATTGGCTGGGAAAGGTTTTGATATGTTCAGATTTTCCTTGACGGGGTGGATGACCAGCCTTCTCTAATCTTTAATAATGCTTGTAGTTATGATTACTGTAATCTATATTGCAATAAGTTCTATCAAACGCTTGGTAGTGAAGCCTGTACTAATGGTTAAGTATACTCCCTTAAAACCTGTTCACGCACTGGATATTCCTGTGTTCGATATTCCACACTAATTCTAGACCAGAATGGAATGATGACCCACAATGAGTGTCAAATTCATCAGACTGCGCTCCCTTTTAACTTTGGAGGCAAGAGGTGACTGTACCACCACTCCAAGGAAACCAGTCGAATCATGACTGTGGTCACAGGGTGGATTGTGTGGCACTACACTTCCCCACCCCCGCCATCCCGCCAGCAGGAAACAAAACTTCTCCAGGAAGGGAGAAGGGGAAGGAAAAAAAACCTAAACCCTGGAGGCCGCAGGTTGAAATTCGAACTGGCCAATCGAGACATGCCAGGTACACTGAGGTGACCTTCTTGGCCAATAAGGATTAAAATGACCACAGGTCAGATTCGACAAGGGTATAAACGGGGTCCCGCCGGAGGACATGTTGGAATCAGTCCTCCTCCTCCTCCTCAGAGCACTGGCACTGGCACTGGGGGCAGCCCGAGCGGTGCTGCACGGGCAGTCCGCTGGCGGCATTTGGGAGTGGGATTGCTGGAGGGGAAAGCTGGAGACCAAAGGGAAGCGCCAGCTACCCCGCCCCCTTGGGAAGAGAAACGGGACCCTTTCGCGGCACTGCGAGAGGAACTGGAAGGGCTAAAACTAGGAGCTGCGGTTTGGGGTTCAGGCCACCCAATCCGCATGGTGAATACTTGCCAATGGTCTGCTGATAAAGAGCCTTATATACACATTCCTGTGGGCCCAAAACGGATAAGTTTGGAATTCTTAATCAATACAGGAGCCCAAATTAGTGTTTTAAACGAACAACAAGCTAGTGAGCTGGGAATTAGGCCATCAAGAAAGGCTATAAACATTAGAGGAGCAACAGGGATGACAGAAAATGCCCCATAGCTCGAACTCAGCTTTGGCTTTAAGCCCCTAGGAGGGAAACATATTGGGATTTGATGTGCTGGCAGGCAGACAATGGGACCTACCCAATAGTAGGGTGTGGAGCTTTGGGGGCAGGGAGGCAGAGGCTATTCATGTGAGAACATTGCAGGTTGCTCCTGTGCTACCACAATCTAAAGTAAACCGTGTCCTTCAATACCCACTTCCAGCCGCAGCCAAACAGGGCATTTCGGAAGTAATTAATGATCTGGAGAAAAGAGAGATCATCAGTTGCACACATTCTCCTTATAATCCTCCTGTTTGGCCAGTCCGTAAATCAGATGGAAGGTGGCAACTAACAATTGATTATAGAAGATTGAACAGTAATACCCCACCATTAACTTCTGCCGTTTCAAGTATTACCTCAGTGATAACAGCAATACAGGCTGCAGCCCACCCATGGATGGCTGCTTTAGATGTCAAGGATATGTTGTTTTATGGTTCCCCTAAGGGAAGAGGACAAACCCCAGTTTGCCTTCACTTGGGAAGGGATCCAATACACTTTTAATCGACTTCCCCAGGGATACAAGCACTCCCCCACTATTGCTCACAATGCTTTAGCCAAGCTCCTCGATGCTGTGGAGGTACTACCAGGTGTCCACATATATCAATATATAGATGATATCCTAGTTGGTGGGGACAACAAGGAACAGGTAGGGCAAGTGGCTGATGCCATCTGGAATCTGTTAGTCAAGAATGGGCTAGACATTCCATCTTCTAAATGCCAAGGTCCAGGACAAGAAGTCAAATTCCTGGGGGCATGGTGGATAGCTGGAGCAGTTGTGGTACCTGACGACACTCTATCAGCTATTGAAAAGGGACAGACTCCAGGCAATAAAATGGAATTACAACAGCTGTTAGGTACTTTGGGCTACTGGAGAAAACATATACCAGGGCTTTCAGTGATTGCCCACCCTCTTTATGACTTGCTCCAAAAAAACAGAAAACAGGATTGGACTTTGCAACATAGGGAAGCCCTTAACACTCTGAAAGATGAGCTTAAGGCTTATCAGAGAATAGGTCCATTGCACCCACGAGATCCATTAAGGGTGGAATGGGGATTTGCTGAACATGCCTCATACTGTGGCGTGTTTCAAAAGGGGCCACAGGGACCAGCTAGACCATTATTATTCTCCTCCACTGCATTTAAGGAGACTGAGCGACGATATTCATATTGGGAGAAAGGGATTCTTTCCCTCACTAGAGCAGTTAAAGAGGCTGAAAAGCTGCGTACCTCACAGGATGTTATAGTACAGGGTCCTTTCCCTCTCTTAAACTCAATCCTCAATGGGTCACCTCCTCCGGAGGGAATAGCCCAAAAGGCCACAGTTAGGAAATGGTATGCATACTTAGAAGGAATAAGCCAATTGCTCCCACTAAAGGAGGGTCCGACTAAGGTTTTCAAACTACAGCAACCTGTAAACCCTGACCCAGCCTTGCTGGGTCAACTGTATAAACCTTCTCCGATTGAGGAGGCACCCGAATTCATGGCAGGCTCAGATGTGCAAAGAGTGTGGTTCACGGATGCATCTGCCCGTCGAGTGAGATCAAAATGGCAATATAAAGCAGTGGCATTGGAGATTGGTACTGGGAAGAAAGTCGAAGAAGAGGATGAAGGTAGTGCACAAGTAGGAGAACTGCGGGCTTTATTACTGGCCACAGAGAATGGTGCTACCATCGTCTATACTGACTCTTAAGCAACCTTTAAGGGTGCTACAGAGTGGATATGTCAGTGGGAATCTAGTAAGTGGGAAGTAGGTCATGCGAAAGTGTGGAGGACAGAGGACTGGCAACGTCTCTTGGCAATAGGGAGATCCCGACCTTTAAAGGTGGGATGGGTGAAGGGACATGCTTGGGATGGAACCCCAGCTGTGAAATGGAATCAGCAGGTGGACCACCTGGCCCAAATCAGGATGGTCACCAGTGAGAAGGAAGATTGGGATGGACTAGCAGAATGGTTGCATATCAAGCGAGGCCACTCAGGGAAAGCAGATCTCTATTATGAAGGCTGATCTCGGGGTTGGCCAGTGTCTATGAAAACCTGTGAAGCAATTCTTACAGCTTGCCCGCAATGCCGAATAAGGCTTAAGGCTAATCACCCAAACCAAGCTCCGGCTCAGCATATCAGGCAAGGCAAGGCTCTTTGGAGCACGTGGCAGGTTGATTACATTGGTCCTCTGAGACCATCTCATGGGAGTGGAAAGACTCACCACATCAGTGTCCGGTGGATAATCCCGGACTTCTAACCCTGTGACCCGGTTTTAAGACCGAGGCCTAGTTTGTGCTTTCTTTTAGGACCATGAAGGAACGAGTCATTCCAGTCCTTTTGCTGACAGTGATGACAGTGGCAGGCATGGATGGTGAAGATCCGGATGATAATGTTGTGGCAAAAATGATTGACATTAATATATTGCTAGTCGTTGAGCTCACATGAGAGCAATGTAACAATTATAGTTGGCCACCAGATGTGACTATATCCTCCACCTAACCCATGGGATCACGGGGTGGAGTTGGAACAGTACTACATCATGCCCTGAAATTCCATGAGGGGCAACTGTGTATGGTACCCAAGGAACATCGATAGAGCACCCTAGAACTGAGTTTACAGCTATCAACCTTAGCCAATGCTACATCTAACAAATTAGGGACTCTCAAACAATTGGTTAAAATGACTATCAAAAGTGGGCTGTATTGGGTTAGATGCCAAAGAAAGAGAAGGGTATATGTAAAGTTTTGAACATGGTGATGGACAACTGCTGTGTTCACCCCAAATGTGTCAATGTGGCTTCAAGACTAAATCAACGAGAGAATACGGCAGGAGACCTAGAGGCAATTGCTTCTGCACCAGGGACCAACTGGTTGGGAAAAGTTTTGATATGTTCGGATTTTCTTTCACGGGGTGGGTGACCAGCCTTCTCTAATCTTTAATAATGCTTGTAATTATGACTACTGTAATCTATATTGCAATAAGTTCTATCAAATGCTTGGTAGTGAAGCCTGTACTAATGGTTAAGTATACTCCCTTAAAACCTGTTCATGCACTGGATATTCCTGTGTTCGATATTCCACACTAATTCTAGACCAGAATGGAATGATGACCCACAATGAGTGTCAAATTCATCAGACTGCACTCCCTTTTAACTTTGGAGGCAAGAGGTGACTGTACCACCACTTCAAAGAAACCAGTCGAATCATGACTGTGGTCACGGGGTGGATTGTGGCAGTACATCCCCACCCCCCCCCATCCTGCCAGCAGGAAACAAAACTTCTCCAGGAAGGGAGAAGGGGAAGGAAACGCTGGAGGCTGCAGGTTGAAATTTGAACTGGCCAATCGAGATGTGCCAGGTACACAGAGGTGACCCTCCTAGCGAATAGAATTAAATGACCACAGGTCAGATTCGACAGGGGTATAAATGGGGTCCCGCCAGAGGACATGTGGGCAGTCCTCCTCGGAGCAGCGGGTCTGCAGTCAGGGACTCCCCCTCGGGTCGGGGCACCGCCCGAGGTAACTCCTCGAGGGAGAGAGCCCTCAGCTTTTAGGTGAGTGATATGCGCGTTTTGAGCCATCACTTTAAATCTTGGGGATTCTTAAGTCGGCTGTGTAGTATTAATTCTCTTTACATCATTGAGCCTGTGGTTTTATAAAATGTTACTGGACTTCTAACTAACTTTTGCTGAAGAATAAATCTGAGTCTTAACACCTATTGCATTTGGTTAGTCGTGCATCCATAACAACATCAAAGCACAAATCTTAATCCACCTCCCACAGATGACAAGCAGCAGCACAGGGGCTACATACAGCAAGTGAGGTGATACATAACAGAACTCTGAAAACGAGCACCACAACTCTAAGAGCCCTTAAATCGACATTGTGACCAGCAACTATTAAACCAATATAATGAATGCTTATAACAAATTCAATTTAACACGCTCTGGTCAGGTCTGTCATTATCTCAACCCTTCATGCCCCACGTTGGGTGCCAAAAAGGACTGTCGTGGTTTAACCCCAGCCAGCAACCAAGCACCACACAGCTGCTCACTCACTCCCCCCCACCCAGTGGGATGGGGGAGAGAATCGGAAGGAAAAATGTAAAACTCGTGGGTTGAGATAAGAACAGTTTAATAGAACAGAAAGGAAGAAACTAATAATGAGAATAATAAAATGACAATAGTAATAATAATAATAATAATAATAATTGGATTGGAATATACAAGTGATGCACAATGCAATTGCTCACCACCTGCTGACCGACACCCAGTTAGTTCCCGAGTGGCGATTCCCTCCAGCCCCACTACCCCCAGTTTATATACTGGACATGACGTCACATGGTATGGAGTACCCCGTTGTCCAGTTTGGGTCAGCTGCCCTGGCTGTGTCCTGTGCCAACTTCTTGTGCCCCTCCAGGCTTCTTGCTGGCTGGGCATGAGAAGATGAAAAATCCTTAACTTAGACTAAACATTAATTAGCAACAACTGAAAACATCAGTGTTATCAACATTCTTCTCATACTGAACTCAAAACATAGCACTATACCAGCTATTAGGAAGACAATTAACTCTATCCCAGCCAAAACCTGGACAACCATAAAATACCCAAATACTTTAGGACTACTCAAGGGCACAAGTCAAGGATCTGCAATTACTTCTGAAGCGCTATTCTATAAGCTATACTTAGAAATTAGTTCAAGATACAAAGCTGCAGGGATACGGCTCTGTGTGAGCCGGCACAGGCAGGACAGAGGAACAACCACAAAACCACAGATGAAATGCAAAGAGTAAATTTATTTTCTTTACCTCTCCAACCATAGGGATCCCCGAAGCAGCACCCAGGCATTAGCGCACAAGCAGGGACGTAGGCACCATGGAGCTTGGTCCTTGCTAGAGAACCTGCTGGTTTTGCCTGTATATCAGGGATTTGCACAGGCATAGTTTACCACTGTGCTTTGATCTTTCCAATAGCAGGGCATGAATCTCAAGCATGTTCGATAAGGTGCTTCTAAGTCTATCACAGGCCTATGTTACCTAAACACAGATGTTCTACTTGTCAAGCACACAAGACTAAACAATGATTAGTATGATATATGTGTTTTTCTACACCCCAGCTGCAAGTCACTTGAGTGTGTTTACGATCCTCCTCGCCAATCTTCCGTTATTTTCCCACAGGCTCCTGGAGGAATGTTTACCAGTTTCTTGCAAAGGCCAGCAGGTCTGCATTCTTCCAACACAGAGAGCTGCTCTCTTTGGGCTGGACTTGGGTTGATGTCATGATATGATATCATTAATGGGAAAGGGATCACTGCAGGGATGAATTTCAATTAATTGTCATTACAGAGAAACTGCCAGAATGTGAAGTTGCTGATTAAAGTGTTTAATTGCTCCAGGCAAAATTTCTCCCTCAGTTTGAAATGTGTAATGAGTTGATTTAAAATAAATCAATCATTCTTTTAAATACAGTTCTCTCAGGTTTGTTAAAGTTTATAGCCATATGGAGCTGCTGCTGAGTCTAGGGTATAAGTGCAGGCTGTTTGCAGGTACAGAGACTGGACCCAGCAAAGCTTTGATATCTGCAGAGCACCACAAAGGTAAAAAGCATAATGCTGTGTAAAAACGTGCAGTGGCTGAAAGTAACAGAGAATTCTGCATATGCCAGACACCCAGGGAAAGTGACAGGCTGCAGCCTTTTTTTTCCCCAAGGGAGCTGAAATAAGGCAAGCTGTAAGGAAGGTCAGGCGCTCTGATACACAAGAGACTATGATGGCAGAACAGTTGTTTGTGATTTAATGCTCCCTACATGAACACCTGCTTGTAGGACATTTATCATACACAATTCGATGCCAGTTAGTTCTGTGCTGTTTTCCCTAGTGAAGCAGACAGATAAAAAGTGTTGTGGTTTTAACCTTTTTATTTATGTTTTTCATTTAAAAGTAAATACCTTTCCATTTTTAAAGGGTCAAAAGAGGAATGTTTAACAAGACTGATTTCTCCTAAGAAAGTGAAAAGCTGTTTATCATCATGCCTGTTTAAAGGCATGTAAATTGTCCTTCTTTCATCCATGCCAATGGAGCTAAATAAGAGGAAGGTAGATTAAATAAGGGTTTTCTAAGCATTTATTTGCCTGACAGTAAAAAACATTATCATGAGGTTAACAGTCAAAAAGCTAATGCTATTTTCTCTAATGCTTGTATTTCTATGTTAATTAAGTGAATATGGGCTATGTTTTGAATTTTCTAAAATGAGCAGGCAGTTTTCTCACAGTCTATGTCAGCTTATATTTTGGAATTTACATCTCAAACTTTTTTTTTAATCTTTTAATTTTGCAGTTTACCTAAATTGTGTCTTTATTTTAGCTGCCATTTTTATTCTAACTTGCTAGTGTAATTCCCTTCTCAGTGGAAATCTAGAGCAATCCCTTCCTGCTAAATCAATTGGAATGTTACCAATTCCATAAAACATGCCATTGTTCAGAATGAATCTAGTTTGCATGTCATAGATAAAGAAGCAAAAAAGATTTTTTTAAGACTCTTGGATTTGTGGATCTTACCCGTTTTTTAGATACAGCTTTGGCAGGCCTTGGTGGTACTGCCTTTCCTCCTGAAGGCCCACTTAGGCCCTGAAGCGAGAACATATCCAATGTAAACCTTCAAAACATCTTTTTTTCCTAATTTAACCAAAGCAGAATAAAAGTTTAATGTGTTTACTAATGTTTGCTGCAATGGTAAGTTTCAAAAACATGGTTTAGTGGTGGACTTGGCAGTGTTAGGTTTACGGTTGGAATCGATGATCTTAAAGTCCTTTCCAACCTAAATGATTCTATGATTCTGTAACTGTCCTGTCAGTCATGTCCTTGCTCCCTGCCATAGGGAATAATTTGCTTAGCTCCCAGGGAGCCCCGGAGCAAGCTGCCACGTGCTCCATGTAGACAGTCAGGGAATTGGGTCTGTCTGTAAGGTAGGCGTGAGACAAACAGAGCAGGGGGGGACAAATCCCACCAACTGATGCAATGAGACCCCTCCCTTGAAGACTCTCTCCCAGTCACACACAACTAGATGTGGTACTCTCTGCTACCCTTTGATAAAGAGTAAAAACATGCATGGGATAAAACTTAAGGCTTTCAAAGCCTGGTTCTTTGTTACGCTCAAAATCTTGTTTATGGGCAAAGAGGAGGCACACCTCATATATATAAAACTAAGAATTTATTGTTAGTATGACTGAAATCTTAGTCTAAGCATTATTAGAAGAAAATAAAGAGTACTTATGTAAAAAAAAAAAAATCAGTAATACTACTACTACTACTAATGCAGTTAAAATTGTTGCATGCAAGCTTCTTAGTTTCTACCCCTTTTCTGGTGGTGTGTTCACCCTTCTTCTGCTCCTCTGGGTCCCAAGGTTGATGGTTTCATTTTGCTGTCATTAGTGGTGTTGTTGGGGATGTTATGGCAAATTGTCAGCATCTGGGGTCCTTCACTGGGAAGGATAGGATGTCCATGTTGATGGTTTCTTCTTCACTCTAGGACCCACTCGGAGTTTCTTTATATGTTAACCAACACGCTTTCACACCTTTCTCTTTCTTCATTGGTCTGGTGTTCCAAATTGCATCTGAAATTATTATATATGATGATTTTTAAGTGTGTTAGATACTATTATTTTGTTTTCTTTGTTACTCCTAAAACCAGCTTTGTCCAGCTCCCCAGTCTGCAGGTCTGCGTATCTGCATTTCTCTAACTGACCAGTGGTGAGATGTTACGGCTGTGGACTCTCCAGTGTCAAGCCTGTGCTTGAAATACAATTTGTATTTCAAAGTGAGGCACATTTTCCAAGCATACAAATGTATCGTTCTGCTCATTTTTCACTGCTTTTAATATGTATCTTCTGGAATAAAAATAATCCCTGATGTCTTGTTAGTAACAGCAGTTTCACATGGCTTAGCTTGTACAAAGGGAAACAACACTGAAAGTTGCAGCCTCACATCTCTGCTACAGTTTGTTCTCCTCTGAAAATATTTCTTTTCTGAATTCTTATTGTCAAGTCTTAACAAGTAATAGGGCTTTAGAAAGAAGACTTGGGGATGCTGGGTCAAAGTCATTATGGATGCTTAAGTGTTTAATACATAGGAAGCAGATGGTAGAAGTGAATATTTAATTTTCATAATGAAGGGGAATCATGAGAGGAGTCTAGGAATCTCTGTAGAGACTCATGCTCCTTAAGGTAATCGTAGAAACATTTAGGCTGGAAAAGACCATTAAGAGGATCGAGTCCAACTGTAAACCTAACACTGCCAAGTCCATCATTAAACCATGTCCCTAAGCACCACATCTACACATCTTTTAAATACCTCCAGGGATGGTGACTCCACCACTTCCCTGGGCAGCCTGTTGCAATGCTTGATAACCATTTCAGTGAAGAAATTTTTCCTAATATCCAACCTAAACCTCCCCTGGCGCAACTTGAGGCCATTTCGTCTTGTCCTATCACTTGTTACTTGGGAAAAGAGACTGACACCTACCTCACTACAACCTCCTTTCAGGTAGTTGTAGAGAGTGATAAGGTCTCCCCTGAGCCTCCTTTACTCCAGACTAAATGTCCTGGGTTCAGCTGGGATAGAGTTAATTTTCACAGGAACCTGGGAGGGGGCACAGACAGGACAGCTGACCTGATATGGTAGGTTGACCCTGGCTGGGTGCCAGGTGCCCACCAAAGCTGCTCTATCACTCCCCCTCCTCAGCTGGACAGGGGGGAGAAAATATAACAAAAGGCTCGTGGGTCAAGATAAGGACAGTTTAATAAAGTGAAAGCAAAGGTCGTGCGCGAAAGCAAAGAAAATTTTATTCCCAAGAACTGAATCTCCTGTGCAGGTCCCTTGACCTTGCTTTTCTTTATGGTGAAACCAGCTTTCAGAAGAATCTGAATTATTCTTTTTCCCTTCTCAAACACTTCTTCTGCCTCGTTGCCCCACACGATGATGTCATCTATGTATTGTAAATGTTCAGGGGCATCGCCCTGTTCCAGTGCAGTTTGGATTAGTCCGTGACAAATGGTAGGGCTGTGCTTCCACCCCTGGGGCAGTCGATTCCAGGTGTATTGGACACCTCTCCATGTGAAAGCAAACTGTGGCCTGCACTCTGCTGCCAAAGGAATGGAGAACAACGCATTGGCAATATCAATTGTAGCATACCATGTGGCTGCCTTTGACTCTAGTTCGTATTGAAGTTCCAGCATATCTGGAATGGCAGCACTCGGCGGTGGCGTAACTTCATTCAGGCCACGATAGTCAACTGTTAGTCTCCACTCCCCATTAGACTTTTGCACTGGCCATATGGGACTATTAAAGGGTGAGCGAGTTTTGCTGATCACTCCTTGGCTCTCCAGTTGGCGAATCAACTTGTGGATGGGAATCAGGGAGTCTCGGTTGGTGCAATGTTGCTGCTGGTGCACCGTCGTGGTAGCAATTGGCACTTGTTGTTCTTCAACCCTCAGCAACCCCACAATCGAAGGGTCTTGAGAGAGACCAGGCAGGGTAGAGAGCTGTTCAATGCCCTCCGTCTCCAAGGCAGCTATACCAAAAGCCCATCGATACCCCTTTGGGTCCTTAAAATACCCTCTCCTGAGGTAGTCTATGCCAAGGATGCATGGGGCCTCTGGGCCAGTCACAATGGGGTGTTTATGCCACTCATTCCCAGTTAGACTCACTTCAGCTTCCAATACAGTTAGCTCTTGGGATCCCCCTGTCACACCAGAAATACAGATGGGTTCTGCCCCTTTATAGCTTGATGGCATTAGGGTACATTTTGCACCAGTGTCCACTAGAGCCTGATATTCCTGTGGGTCTAACGTGCCAGGCCATCGAATCCACACATTCCAATAGATCTGGTTATCTCTTTCCTCCACCTGGCTGGAGGCAGGGCCCCTCTAATCCTGGTTAGAGTATCCGTTACTCACTTTTCGCAAACGTGAATCAGAAGTCCCTTCAAGAGGATCAGAAATGAGATCAGCCCTTCTACTCTGTCTGGGGGACTGCTCACGGGAAACTGGAGCAGCAGTTTTCCAAGAAGAATCCTCTTTTCTGATTGCTTTTTCTCGCAACTCCTGTACCCGTGCATCTAGGACTGAGGTAGGTTCTCCATCCCACTTCCTCATGTCCTCTCCATGGTCACGCAGGTGAAACCACAGGTTAGCCCATTGTGTGTACCTTCTATCTCCTCTCTCTTGGGCAGAGGAATGCTTACTCCTAATAGCTGCGATGCAGGCCTGTATGGGTGGGGAGAAGGACATATCCACCTTGA
This sequence comes from Gypaetus barbatus, assembly GCA_028022735.1. Classification (NCBI taxonomy): domain Eukaryota; kingdom Metazoa; phylum Chordata; class Aves; order Accipitriformes; family Accipitridae; genus Gypaetus; species Gypaetus barbatus. The sequence goes on along the minus strand of CM051561.1, from coordinate 33,180,307 downwards.
ATTGCTGGAACTCTTGGGACAATTCCTCTACAGCCGAGACACAGGCCCATAGGGAGGAAGAGAGAATTCCTTCATATTGCCAGAGTTGGACAGCCACTTCATCCACCATTTGTCCATAGCCTTTCCAGGACTTTACTGCCAATGAGTTGGCATAGGTTGGTGGTGCACTTCGTAGAAACTTCCGCCACATGGGTTGTGTGCATTGGACTTCATCTGGATCTGTGGGTGACTGCCCATTTTCTGGATCATTATAAATCACCTCCATCACAGCTAATTCCCTCTCTCCATGGTGGTCCACTTGCCTTGGTGACATGTAACTTCATCCTTGAAGGGGTATCTTTCCTTCACACCTAACAGACGTCGCCTCCAGAGGCTGAGGACTTGTGTTTTTCTCCCAGTTGCCTTGTCAATGCCCCCTTCCCTAGACAGGGATCCCAACTGCTTGGCTTCCCTACCCTCTAATTCCAAACTACTGGCCCCATTATCCCATCATCAGAGCAGCCAGGTAACAATGTTCTCACCTGGGTGGTGGCCAAAATCTTTTCGCATGTCATGTAACTCACTCAGGGATAGAGATCGGGTGATTATTTCAGGTTCTGCCTCTTGCTCCTGTTCTCGCGATGACCCTGATTCACCTTCATCCCTCACTAAGCGAACTGATTTCTTTGTGTATTTCTTCTTCTGTACAGGGGCAACTGATACTGGCACAGGTTGGTTCTCTGGTTTAGCTGCAGTACCTGTTGCCAGGGTTGGGGTAGCCACGGTGGCTGTCGCTCTGTTTTCCCTCTCTTCCCCCTGAGGGTGCTGCATAATATCAAGCAGTGTTTGGTGGATACTGGCCAGGGCCCAGCACAGTGTGGTAAGTTGTGCGTCTCTGGAATAGCCACAGCATTTTCCTTTCAAATATTCTACCACTTCATGAGGGTTTTGTAGTTGTTCAGGTGTGAAGTTCCAAGCCATTGGAGGTGAGAAGTTCTCTAGATACCTGCCCATATCCTCCCACATGCCGTGCCACCCATGAATATCCAGCCTTGGGGCAGATCTCTGGGTGGTATTCTTAAGAAACTTTTTTGTAGCCCTAAACAAGACCTGAAACACATTCAGGAGACATAGCACTAACAGCATGCTGGCTTGCGCATCCCAAGGATATTCAAAATTCTCAAAAGCTGTTGTAATTATCCGGAAGGAGAAAGGGGAGGTGAACAAATGGGAGGAAGTATCCCCCCGTGACTTCCCCATGGATTGGGTGCGATTACCAATAATTTACGATAGAAGGTGCCCGAAGTATGGAAATGATATCACTGCTGCATACAGATACCAGCTTAAACCTCATAACCAGTGATGTAATCATAGAATCATAGAATCATTTAGGTTGGAAAAGACCTTCAAGATCATCGAGTCCAACCATCATCCATGCCCACTAAACCATGTTACAGAGTACCCCGTCTTTGCGCTTTTTGAAAACCTCCAGGGATGGTGACTCAACCACTTCCCTGGGCAGCCTATTCCAATGTGTGACAACCCTCTCAGTAAAGAAATTTTTCCTAATATCTAACCTAAATCTTCCTTGCCTCAACTTGAGGCCATTTCCTCTCATCCTATCTCCAGCCACCTGACAGAAGAGACCAGCACGCACCTCACTACAACCCCCTTCAGGTAGTTGTAGCGAGCGATAAGGTGTCCCCTCAGCCTCCTCTTCTCTAGACTAAACAGCCCCAGCTCCCTCAGCCGCTCCTCATAAGACTTGTGCTCCAGGCCCCTCACCAACTTGGTTGCCCTTCTCTGGACATGCTCCAGCAACTCAATGTCTTTCCTGTAGTAGAGGGGTCCAAAACTGAACACAGTACTCGAGGTGCAGCCTCACCAGTGCCAAATACAGGGGAACAATCACCTCCATGCTCCTGCTGGCCACACTATTTCTGATGCAGGCTAGGATGCCGTTGGCCGCCTTGGCCACCTGGGCACACTGCTGGCTCATATTCAGCCGGCTGTCAACCAGCACGCCCATGTCTTTCTCTGCCAGGCAGCTTTCCAGCCACTCTTCCCCAAGCCTGTAGCGCTGCATGGGGTTGTTGTGACCGAAGTGCAGGACCCAGCACTTGGCCTTGTTGAACTTCATACAATTGGCCTCGGCCCATCGATCCAGCCTGTCCAGATCTCTCTGCAGAGCCTACCTACCCTCAAGCAGATCCACCCTGCCTCCCAACTTGGTGTCGTCTGCAAACTTGCTGAGGGTGCACTCAATCCCCTCATCCAGATCATTGATAAAGATATTAAACAGAACGGGGCCCAACACTGAGCCCTGGGGAACACCACTTGTGACCCACCACCAACTGGATTTCACCCCATTCACCACAACCCTCTGGGCTCGTCCATCCAGCCAGTTTTTCACCCAGCGAAGAGTACACTTGTCCAAGCCATGAGACACCAGCTTCTCAAGGAGTATGCCATGAGAGACAGTGTCAAAGGCCTTGCTGAAGTCAAGGTAGATAACATCCACTGCCTTTCCCTCATCCACTAGGCGGGTCACCTGGTCATAGAAGGAGATCAGGTTGGTCAAGCAGGACCTGCCTTTCGTAAACCCATGCTGACTGGGCCTGATCCCCTGCTTGTCCTGGACTTGCCATGTGAGTGCTCTCAAGACAAACCGTTCCATAATCTTTCCCGGTACCGAGGTCAGGCTGACAGGCCTGTAGTTCCCCGGATCCTCCCTCTGACCCTTCTTGTAAATGGGAGTCACATTGGCAAGCCTCCAGTCCTCAGGGACCTCCCCTGTTGACCAGGATCGCTGATAGATGATGGAGAGTGGCTTGGCAAGGACCTCCGCCAGTTCCCTCAGTACTCTTGGATGGATCCCATCGGGTCCCATAGATTTGTGAGTGTCCAGATGGCGTAGTAGGTCACTAACTACTTCCTCCTGGATTAAGGGGGGTATATTCTGCTCTTCATCCTCACCATCCAGCTCAGGGGGCGGAGTACCCTGAGGATAACTGGTCTCCCTATTAAAGACTGAGGCAAAGAAGGCATTAAGTACCTCAGCCTTTTCCTCATCTCTGGTGGCTATATTCCCTTCTGTATCCATTAAAGGATAGACATTCTCCTTGGGATTCTTTTTACTGCTAACATATTTGTAAAAACATTTTTTGTGGTCCCTTACTGTGGGAGTATATCTGGCTGATGCCGGTTACGAGAAGATTGCAGAGGCTTTTGAACGACCGTGACCGGATGAGCTTAATTTACAAAGGAATGCAGACAGTTGATAATCAGAAGGAACACAGATGTGTAGTTGCAAAAACTGTGTTGTAAGAGCCAATCACGACGAAGAGGTGGTGTTGCATGCTTTGCAGCTCTTAACGAACTGAATGTTGTTCTTGTTTGCGTGATATTGTATTGTTAACCAATCACATGCTTGGGCTGTGCGCGTGAACACGATTTATGTAACCACACTGTGTATAAATTAAGGAGATAGTGAGTAATAAATCGTCGTTTGTTATAACCTAACAAGCCTCCGTCTGCTGCAATCTCCTCAAATGGTGACCCCGACCGGGCCGAGCAAGCGCAAGAGGAAGATTGATGGTGCGTCCGGAGGAGACTCTAGCCGAACGATCGTCTTGCCAGCTGGACTGAGCGGACAACTTTCTCCCGGGAGATTAATCACCCTGCTCAAGTGAAGTGAGGTGAGCGGCTAGTAAATATAAAATGGGAGGCCAAATGTCTGCGGAATAAGGGGCTATTGTACGTATGCTTTCTCATATCCTCTCTATGAGAGGAATCAAATATGATTTGAACACTTTACGTATGATGTTAAAATGGCTTAAAGATCATGGAGCCCCCACAGAGACTGCGAAGGTTTTTGAAGTTAAAAATTGGGAAGATATGGGAAAAGTGATATGGGACTTTGTATCGCATGGGGATGCAGGAGCATAGAAGATCTCCACTACGTGGAGGTTGGTGCTAGAGACACTTAAAACTATGAAGGCGGAAAAGGAGGTGGCTGCTGCTGCAACAGCTGCAATTGCTGAAAAACGTGAGTCAGCTCCTGTAACAGCCGCAATTGCTGGAAAACGTGAGTCAGAGGCAGCGGAATTGCTTTGTAGTGACGGGTTAAATTCTAAGGAGGGAGATGAAGAAGAAGGAGAAGAAGGTGTTCAACGAACAAACAAGCCGTCACTGACGCAAAGATCTGTAACCGTACCGTCTGCCCCTCCATATGAGGAGGACACTTCCCCTGGGGAAGCCATAAAGGCACGATGGAGGACAGTAAATGAGAAAATGATGGCTGAAGGGATAAATCCTGTGGCTTTTCCAGTCACTGTTCAGCAGAACGCCCCTAATGTTTGGCAGCCGTTTAATTGGGACTTGATAAAGGAAGTCAAGCAGATTCATTGGCAATCGAATGGCTTTTTTTAGCTCACCAGGGCCACAAGACTATACTTTCCCGCATTGAAATGATTTCTGAATTGATCATGAAAGGAAGGCGTCGGATCATTGAGATTAGTGGTCAAGAACCTCACGCAATTGTACTTCCTTTAACACATGAATATTTGCAATGGTGTTTGCAGAATAGTTTGTCAATACAAATAGCTTTGGCAGATTTTAACGGAAAACTAGATAATCACCTACTGGCACGCAAGATGTTTACGTTGTGGCAAAACATACATCTGGAAGAACGGGAATTGTGTGCTGACTTGCCAACCCAAGGCATCACTGTATTTACCGATGGCAGTGGAAAAACAGGCAAAGCAGTCAATGTCTGGAAAGAGGGCTCAACATGGAAGAATCATATAGTTGTCTGCGAAGGTTCACCTCAATTGGTGGAACTTCAAGCGGTAATCGAAGTATTTAAAAGATGGCCGGGTGACAAACTTAACATTGTTGCAGATTCACTATATGTGGTAGGAGTAGTGAAACGATTGAGACGAGCTCATTTAAAAGAAATTGAGAACAAAGCATTATTTGAAAAATTTAAATTATTGTTATTTTTGTTGAATCAACGAACGAAGAGTTATTATATTATGCATGTGCGAAGTCACACCAATTTGCCAGGTTGGGTCGTAGAAGGCAACAAACGAGCAGATTTATTGGCTAACCCCGTTTGGGCTGGGCCGCCTCCAAATAAATTATTACAAGCGCGTGGTGCACATAATTTTTTCCACCAGCCTGCAAAGGTTTTGGCTAGGCAATTTCAAATTCCTATAACTGATGCTAAAGCCATCATCCAATCTTGCGCTGAGTGCCAGAAGTTGTCTGGTCACGGTGATGGGGCTGTGAACCCTGGAGGGCTGCATTCATTGCAGGTGTGGCAAACTGATGTAACTCATGTCTCTAGTTTTGGACGGATGTGTTATGTTCATGTTTCTGTTGACACATATTCTTTGATGACCTGGGCCACCGCACTTACTGGAGAAACGAGTCGTCATCTACGTACGCACTTTCGGCAGGCTTTTGCCGTATTGGGTGTACCAGCTCAAATAAAGACAGATAATGGGCCTTGTTTTATAGCGAAAGGAACCGAAACCTTTTTACAAACTTGGGGGGTTACACACATTACCGGAATACCTCATTCTCCCACGGGCCAAGCGATTATTGAGCGTACACACAAGGTTTTGAAGGATCTCTTGGAAAAACAAAAAGGGGGAGAGGTAGGAGAGTCTCCATCAAATAGACTCATGAAAGCTATATATGTAATGAATTTTTTGACCCTGCGAGGGGATTCTATTGTACCGCCTGTGGTACGGCATTTTCAAACAATGCGTGGAGGCCTTCAAAACCTTGACAAGGGATGGAAAGTGTGGGTAAAGAACATCGAGCGCCAACAATGGGAAGGTCCTTTTAAGGTAATAACATGGGGTCGAGGTTATGCTTGTGTTATTACAGATGATGGATCGAGGTGGATTCCGACAAAATGGACAAAACCCTTTGTTGATCCTGATTTGGAGTATAATGGTGACGGTGAACGCGGGAGCACGGACACCACCGTGGAACAGCCACAGCAAGAATGTTTGGGTAACTCTAGCTAAGGCTATTAATCAGACTTCTTTTTGTGTGTCATTGGCGCTACCGGAACAACCTTTCCATACATGTCTGGTAGGCATTCCGTTGGGCGACGGAATAACTGACCTTCAGAATTTTCGCCGGACTATCAATGGCGCCTCCAGGATCCGATGGTGTAATGAAATGAGCAACTGTTTGGATAATTGGGACAAATGGGATGATCGGTTGCCGGTTGCTGCCCATGAGCCAGAAGAGCTAAACATTTTAGGGACCGTGGCGTTTCCAATGTGTATATATTTTAAGTTTTCTCAATGGTCAGATATATATGAGATGAATGGGACAGGGGTACAAGATGTGACTCCGGAAAATTTGGTATTCCGGAATGCATCGTGATGGTGTAATGCTACAGTAATGCAGAACAATATAAAACACTAGTGAGAACGGTGCAGCAGGTATTGATTGTTGAAAAACAAAAAGGGGGAATTGTGGGAGTATATCTGGCTGATGCCGGTTACGAGAAGATTGCAGAGGCTTTTGAACAACCATGACCGGATGAGCTTAATTTACAAAGGAATGCGGACAGTTGATAATCAGAAGGAACACAGACGTGTAGTTGCAAAAACTGTGTTGTAAGAGCCAATCACGACGAAGAGGTGGTGTTGCATGCTTTGCAGCTCTTAACGAATTGAATGTTGTTCTTGTTTGCGTGATATTGTATTGTTAACCAATCACATGCTTGGGCTGTGCGCGTGAACACGATTTATGTAACCACACTGTGTATAAATTAAGGAGATAGTGAGTAATAAATCGTCGTTTGTTATAACCTAACAAGCCTCCGTCTGCTGCAATCTCCTCAAAGGCCTTTTCTGCTTCTCACACCACCCCACCAGTGAGTAGGCTGGGGGTGCACAAGAAGTTGGGAGGGGACACAGCCGGGACAGCTGACCCAAACTGACCAAAGGGATATTCCATACCATATGACATCATGCTCTTAGCATATAAAGCTGGGGGAAGAAGAAGGAAGTGGTGGATGTTCGGAGTGATGGCGTTTGTCTTCCTAAGTAACCATTACACATGATGGAGCCCTGCTTTCCTCGAGATGGCTGAACACCAGCCTGCCAATGGGAAGTAGTGAATGAATTCCTTGTTTTGCTTTGCTTGTGTACGCAGCTTTTGCTTTACTTATTAAACTGTCTTTATCTCAACCCATGAGTTTTCTCTCTTTTACTCTTCTGATTCTCTCCCCCATCCCACCGTGGAGGGAGTGAGCGAGCGGCTGTGTGGTGCTTAGTTGCCAGCTGGGGTTAAACCACACCACACCATATTAGCCACATCTGTTAGATGCCTCTTGCCCTGCTGAAGGGGACTGCACATCCTACCAACGCTCGAAGTGACCGCAGCGCAATCTTCTCTTCCAAACAGTAACAGATGTACAGAGGACCTGGCTGAAGCACATATTTGCTGGACCTTACTGAAAACTAACCAAGCAGCTCCGGTTTAGTGCTATACATGCTCACCACCCGAGCACTGCTTGCACCAGTTGATCCAGGGCAAAACTCAAGTTCAGACAGCATTTGCTTATAATAGACTTTGGCTGTGGGCAGGCACTTGAAGTACTATCTGAAGGTCATGCTGACAAATACAGCAAAGCTTACCTGGAAACTCATGAAAAGACAACAGTCAGCTTTTGAAAAATCTGACCCAGCAATACAAAATGGCAAGTGACACTGCTATTACCTGACTGTTTGAGTTCCACGTGTGTGATGCTATTTTGACATTTGAGAGTATTCTGGTGGCAGCGATAGATCCCTAATGGCATTCACTGTCACTGCAATACAGGATGGGTAGCACTATAACCTACCAGGGAAGCAGCACTGTCTTTGAAGAGAAGGCAGATATCCAACTAAAAACTACTATTTAGACACATTGTGGTAGTTATTCCAAAAGAAATGGCAGGGTAGGGACTACTGCAATTACCAAAATACTCATTTGTAAGTGATGCCCATTGAATTTGGTATGATTTACCAGTTAAGCTGAAGTTTTGGGGGGTTTTTAACATCACTGGCAATCAACAGAATTAAGTCCCATTCCCTAAGTAACAACCGAGGAAGAGCACTTCTATCCTGGCATAATAAAAAGGATGAACTGACTTCAACCTTGAAAAATTAAAGGATTTGTCATGTTTATCAATTAAGATTACAGTCTGAAGTACAGCTTCAGGTTAAGAGCAAGTTCCTCAGCCCTGCTAAACCAAAAGAAAAAGTTTGCAACATAAAGGGAATAAAATCTCAGCAAGGGTCTAATACACTTCAGAAGGTAAAGCTTGGAGTGGTATTTAATAGGCCTGCCTCAACCATGCCTCCTGGCTCTCTGTGTGTCAGCATGAAAACCTTATCACCATTGCAACCGACTGCTGGTAATTCCCTGTGATGTTAATGAGTTTTGAATTTACGCAGAGTCTCCCAGCAGGTTCTTCTGCAATATCTACCAACCACCATACCAACAGAGGATACCTGTGGTAAAAGCATCTAGCTTTGTCGCACTTATTAATTAATAAAGCAAGCCAGACTGCAGTGGCCATTTGAAAATCTCTCAGAAACCTGAAATCAACTGGCCTGGAAAAAAGGAGCCAACAAAGAAACACATCGGGACTTGGTTTTGAGTTCCTATATAACTATAAAAAACCTTCTCACAATGCGTTCCTATAATTTTGACTAATCTTCCAAAGACAAGTCAGAAACCAAAATGAAGTGTTTGATCCTCAAACCAACTAAGATTCGCCAGAGTTATCAAAACCTTGTGCAATCAAGTGCATCTGCAACACTAGAATAAACTCACAGCCAGATGTGGACTTAGAAGTTGAGAAGTCTGAAGACTTATCACTGAATTTTTCTACATTTTAGAAAAATTATCAATGGTTATTCAGCATCAGAGCCACTGCCAAACAGCCATGGCTTACTAAGAAAAAGTAAAATTTCTTGCCCATAACACAGAATCACAGAACCATAAAACAGATGAGGAAAATAAGTAAAACAGCATCACACACACACCTCTTATGCCAGTACAAGCACCTCGTGTCTCTCCAGCCAGGCTTTTACTAGGATATTAGCCACCAACTCCTCAAATCACCACCACTATATAGGCACGTAGTACTAAATATTGCTTTATTGGCTTTGTTACCAGTTGTTTTGGGTTTCTGTGGCAGGTTTTGGTAGTGGGGGAGGGGCTACAGGGGTGGCTCCAGTGAGAAGCTGCTAGAAGCTTCCCTGGATCCAATTCGGACCCACCTCTGGCCAAGGCCGACCCAATCAGCGACAGTGGTAGCGCCTCTGTGATAACATATTTAAGAAAGAAAAGAAAAACCAAACCTGCAGTGGAGAGAGGAGTGGGATGTGAGAGAAACACCTATGCAGGTCCCAAGATCAGTGAACAAGAAGGGGGAGGAGGTGCTCCAGGTGCCAGAGCAGAGATTCCCCTGCAGCCCGTGGTGAGACAGCAGGCTGTCCCTCTGCAGCCCATGGAAGTTAACGGTGGAGCAGATACCCACCCACAGCCTGTGGAGGACCCCACGCTGGAGCAGGTGGCTGTGCCCAAAGAAGGCCGTGGCTCCGTGGGAAAGCCTGTGCTGGAGCAGTCTGTTCCTGAAGGACTGCACCCCGTGGAAGGGACCCATGCTGGAGCAGTTCATGAAGAACTGCAGCCCGTGGGAAGGACTCACATTGGAGAAGTTTGTGGAGGACTGTCTCCTGTGGGAGTGACCCCACACTTGAGCAGGGGAAGAGTGTGAGGAATCCTCCCCCTGAGGAGGAGGGAGCAGCAGAAACAACACGTGATGAACTGACCGCAACCCCCATTCCTCCTCCACCTGTGCCGCTCAGGGGGAGGAGGAGATATAGAAAATGGAAGGGACCCCAAGCTAGAACAGGGGAAGAGCGTGAAGAGTCCTCCCCCAAAGAAGGAAGGAACAGCAGAAACAACATGCAATGAACTGACTGCAACCCCCATTCCTCATCCCCCTGCGCTGCTGGGGGGGAGAAGGTAGAGAAAATCAGGAGTGAAGTTGAGCTGGGAAGAAGGGAGGGGTGGCTGGAAGATGTTTGTCCTGGTTTTGGCTGGATAGAGTTAATTTTCATTCTAGTAGCTGGTATAGTGTTATGTCTTGGATTCAGTATGCGAAGAATGTTGATAACAAACTGATGTTTTCAGTTGTTGCTAAGTAGTGTTTAGTCTAAAGTCAAGGATTTTTCAGCTTCTCATGCCCAGCCAGCAAGAAGGCTGGAGGGGCACAAGAAGTCGGGAGGGGACACAGCCAGGACAGCTGACCCAAACTGGCCAAAGGGGTATTCCATACCATGTGACGTCATGCTCAGTATATAAACTGGGGGGAGCTGGCCTGGGGGAACCGCTGCTCGGGAACTAACTGGGCATCGGTCAGCGAGTGGTGAGTAATTGCATTATGTATCACTTGTTTTGTATTTTCCAAAATTTTTATTATTATTGTCATTTTTTTATTCTTATTATTATCATTATTAGTTTCTTCCTTTCTGTTCTACTAAACTGCTCTTATCTCAACCCATGAGTTTTCCTTTTTTCCATCTGATTCTCTCCTGCATCCCACTGGGTGTGGGGGGAGTGAGCGAGTAGCTGCGTGGTGCTGAGTTGCTGGCTGGGGTTAAACCACGACAGTGTTTTTAAGATTGGTTTTATTTCTCATTTTCCTGCTGTTGTCCCAAAATGGGGTTCTTCACCCAGTGTGCAAAGAGGCGATAACACAGAGTCGATATATTTATTTCATGTCTGCAAAGAGATGGTGTCCTGATTTCAGCTGGGATGGAGTTAATTGTCTTCATAGTAGCTGGTACAGTGCTATGTTTTTGAGTTAGGTATGAGAAGAATGTTGATAACACTGATGTTTTCAGTTGTTGCTAAGTAGTGTTTAGACTAAAGTCAAGGATTTTTCAGCTTCTCAAGCCCAGCCAGCGAGAAAGCTGGAGGGGCACAAGAAGTCGGGAGGGGACAGAGCCAGGGCAGCTGACCCAAAGTGGCCAACGGGGTATTCCATACCATGTGATGTCACATCTAGTATATAAACTGGGGGGAGTGGGGGCAGGGGGATCGATGCTCGGGGATTAACTGGGTGTCGATCACCGGGTGGTGAGCAATCGCATTGTGCATCACTTGTATATTCCAATCCTTTTATTATTACTGTTGTCATTTTATTAGTGTTATCATTATCGTTATTAGTTTCTTCTTTTCTGTTCTATTAAACTGTTCTTATCTCAACCCACGAGTTTTACTTCTTTTCCCGATTTTCTCCCCCATCCCACTGGGTGGGGGGGAAGTGAGTGAGCGGCTGTGTGGAGCTTAGTTGCTGGCTGGGGTTAATCCACGACAGTCCTTTTTGGCGCCCAACCTGGGGCACGAAGGGTTGAGATAACGACAAACCTGGCCAGAGCTTGTTAAAACAAATTTGTTACAAGCATTCATTATATTGGTCTAATAGTCACTGGTCACCATGTTGATTTTTGTGTTCTTACAAGTTCTTGCTCTTGTTTTTTAAGTTCTGTTATGTATCACCTCACTTGCTGTATGTAGTCCCTGTGCTGCTGCTTATCATCCGTGAGAGGTGGATTAAGGTTTTTGCTTTGATGTATTGTGTAACACTGGTTTATGGTATGATAAAGTCATCGGTTGTGGGACGAATCCAGTATTTGCACTCAGCATTGTCGTCACCTTTATACTCCGGGAGCCATCTGTGGGAAACTATTAATAATTACACCATTTACCTTTCCTCCTTGGAAAACCAGTCTATGGGTGGGGTACCTTTCTTCCCCTCTCCTTTCTCCTTCAGTCCAGTTACAATGGTGTTTGAGAATTTTGAAAATTTTGAATACACTTGGGATGTTGAGACCAGCACGGTCCTAGCCCTACTGCTAGGAACTAGCATGCTCCTGAATGTGTTTCAGCTCTTGTTTAAGGTTAAACAACTATTTAAGAAGATCACCCAGAGATCTGCCCCGAGGCTGGATAATTATGAGTGGCAGGGTGTGTGGGGTAGTATGGGCAAGTACCTAGAAAAGTGGGCACCTCCAGTGTTTTGAAAATTCACCCCTGAACAAGTGCAGAATCCGGAAGGACTAGTAAAATATTTGGAAAAGGTTTGCTGCCACCCCGGCAGCTCCAGAGAGATACAAATCACTGCAACATGCTGGGGCCTCGCCCATGCCTATCGAGCCCTGTTCAACACCACTCAAGGGGAAGAGAAGGTCTCTGGACCTAACAACAAAATGATGAGCACTGCGGTCACCCAAACCTCAGCGACGGGCACTGCAGCCCCTCCAGCCCCGGCGACGAGAACTGCGGCTACCCAAACCCCGGTGACGGACACTGCGGTTACCCAAAACCCGGTGAGCGGTACTGCGACTGAACCAGCGGACCAACCTGCACCAGTATCAGTTGCCCCCGTACAGAAGAAGAAATATACAAAAAAAATCAGTTCGCTTAGCGAAGGATGAAGGTGAACCAGGGTCATCACGGGAACAGGAGGAAGAGGCAGAACCAGAGGTAATAACCCGGTCCCTATCCTTGAGTGAGCTGCGGGATATGCGAAAAGATTTCGGCCGCCGTATAGGTGAGCATATTATCACCTGGGTCCTCTGATGCTGGGACAATGGCGCTAATAGCTTGGAATTAGAAGGTAGGGAAGCCAAGCAGCTGGGATTGCTTGCCAGGGAAGGTGGCATTGACAAGGCAATTGGAAAAGGGACACAAGCCATCAGCCTCTGGAGGCGACTCCTGTCAAGTGTGAAGGAAAGGTACCCCTTTAAGGAAGATGTTATATGTCAATCAAGCAAGTGGACCACCATGGAAAGAGGTATCCAATACCTGAGGGAATTAGCCGTGCTAGAGATGATTCATTATGACCCGGACAACCCACAATTAACAAAGATCCAGACGAAGTCCCATGCAGACAGCCCACGTGGCAGAAGTTTGTACGGAGTGCACCATCGTCCTATGCCAACTCACTGGCCATAATGACCTGGAAAGACGAAGAGGCACCGACAGTGGATGAAGTGGCTCGCCAGCTCCGGCAATACGAAACAAATCTCTCCTCCTCCCTACAAGCTTGCATTTCGGCTGTGGAGAAGCTGTCCGAGGATTTCCAGCAATTCAAAGAGGATATGTATGTCCTACTCCCCATCTGTAAGGACCAATGTCTCAGCTATTAGGAGTGAGCATTCCTCTGCCCAAGAGAGAGAATATAGAAGGTACACCCCGCGAGGTACCCTGTCGTGGGTGATCACGTGAGATGGACATGTGATCATGGAGAGGACATGAGGAAATGGGATGGAAAACCTACCTCAGTCCTAAATGCACGGGTACGTGAGTTGCGAGGAAAAACCACCACAAAAGGGGATTCTCCCAGGAAAAATGCCACTCCAGTTTCCAAACAGAGTAGAAGGGCTGATCTTATTTCTGATCCTCTTGAAGGGACTTCTGAGACAATTTTACGAGAAGTGAGTACTGGATACTCTGACCAGAATTAGAGGGGCCCTGCCTCCAGCCAGGTGGAGGAAAGGGATAACTGGGTCTATTGGACTGTGTGGATTCAATGGCCTGGCACGTTAGACCCACAGGAGTACAAGGCTCATGTAGACACTGACGCACATTGTACTCTAATGCCATCAAGTTATAAAGGGGCAGAACCCATTTGTATTTCTGGTGTGACAGGGGGATCCCAAGAGTTAACTGTATTGGAAGCTGAAGTAAGCCTAACTGGGAATGAATGGCAGAAACACCCCATTGTGACTGGCCCAGAGGCTCCGTGTATCCTTGGCATAGACTATCTCAGGAGAGGGTATTTTAAGGACCCAAAGGGGTATCGATGGGCTTTTGGTATAGCTGCCTTGGAGACGGAGGGCATTGAACAGCTCTCTACCCTGCCTGGTCTCTCTGAGGACCCGTCGGTTGTGGGGTTGCTGAGGGTTGAAGAACAAGTGCCAATTGCTACCACGATGGTGCACTGGCGGCAATATCACACCAACCGAGACTCCCTGATTCCCATCCATAAGCTGATTCGTCGACTGGAGAGCCAAGGAGTGATCAGCAAGACTCACTCACCCTTTAATAGTCCCACATGGCCAGTGCGAAAGTCTAATGGGGAGTGGAGACTAACAGTTGACTATTGTGCCCTGAATGAAGTCACGCCACTGCTGAGTGCTGACGTGCCGGACACGCTAGAACTTCAATACAAACTACAGTCAACGGCAGTCAAGTGGTACGCCAGAGTTGACATTGCCAGTGTATTTTTGTCAATCCCTCTGGCAGCACAGTGCCGGCCACAATTTATTTTGCTTGGAGGGGTGTCCAGTACACATGGAATTGATTGCCCCAGGGGTGGAAACAGCCCCACCATTTGCCATGGACTAATCCAGATTGCACTGGAAAAAGGTGAAGCTCCAGAACACCTGCAGTACATTGATGACATCATCATATGGGGCAACACAGCAGAAGAAGTTTTTGAGAAAGGGAAGAAAATAATCCAAATCCTTCTGAAAGCTGGTTTTGCCATAAAACAAAGTAAGGTCAAGGGACCCGCACAGGAGATCCAGCTTTTAGGAATAAAATGGCAAGATGGATGTCGTCAGATCCGAATGGACGTGATCAACAACATCGCAGCTATGTCTCCACCGACTAATAAAAAGGAAACACAGGCCTTCTCAGGTGTCGTGGGTTTCTGGAGAATGCATATTCCAAATTACAGTCTGATTGTAAGCCCCTCTCTATCAAGTGACATGGAAGAAGAATGATTTTAAATGGGGCCCTGAGCAACAACAAGCCTTTGAACAAATTAAACAGGAGATTGTTCATGCAGTAGCCCTTGGACCAGTCCAGGCAGGACAAGATGTTAAAAATGTGCTCTATACTGCAGCCAGGGAGAATGGCCCTACTTGGAGCCTCTGGCAGAAAGCACCTGGGGAGACCCGAGGTCGACCCCTGGGGTTTTGGAGTCGGGGATACAGAGGATCCGAGGCCCGCTATACTCCAACTGAAAAAGAGATATCGGCAGCATATGAAGGAGTTTGAGCTGCCTCAGAAGTGGTTGGTACTGAAACACAGCTCCTCTTAGCACCCCGACTGCCAGTGCTGGGCTGGATGTTCAAAGGGAGGGTCTCCTCTACACATCATGCAACTGATGCCACATGGAGTAAGTGGGCCGCACTGATCACACAACGGGCTCGCATAGGAAACCCCAGTCGCCCAGGGAATTTTGGAAATGATCACGGACTGGCCAGAAGGCAAAGATTTTGGAATGTTGCCAGAGGAGGAGGTGACGTGCTGAAGAGGCCCCACTGTATAATAAACTGCCAGAAAACGAGAGGCAATATGCCCTGTTCACTGATGGGTCCTGTCGCATTGTGGGAAAGCATTGGAGGTGGAAGGGTGCTGTATGGAATCCTATATGACAAGTCGCAGAAACTGCTGAAGGAGAAGGTGAATCGAGTCAGTTTGCAGAGGTGAAAGCCATCCAGCTAGCGTTAGACATTGCTGAAAGAGAAAAGTGGCCAGTGCTCTATCTCTATACTGACTCATGGATGGTGGCAAATGCCCTGTGGGGGTGGTTACAGCAATGGAAGCAGAGCAACTGGCAGCGCAGAGGTAAACCCATTTGGGCTTCCGCACTGTGGCAAGATATTGCATCCCAGCTAGAGAATCCGGTTGTAAAACTACGTCATGTAGATGCTCATGTACCCAAGAGTCAGGCCACTGAAGAACATCAAAACAACCAACAGGTGGATCAGGCAGCCAAGATTGAAGTGGCTCAGGTGGACCTGGACTGGCAACATAAGGGTGAGCTATTTATGGCTCTGTGGGCCCATGATACCTCAGGCCATCAGAGAAGAGATGCAACATATAGATGGGCTTGTGATCAAGGGGTGGACTTGACCATGGATACTATTGCACAGGTTATCCATGAATGTGAAACCCGTGCTGCAATTAAGCAAGCCAAGCGGTTAAAGCCCCTGTGGTATGGAGGGCGATGGCTGAAATATAAATATGGGGAGGCCTGGCAGATTGACTATATCACACTCCCACGAACCCGCCAAGGCAAGCGCTATGTGCTTACAATGGTGGAAGCAACCACCTGGTGGCTGGAAACATATTCTGTGCCCCATGCCACCACCCAGAACACTTTCTTGGGCCTTGAAAAGCCAGTCTTGTGGCGACACGGCACCCCAGAAAGAATCAAGTCAGACAACGGGACTCATTTCCAAAACAACCTCATAGACACCTGGGCCAAAGAGCATGGCATTGAGTGGGTATATCACACCCCCTATCATGCACCAGCCTCTGGGAAAAATCGAACAATACAATGGACTGTTAAAGACTACATTGAGAGCAATGGGGGGTGGGACCTTCAAACATTGGGATACACATTTAGCAAATGCCACCTGGTTAGTCAACACCAGAGGATCTGCCCATCGGGGTGGCCCTGCCCAGTCAGAACTTTTACATACTGTAGAAGGGGATAAAGACCCTGTAGTGCACATAAAAAATATTTTAGGGAAGACAGTCTGGGTTACTCCTGCCTCAGGCAAAGGTAAACCCATTCGTGGGATTGCTTTTGCTCAAGGGCCTGGGTACACTTGGTGGGTGATGCGAAATGATGGGCAAGTCCGATGTGTGCCTCAAGGGGATTTGATTTTAGGTGAGAATAGCCAGAATTAAACTGTATTATATTAGTTGCTATATAACCCCGCTACTGTATGTTATCATGACTATAATTGTTAAATGCTATATCCATAGTAGTACAGTAAGAATCACTTAGATCAAGCAAGAATGAACTGTGATAAAACTGAGCAAAGCGCAGTAGTGATGGAACCAGAACTGACTCCAGCATGCAACAATCCAACGGTGCACACCATCCTCCTGCTGCGTCCAATGTCACCTGCTCGTCACACTGCACTGAAGCCCAATCCTGCTCTGCCCACTGAGAGGACTTTGCATCATCCCTCCTGCCCAGAAAGACCGGTATGACAGATGGAGCCCAGAGTCGGGAACTAAATGAACTCAACGAACATTTTATGAACACGACCCATAAACTAAAAGAATGATATCTCTGCGTGTGTGTGTGTGTTTATATATATATATATCATCTTTTATATATCTCAAAGGGACGGAAATGGTGACAATGATTGACTGGGATGTAACTGAAAGTATGGGAACCGAGCATGACGTCAATGGTATAGAATAAGGGGTGGATACTATCCTGGTTTCAGCTGGGATAGAGTTAATTGTCTTCCTAGTAGCTGGTATAGTGCTGTGTTTTGAGTTCAGTATGAGAAGAATGTTGATAACACTGATGTTTTCAGTTGTTGCCAAGTAGTGTTTAGTCTAAAGTCAAGGATTTTTCAGCTTCTCAAGCCCAGCCAGCGAGAAAGCTGCAGGGGCACAAGAAGTCGGGAGGGGACACAGCCAGGGCAGCTGACCCAAACTTGCCAACAGGGTATTCCATACCATGTGATGTCACATCTAGTATATAAACTGGGGGGAGTGGGGGCAGGGGGATCGCTGCTCGGGAACTAACTGGGCGTCAGTCAGCAGCGGGTGGTGAGCAATTGCATTGTGCATCACTTGTATATTCCAATCCTTTTATTATTACTGTTGTCATTTTATTAGTGTTATCATTATCATTATTAGTTTCTTCTTTTCTGTTCTATTAAACTGTTCTTAACTCAACCCACGAGTTTTACTTCTTTTCCCGATTTTCTCCCCCATCCCACTGGGTGGGGGGGAAGTGAGTGAGCGGCCGCATGGAGCTTAGTTGATGACTGGGGTTAATCCACGACAGATGGGTGCCAGGTGGTGACTCCACAAAGCTGGCACACCTCGGTTAACATTTATACATCCCACACAACAGTTATCAGTACTTTTACAGTTTCGCTCATTCACCCTTGCTCCTATTGGTTCTTGCAAGCTTTGTGTCCACTTAAAGTCACAGCATCCTCCTTTTTTATTGCACATGTTCAGTGAGGAAGGGGCTTCTTTTGGTAGGGGGCTTTCCCTACCCGAGGGCAGGTTTTTTTACTATGTTAATTAGGATAGTTCACTCAAAGTTCAAGTAGCTCTTTGACTTTATCAGTAGTAGAGTTTTCCTTGTACTTATCTGGGTAGTCCCTTCTCTCAGGGTCATGCGTTGTTAACTCCTCACAGGTGTTAAGTAGCATCCTTTGTTTTGTTTCTTGCATATCTCCAACAAATCCCTCCTTTGAGACTTAGATAAATAATTCATACTTCAAATAATTTTCCTTAAATCTTCTCATGCTGAAATCCCCATCCTTGGGAGGCTTCGAAATTTTCCAAAACTGCTCATTGGTTCCTTCCCATTGCCATCTGTCTTATTGGAATTTTTCTCTATCCTTTATAGGGAGGCTTTCAGGTTTGAGGAATTTATCTCACTGTGTCGTGAGCATGCATACCCTGGGTGATTGCATTAGAGCTATTTGCTTCATCATGAGCCAAACCTTAAGGTACAATATGATTATAAGCAGTAAACATAAACATGTTAGTGATAATATGATCACAACGGGATGTAGCATGAGATTAAGAATGCCTGTTGCCGTGGATGACCATCCGAGGAGGGCTTCCCACCATCTAAGTTCTCCATCTTTCTTCACCCGGTCCAAAACATGATGTATCTCTTCTGTGTCATGGTGAACGGTGGTTAAAGTCTTTTGTCCATCGTCTCAGGTGCTTTTCAGCAACTGGTGTAGATCATTATGTTGTAAAAGTTTTTTTACCAGCACAAGATTCATCCCAATGGGAGTAGGCAATAGATCTTTAACTAAAACATAATTGGACTGTAACAGCTGATAAGATGTAACAGGAGCTGAATAGTTGAAATCACATCCTATAATGTTAGTAAAGTTACAAGCACAAGTATTCGAGTGATTATTTGTCCCAACAGTGATATTATCTATGACTATAAAATTACAAAGCATCCTTATATATATCGGGAAGGGATGTGTATGTATAAGTACAGTTCTAGGGATTTCTTCCTGATGTATCTCAAAGTGACAAACATGTGTCAAGACAAACTTCTTGAGCTTTGATGGTATTACTTTCACAAATAAATCCTTGTTGTTCCTGTACCACACATGCATCAACTTCAACAGTCTGCCATCTGTTATTGTTTCATTTGGCCCATACTCTGTGCTCTAATAGATAGAGTACAGTCCCACTGTGATTTAATCCTAACGCAATGATCGGGTAAGTAGTTTTTACTGATGCATTCTGCATGGTTAAGACAAAAGCTGTGGCTTTATCAATAGGATTATAAGTGAAATTGACTAGATACCACCACAATTGAAGTTCTCTTTCAAATTTGGTTGCATTTTCCCAGATTATTTTCTGAATTTCAGTAGGTAAAATGCCCTCTTCACCTTCTCTTACAATTGCTGTAGATTGCACCCACAGTTGGGCTTGGATACAACTAAGAGCTAAAGAAACATTAGTTTGGGTCACACCAAGTGCATCTATGATTAATCGGTGGTCCTTTTCATCGACCTTTTCCCACTGAGGCAATATATCAGATAAGAACCATTGATGAGTTCCTAATGCTGATAGGGAGGATCATAATGGATGTTCTAATTTGTTTAGATCATGTGTGGCCACACTCAGCATCTATGCTGTTTAAGACTCTGTCGTGGTTTAAGCCCAGCTGGTAACAAAGCACCATGAAGCCGCTCGCTCACTCCTCCCCCCCCCCCCGCCCCGGTGGGATGAGGAGAAAATACAAAGAAAAGCTCATGGGTCGAGACAAGGACAGGGAGGGGTCACTCACCACTTATGGTCACAGGCAAAAGGCTCAACTTGGGGAAGAAACAAAATCAATTTAATTTACTACCAATCAAATCAAAACAAGGATACTGAGAAGTAAAACCAAACCTTAGAACACCTCCCTCCCACCCCTCCCTCCTTCCCAGCTCAACTCCACTCCCAGTTTTCTCTACCTCCTCCTCCCCCCCGGCGGCACAGGGGGAGGGGAATGGGGGTTGCGGTCAGTTTGTCACACACTGTCTCTGCCGCTCCTTCCTCCTCAGGGGGAGGACTCCTCACTCTTCCCCTGCTCTACCATGGGGTCCCTCCCACGGGAGACAGTCCTTCACAAACTTCTCCAATGTGAGTCCTTTCCACGGGCTGCAGTCCTTCATGAACTTCCCTGGCATGAGTCCTTTCTGCAGGCCGCAGATCTTCAGGCACAGGCTGCTCCAGTGTGGGCTTTCCCATGGAGTCACAGCCATCTTTAGGGGTACCCAACTGCTCCAGCGTGGGGTCCTCCACAGGCTACAGGTGGGCATCTGCTCCACCGTTCACCTCCGTGGGCTGCAGGGGGACAGCCTGCCGTCTCACCACAGGCTGCAGGGGCATCATTTCCTCCAGCGCACCTCCTCCCCCTCCTTCTTCACTGACCTCAGCATCTGCAAAGGTGTTTCTCTCACATTCCAATCTCCTCCCCCACTGTAGGTTCCCCTTCTTAAATATGTTATCCCAGAGGCACTACCACTGTTACTGATTGGGTCAGCCTTGGCCAGAGGCAGGTCCGACTTGGAGCCGGGGGAGCTTCTAGCAGCTTCTCACAGGAGCCACCCCTGCAGCCCCTCCCCCGCTACCAAAAATCCCACCACATAAACCCAAAACAGACTCCCAAACCTGACCCTAAGGTACCAGTTACATCTCTCTTTGCTAGTTTTGAAGGGGTAAGGGACTGCCTATCTAACCATGTCAACCACCCTGCATAAGACGTAGTTACGAATTGTGAACAGGTTGGTTTAACTGCAGAAATATTAGTCTGCATTGATAGTTCTACTTGTTTTGAGGGACCATGATGGATTAAACATCACTCACTGTCATCCTACATATCTGATTGTGAATGGTCCAATTTCAGAGATCAATGGGTATGTAGTTTGGGGTGTTGTGTGAGTAGTCAGGTAGGAAGTAGATCAATGAGCAGTCAGGGTAGCTGTTGGAGTAGTAGGAGGTTTAGAGATAGATGTTAGCGTGACCTTTAAAGATAGTCCATTTCTATTATCTTTCCCTGTATCTGCCCACAAGCATACTGTTGTCAGAGTTGCGGCATTGAAGAAGCTAATGTTACAGTAGGAGTATAAGCAGCAGCTTTCCCTTCATTTTGACTGAGCTTGATTTGTCATTTTGATGACTATAGAGGTATGGCCCTTCAGATAATTTGTCACATTATATTCAATAGAGATTCTATCACCTGGTGTAATAGAAATAAGGTGCTTATTTATTTTTGTCATTATATGATTACTAGTAACAGTCAGTGTAAAGTTTTGTATTGGCTCTCCCATTATTCCTGTGTTCCCATCAATTTTAATCATGTATGGTGTAGAGTGTCTGATTAGCAGTGAGAGTAAGAGTACCTTTACCAATATTCTTATTGTCATTGTGATTTAGTTCAAAAAGATCAGTGTTACTATGAGTTTTTAGAAAGTCTTAGCTTTAGCACTCCCGTTGGTACAGATGTCCATTGTTCCTCTGGAGGAGCTTCTTTCACTCTTGCATAGTGGAGCCAGGAGCTGATCCCTTCTACTTTTACTGCAGTATATGTGGTAAAGAGCAGGAGGTAAGGTCCTTTCCACTTTTCTTTTAGTGGTTCATCCTTCCAGGTCCAGATGTAAACCAGATCTCCAGGCTTGAAGTTATGTACCGGAGAGTCCAGAGGAAGTGGAGCCCACTGGTTGAGATACCTGTGTAAAGAGGATAATACCCACGAGAGAAATAACAAATAATCTTTCAAAATTCCTTCACCTTTAATGTGTATCTGATCACTCTGGCTACCCACCTCATTGAAGGGATAGTTTTCCATATAATATTTCAAAGGGGCTTATCCCTTCCCTCACTCGTGGAGTAATCCTAATTCTCATCAGGGCAATTGGTAGGATATCTACCCATTTAAGATGGGTTTCTTGACATAATTTAGAAATTTGTCTTTTAAGGGTCTGATTCATTCTTTCTACCTTCCCACTAGGATTGTGGTCTCCAAGGGGTACGCAGATCCCACTTTGTCTGGAGGAATTCAGATAACCCTTGGACTACCTCTGAAATAAAGTGAAGTCCTTTGTCCGAGGATACACCCTCAGGAACTCCAAACCTGGGGATCATTTCTTCTAACAAAATCTTAATTACTTCCCTAGCTCTATTGTTGCAACAAGGGAAAGCCTCAGGCCATCCAGAAAATGTATCCACTAAAACAAGTAGATACTTATATTGTCTGCATTTTGATAATTCAGAGAAATCTATTTGCCAGTATTCCCCAGGGGTTATTCCCCTTCTTTCATCACCCATCGGAGGTTTCCTCTGAATTTTAGGGTTGTTTGCACAGCAACTTTGACATTTCTTTACTATTATATCTGTATTCGTCTGCATTTTTGGCCCTATAGCGTATCTTTTGATGCTGTTCATCATAGCATCTGATCCCATATGTGTTTCTTCATGCAACTTTTTAAGGAGGGCCTCCATCATTTTAGATGTAGTTAATACTTGTTGATTTGGAGTTACCCACCATCCTTCATTACTTTTTGTGCACTTGAACTTTTCTGCCAACTGATTTTCTTTTTCCAAATATTGTGGAGGTTTTATGTCAGGCTTCCTGTGGGGTATGAGGGCTCCTATTACGGGTTCATATAAAGCAGCTCTTTTTGCAGCCTGGTCAGCCAACCTGTTGCCTTGAATTATTTCCCCTTGTCCCTTTTGATGGGCTCTGCAGTGGATTACTGACACCTCCATTGGTTCTAGTACAGCCTGAAGCAAATATAAAATCTCTTGTCCATATTTTATACCACTCCCCTGGGAATTCAATAGTCCGCATTCCTTCCAAATAGCTCCATGAGCGTGTACAACTCCAAAGGCGTACCTGGAGTCTGTATATATATTGATTCTTCAATTTTTTCCAATTTCAAGTGCCCTTGTAAGAGCAACTATTTCAGCTTTCTGTGCCGAGGTATTCGGGGGGTAAGGGTTTGGCCTCTGTTTCTTCCCATAAGGTAACCACTGCATATCCAGCTTTTCTTTCTCCATTCTGTATAAAGCTGCTGCCATCTGTAAATAGTTCCAAATCTGCATTTTTCAATGGCTCATCTCAGATTTGGCCTGCTGGCATAGACCTGTTTGATAGTTGTCAAGCAGTCATGTTGTAAAGGTTCTTGTTCTGCCATTGGCAACAAGGTGGCAGGGTTTAGAATTGATACTACACTTCGAGTGACATCTTCTTGATCTATTAGCATGGCTTGGTATTTGGCCAGTTGGTTCAGAGAAATCCAATGGTGTCCTTTTTGGTTTAAAATAGCCACCACTGCATGTGGGACTAGTACTGTTACTGGTTGTCCCAAGGTGAGCTTCTGGGCTTCCTGGATTAACAGAGCAGTGGCGGCTACAGCTCAGAGACAAGCCAGCCATCCTTTACTCACTTCATCCAATTGTTTAAAAAAAATAGGCTACTGGCCTTTTCCAGCTTCCAAGTGTCTGAGTCATTACCCCGGAGGCCCCTTGCTGTCTCTCATGCACATACATCTGAAAAGGTTTTGTCAGATCAGGGAGGCCCAAGGCTGTGGCTTCCATAAATTTTCTTTTAATTTCATCAAAACTACTCTGACACTCTGGAGTCCATTCTAACAACTCCCCCAGGCCCTTTGTGGCGACATATAAGGGTTTGGCTGTAAGTCCAAAATTGGGGATCCATATCCAGCAGAATCCAGCCATTCCCAGAAAGCCCCTTAACTGTTTGTTTTGGGTTTTGGTACTGCTATTCGGCATATAGCCTCCTTCCTTTCTTCCCCCAACGCTCATTGTCCTTTTGATATATTAAAACCAAGGTATCAGACTTCCTTCCTCGCAATTTGGGCCTTTTTCTTCGAGATCTGGTATCCAGCCAGTCCCAGAAAGTTTAGCAGGCTTACCATAGCTTCTGTACAAACTTGTTCAGTATCAGCTCCAATTAAGATATCATCCACATACTGTAAAAGAGCAACACCATTGTTATTAGTTCGCCATTGTTCTAATTCTTTAGCCAGTACTTTACCGAACAAAGTGGGACTATTTTTAAATCCCTGGGGAAGAACAGTCCAACACAGTTGTCCTTTCCTTCCAGTAGTCAGATTTTCCCATTCAAAAGCTAAGTGTTTGTTCATCCACTGGAATGCAGAAGAAGGCATCTTTTAAGTCTAGCACTAAAATAGGCATTGTTCTCAGGTACAGACGTTAACAGGGTATAAGGGTTAGACACTGTAGGATGTATGTCTTTGGTTATTTGATTTATAGCCCTCAAATCCTGTACCAATCGGTATTCCTGGGAGTGAGGCTTCCTCACTGGTAAGATCAGTGTATTCTATTCAGATTGACATTCCCTGAGCAGTCCATATTGCATAAAGATATTTATCAGGGGTTTGAGGCCTCTGCGAGCTTCCGGTCTAATAGGATATTGGTGCACCCTCAACAGTTTTGCCCCCTCTTTTGGTTCTATCTTAATCGGACTTAGTTTTTTGCTTTACCTGGCTTCTTAGAAGCCCATACCAGGGACATCACTGCATTTAGTACAGCGTTTGGAATATTCTCTTCGGATTCCTCCGATGTTTCATCTGTTAGCAAGCAGATCTGGGCTCTCCAGGCTGTTTCAGGCAGGATATGGAGCTGTACAGCATTCTCAGAAAAGGTTACTTGTGCATTTATTTTGCATAGCAAATCTTGTCCCAACAGAGGTAGGGGGCATTCTGGCATATACAGAAACTCATGAATTAATGTAGTTCCCCCAATTGTGCATTCCATTGGTTGTAAAAATGGCCTTAATGGTTTTTTTTTCCCCATTGCCCCAACAATAGGTATAGTTACTTTACTTAGAGGTCCTTTACAGCTAGTGACTACTGAATGAGCGGCCCCACTGTCAATTAAAAAAAATCTATGGTCTCATTCCCCAGCTTAACTGGAACCAGGGGATCGGCTGGGGAGACTTTAATGTTTTCCTCCGGTCCCCTTCATTCATTGTCTGAATCTTCTAACATAGTAAGATTAGCATTTCCTGCATGATCTTGTTCCTCTGGCCCCCTTCGGTTTGGGCATTCATTCTTCCAGTGCCCTTTCTGTTTACAGACCGCACATTGATTTAGTCTAAGAGGGGTTCGGTTTTGCAGGCCTCTTCCCTGCATTATTCCATCATGTCCTCCTCTTCTTCTACCTCTTCCTCTGACATCATTTCCATTTAAATCGACATTCCCCCAGCCCCATCAACTTTCTGCAACTTTCTTCTTCTATCCTGAGTCGACTGCCCAATAAACAGCATATTGAACATCCTCCAATTTGCCTCATAGTCTGGATTCAAGTCCATCCATTGTCTAGCTGCTTCACATAGCCTTTCATAAAAGGCTGACGGATTTTCTTCCGGACCTTGCCTTACTTCATAAAGCTTGGACACATTCTTTGGTTTAGGCACTCCATACCAAACCCCATATAGTATCAGCTGTTGGTACTGCTTCAATTGAGCCCTTGTTCCCCCCCATTAGGATTCCATTCTGGGTCCCTTTTAGTAGGTAGGAACTCCTCAGAATCTTCTTGTCTGTTTCTCCATCCCCCTTCTTCTCTGGCCTTCTCAATCACCATTCTCTTTTCCTCTGCCATAAAGAATGTATTTAGCAGAGCCTGTGTATCTCCCCAATTGGGATTATGTGTTAACATTATAGTTTCTAACAGTTGGTGTACTCCCTCAGGGTTTCCCCTGTAGGATCCAACAGATTGTTTCCAATTTAACAAGTCGGAGGTAGTGAATGGAACATGTACAAAAACCAGCAGTCCTTCTGGCCCCACCACCTGTCTCAAGGGAGCCTGAACAGCTGACTGGGTGTGCCCTCTAGTCCAACTGGAAATGGGGCCGAAATTCTCATTGCCCAATTGACTGTGAATTAGAATTGATTGGAGATTGTCCAGCATTATTTTTATATGGAGGTAGGCCTGTTGGGACTAACAATTGTAAATCCTCCTGCTCTTCTCCCTCTGCAATTTTTCCCTTATCACAGCTCTTTCCATTGTCACAGCTCATGCAACAACCGCTCCCCTTTTTCTCAGAAGCTGCATACATCACTAAGTCAGTTGTTGGCTTAAATTTTTTCTGAATATCAGGTTTTCTATACAAAGTCATAAAGGCATCAACATAAGGTACTTCATCTCATTTTCCCATCTGACAGCAAAACAACATCAATTGTAATATAGTATTATAGTTTACCAATCCATTTTCTGGCCAGACCTCATTGTCATCCAATTTATAATTTGCCCACCATTGATTACAATATCTTTTCATTTTATCTTTAGTCATCGGATCTCCCCCAAACTTATTCCAATTTTTCAAAATATACCCCAAAGGGCTACAGGGAGGACTCGTGGATTGGCCCAATCCTATTTTCACCAAATATCCAGATTATTAATTATTTGCCAGCTCTGACCCCCCTGGTCAGTAATTCCTTCTGCAGTTCTGACCCCCAGTCAGTAATTCCTTTGCATGCACTCAGCTCTGACCCCACTGGTCAATTAAGGCAACCTTTGCCGAGCGTCTATGTGCGACTTCATAACCTTCCACGGAAGCAGTTAGATTAAATTAAACTAAATTTAATACTCACCAATCCAGGAATTTGCCCCCCTTCCACCCTTGTACAAATACCTCTGTTTGGTGTTGCACCTTTGAGTCACTCATCACCCCAACTTCGGAGAGAATCCGGAGGAGTCCCCAATCAATAGGTCAGTGCACACTAGAACTCTGTCCAGTCCAGTCTGCTGTCGGGGATGGCAAGATGATCCAGGCAAGGCCTTATGGCTGTCCCACCTGGGTCACCAAAATGTTGTCCCAAAATGGGGTTCTTCACCCGGTGTGTGAAGAGCCGATAACACACAGAGTCGAGATATTTGTTTATTTCATGTCTGCACAGAGATGGGTGCCAGGTGGTGACTCCACAAAGCTGGCACACCTCGGTTAACACACAGAGAACATTTATACATCCTGCACAACAGTTATCAGTACTTTTACAGTTTCGCTCATTCACCCTTGCTCCTATTGGTTCTTGCAAGCCTTGTCTCCACTTAAAGTCACAGCATCCTCCTTTTTTATTGCACATGTTCAGTGAGGAAGGGGCTTCTTTTGGTAGGGGGCTTTCCCTACCCGAGGGCAGGTTTTTTTACTATGTTAATTAGGATAGTTCACTCAAAGTTCAAGTAGCTCTTTGACTTTATCAGTAGTAGAGTTTCCCTTGTACTTATCTGGGTAGTCCCTTCTCTCAGGGTCATGCTTTGTTAACTCCTCACAGGTGTTAAGCAGCATCCTTTGTTTTGTTTCTTGTGTATCATCTCCAACACTGCTCTGATTTGATTGGCAATAAATTAAATTGATTTCCCCCCCCCAAGTTGACTCTGTTTTGCCCATGACCATAATTGGTGAGTGATCCCTCCCTGTCCTTGTCTCAACCCACAAGCCTTTCATTATATTTTCTCCTCCCCATCCCACCGGGGGGGGGGGAAGAGGAAGAGTGAGCAAGTGGCCACCTGGTGCTTAGTTGCCAGCTGGGCCTAAACCACAACAACAAGCAAGGGAAAACTTTGGCACTATTACAGTCTATATCATGGACCACTTGTTTCCAGATCAAAGTTGAAACAAGAGCTGGTGTCTTGGCAACACATGTACATACTTTCTCCATCTCATACCCAGACTGATCAACAGCCAGAATCTTAGTCACTGAAAAGAGGTTGTGTGTGCATCTAGTTCATACATCTCAATTTGTCAACTGAGTACAGCCTATGGCCACAAACCAAGCAGCAAGCACTGAAAACTTCACACCTCCGAAAGTCAATACAGAAGCACATTCAGATTCCATGTGTGCACTACCAGTGAACCTCATGGGACAAACGTTTTTGCTGGGTTGGTCACCACCTGAATGAAATTTCCCCCCAAGTTCAGAGATTAATCGTTAAGAATTCAATGTTGCAAACACAAGCTCTTATTAACACTAAGGTTCTGTATCTGACATTTCCTACTGCAGCACAAGGAAACTTTTTTTCTGCAGAAAAAATAGATTATAAATTAGATGTGGCTACATAATCCAAATAAAGCACTGTCATGGTTTAACCCCAGCCAGCAACTAAGCACCACACAGCCAGTCACTCACTTCCCCCCCACCCAGTGGGATGGGGGAGAGAATCAGAAGGAAAAAGGTAAAACTCGTGGGTTGAGATAAGAACAGTTTAATAGGACAGAAAGGAAGAAAATAATAATGATAATAATAACAATAATAAAATGACAACAATAATAATAGAATTGGAATATACAAAACAAGTGATACACAGCGCAATTGCTCACCACTCGCCGACCAATGCCCAGTTAGTTCCCGAGCAGCGATTCCCCCCCCCCAGTTTATATACTAGGCATGATGTCATATGGTATGGAATATCCTTCTGGCCACTTTGGGTCAGCTGTCCTGGCTGTGTCTCCTCCCAACTTCTTGTGCCCTTCCAGCCTTCTTGCTGGCTGGGCATGAGAAGATGAAAAATCCTTGACATAGTCCAAACACTACTTAGCAACAACTGAAAACATCAGTGTGTTATCAACATTCTACTCTTACTGAATCCAAAACATAACACTATACCAGCTACTAGAAAGAAAATTAACTCTATCCTAGCTGAAACCAGGACAAGCATTCTCCCATAACCAGATAATCTCTTTATAGTAATTCTTACATGCACAGCACAGGTCATCTCAGTTATTTTCACAATCACATTGCCCTAATGTTTGCAAGAGGTACAAGAAATTATTTTAGAGAAGTGCTTTTGTGATATGCTACCTAAAGTATATCTACCAAAGGGTGGAATAGATGAGGAAAAGGAGTGGTATGACTTTTTACTCAACTGGAGCAGCAGAGAAATTGCTAGTGGTTTGCAGATTTCTAGACTAGATCTTCAGACTTCGCATTAACATCCCAAACATTCAATACCTGGCTCCGTGATTGGTGTCACTGGCAGAATTTGGCATTTTTTTGATCACAAGACAGCCTACACAACATCAGGCCTGCTGGTGACAGATGGGGTACACCTGTCTCAAAGGGGGAAAAGGATCTTTGCGCAGGAGTTAGCAGGGCTCATTGAAAGAGCTTTAAACTAGATTTGAAGGGGGAAAGGGATAAAACCAGGCTTGCTTAGAGATACGGGTGGGGGCGGCATGACAATGTTTGAGGGACAGTGTGCTAGCGAGGTCCTTCAATCTGCTCCACGATGTGCTGAGTACACGGGAGCACATTTGAAACGTCTCTATACTAATGCATGCAGCGCCTTAGCCTGCATGCCAAGGCATGGCCAGAAAAAGAATGAAGATAATATAGAGGGACTGTAAAAAGAAGAGAAGACGGGATAACTGCAAACAAAAGGGAAAGGATCAGAGACTTGGACTACTAGGAAAAGATAGAGCTGTGTGTTACTGTGAGGTGGAGGGTTTGTAGGTTTGTAAAGGTTCACATAGAAATACTCGTGCTATTTCTGAGCAATATTTTTGAAGTTCTGGAAGCAGAATCATCATATTAGCACAATACTCTGTGCTAATAAAAAATGGAAATCTAAGTCTGGAAAATTTCCCATAAGAGCAGGAAGCAGTCCCCTGGTTGTCCTTCACATCAGAACAAATAACATTGACAGGATGCTGCTGGAGCTGGTTGAGGTTGACCTGTTGGAGCGGGTCCAGAGGAGGGCCACAAAAATGGTCAGAGGGATGGAACACCTCTCCTATGAAGAAAGGCTGAGAGAGTTGGGGTTGTTTAGCTTGGAGAAGAGAAGGCTCCAGGGAGACCTTATTGCAGCCTTTCAATATTTAAAGGGGGCTTATAAGAAAGATGGAGACAGACTTTTTAATAGGGCCTGTAGCGACAGGACAAGGGGTAATGGTTTTAAACTAAAAGAGGGTAGATTCAGACTAGATATAAGGAAGAATTTTTTTTACGATGAGGGTGGTGAGACACTGGAACAGGTTGCCCAGAGAGGTTGTAGATGCCCCATCCCTGGAAACATTCAAGGTCAGGTTAGACAGGGCTCTGAGCAACCTGATCTAGTTGAAGATGTCCCTGCTCATGGCAGGGTGGTTGGACTAGATGACCTTTAAAGGTCCCTTCCAACCCAAGTCTTTCTATGATTCTATGCCATGCTGGGGAAAGCTCTGAAAGAAATGGGTGCCCAGATGTTCAGTGGAATAGCTCTGGCCCCTACCAAATGAGTGACAGGGAAGGTCAGCAAACAGCTAAGGTTTGAAGAAGATTTGGGGAAGTTTGGGCATTGGTGTATGATTATGAAGAGATGTTCTCTGATAGACAGGTTTTACCCAAGGACCTGCATTACTACTGCAAACACTGGTGTTGGCCTCATTTAGAAGAGAAACCTTAGAGAAACACCAGGAAAAGGCTGGGAAGTGCTTGTGCAGTCTCAAGGCTCTGCCTGACTATGTGATAAACTGAATAATCAGACAAATCTGGTCATGGCAGTGCAGAAAGGAATGTCACAGAGTAGACCCATGGACAGCAAAGGAAAAGAAAGTGGTTGAATAGACAAGACCTCGCTGAAAGAGTGACTAGAGAGGAAAAGACAGAAAGTTAGATATGCAAATGTAGCAAGATTATGCAGCAAAGTGGAAGACCTTGAGCTACTGATACAGGATATGAGCAAGTGCATTGGGACAGTACATCTGTCTTGCAATCGCAGTCATGAGCACTCTAAAACCAGTGGCTGCTTTTCAGGAAAAGGCAGGGAGCAGCAGTATGTGTTAATGACAGCACAATTCACAGTTTAGTAAAAGGTTATCACTGCCAGCATGGCCATATGCCACCAAGATCCTTTTTCACTGCTAAGAGAGTTCTGTAATGTTATTAGAGAGATAATTACTACTGCAATAGTTGTTTTGGATAATTTAACATCAGGAATCAGGTTGGAGAGCAATTGATATTAATATTGGTAAGTCTGAGATATTCTTTCATTTCTAGGCAATAAAAATATCCTCCAGAGGTTCACTAACATGACAGGAAATAGTGCTATTTTAGACTTGGCTTTAGTAAGTCATGAGGATGTTATAGAAGACCTGATCATAGGAAATAGATTTGGACTGAGGGATAACAAGTTCAATTCATGCAAATTAAATGAAAAGGTAATTTGAGGTAGATCTATAACAAAATTCAGTTTTATAAACTAAGTGCTTAAGCAAAGCCAGTAGATTGAGAAGCCCGGGAACTCAAAACACATCAGGTAGTGTTGAAGGAGAAAGTATCAGAAGAACAGAGACTGCTAATGGAGTTCTACAACAGGCATTTCATTTATATGTTCATTAATGACTTGGACACAAAAAGCAAGAGTTGGCAAAGAAAATTTAATCATAACAGTAGTGACGAACTTGCAATAAGAGGTCCAAGGGTGATCAAAAGACTTCAGGACCTTCGGACAACTGGTTAAGGGATTAGGAGCACAAGTAGTTTTTTTCCTCTATCCTTCCACTTGCAGGGAATGATGTTGGAAGAAACAGGAAGACCCAGATGATCAATACCTGGCTCCGTGATTGGTGTCACTGGCAGAATTTGGCATTTTTTTGATCACAAGACAGCCTACACAACATCAGGCCTGCTGGTGACAGATGGGGTACACCTGTCTCAAAGGGGGAAAAGGATCTTTGCGCAGGAGTTAGCAGGGCTCATTGAAAGAGCTTTAAACTAGATTTGAAGGGGGAAAGGGATAAAACCAGGCTTGCTTAGAGATACGGGTGGGGGCGGCATGACAATGTTTGAGGGACAGTGTGCTAGCGAGGTCCTTCAATCTGCTCCACGATGTGCTGAGTACACGGGAGCACATTTGAAACGTCTCTATACTAATGCATGCAGCGCCTTAGCCGTCTCAATGGGGGTAGGGAATGGAGATCCATGCGGCAGCAAAGACGCAAGGGTTGTCGACACGTTAGAAACCACGGAAGCACCTGAGAACAGTCACATAGGAATTAGGGATTCTCCCCCCCCAAAAGGTGGCAGGATCAATAGCCCAACTGAAGTGCATCTACACCAACGTATGCAGCATGGGCAACAAACAGGAGGAGTTGGAAGCCATTGTGCAGCTGGAAAACTATGATATAACTGCAATCACGGAAACATGGTAGGATGACTCACACAACTAGAGTGCTGCAATAGATGGCTACAAACTCTTCAGAAGGGATAGGCAAGGAAGGAGAGGCAGTGGGGTAGCCCTGTATGTTAGGGAGTGTTTTGACTGTCTAGAGCTTGACAATGGTGATGAAATGGTCGAGTGTTTATGGGTAAGAATCAGGGAAAAGGCCAACAAGGCAGATATCGTGGTGGGAGTCTGTTATAGACACCCAACCAGGATGAAGAGGCAGACAAAATATTCTATAAGCCACTGGAAGAACTCTCACAATCGCTAGCCCTTGTTCTCATGGGGGACTTCAACTTACCAGATGTCTGCTGGAAATACAATACAGCAGAGAGGAAACTGTCTAGGAGGTTCCTGGAGTGTGTGGAAGATAACTTCCTGACACAGTTGTTGGGTGAGCCAACTAGGGAAGGTGCCCCGCTGGACCTGTTGTTTGCAAACAGAGAAGGACTTGTGGGTGATGTGATGGTTGGAGGCTGTCTTGGGCATAGCGATCATGAAATGATAGAGTTTTCAATTCTCAGAGAAGTAAGGAGGGGGGTCAGCAGAACTGCTACCTTGGACTTCCAGAGGGCAGACTTTGGCCTGTTTAGGGGCCTGGTTGACAGAGTCCCTTGGAAAGCAGTCCTGAAGGGCAAAGGAGTCCAGGAAGGCTGGACATACTTCAAGAAGGAAATCTTAAAGGCACAGGCTGTCCCTATGTGCCGAAAGACGAGCCGGTGGGGAAGAAGACCGGCCTGGCTGAACAGGCTGATCCTGGCTTTGGATGGAACTCAGGAAGAAAAAGGAGAGTTTATGACCTTTGGAAGAAGGGGCAGGCAACTCACGAGGACTACAGAAATGTCGTGAGGTTATGCAGGGAGAAAATTAGAAGGGCCAAAGCCCAACTAGAACTTAATCTGGCTACTGCTGTAAACGACAATAAAGAAAGGTTTCTATAAATACATTAACAACAGAAGGAGGGCTAGAGGACAATCTCCATCCTTTCTTGGATGCGGGGGGGAAAGATAGTGACAAAGGATGCAGAAAAGGCTGAGATACTTAAGGCCTTCTTTGCCTCAGTCTTTAATAGTAAGATCAGTTGTTCTCCGGGTACCCAGCCCCCTGAGCTGGAAGACAAGGATGGGGAGCAGAATGACGCCCCCTATGATAATCCAAGCGGAAATGCTTAGTGACCTGCTAAACCACTTAGACACACAAAAGTCTATGGGGATGGATGGGATCCACCCAAGGGTACCGAGGGAGCTGGCAGAAATGCTCACCAAGCCACTTTCCATCACTTATCAGCAGTCCTGGCTAACCGTGGAGGTCCCAGTTGATTGGAGGTTAGCAAATGTGACACCCATCTACAAGAAGAGCCGGAAGGAGGATCTGGGGGACTACAGGCCTGTCAGTCTGACCTCGGTGCCGAGGAAGGTTATGGAGCAGATCATCTTGAGTGCCATCACGTGGCACGTACAGGACAACCAGGTGATCAGGCCCAGTCAGCATGGGTTTATGAAAGGCAAGTCCTGCTTGACTAACCTGATCTCCTTCTATGACAAGGTGACCTGCTTAGTGGATGAGGGAAAGGCTGTGAATGTTGTCTACCTGGACTTTAGTAAAGCCTTTGACACCATTTCCCACAGCATTCTCCTGGAGAATCTGGCTGCTCATGGCTTGGATGGGCATACTCTTTGCTGGGTAAAAAACTGGCTGGATGGCCAGACCCAAAGAGTTATGATGAATGGAGTTAAATTCAGTTGGTGGCCGGTCACAAGTGGTGTTCATCAGGGCTCAGTACTGGGGCCAGTTCTGTTTAATACCTTTATCAGTGATCTGGACGAGGGGATTGAGTGCACCCTCAGTAAGTTTGCAGATGACACCAAGTTGGGCGGGAGTGTTGATCTGCTTGAGGGTAGGAAGGCTCTACAGAGGGGTCTGGACAGGCTGGATCGATGGGCCAAGGCCAATTGTATGAGTTTCAACAAGGCCAAGTGCTCCGTCCTGCACTTGGGTCACAACAACCCCATGCAACGCTATAGGCTTGGGGAAGAATGGCTGGAAAGCTGCCTGGCAGAAAAGGACCTGGGGGTGTTGGTCAACAGCCAGCTGAACATGAGCCAGCAGCATGCCCAGGTGGCCAAGAAGGCCAATAGCATCCTGGCTTGTATCAGAAATAGTGTGGCCAGCAGGACTAGGGAAGTGATCGTCCCTTTGTAGTTGGCACTGGTGAGGCCACACCTCAAATACTGTGTTCAGTTTTGGGCCCCTTACTACAAGAAAGACATTGAGGTGCTGCAGCGCATCCAATGAAGAGCAACAAAGCTGGTGAAGGGTCTGGAGAACAAGTCTTATGAGGAGCGGCTGAGGGAACTGGGGTTGTTTAGTGTGGAGAAAAGGAGGCTCAGGGGAGACCTTATCGCTCTCTACAACTACCTGAAAGGAGGTTGTAGTGAGGTAGGTGTCAGTCTCTTTTCCCAAGTAACAGGGGATAGAACAAGAGGAAATGGCTTCAAGTTGCACCAGGGGAGGTTTAGATTGGATATTATGAAAAATTTCTTCACTGAAAGGGTTGTCAAGCATTAGAACAGGCTGTCCAGGGAAGTGGTTGAGTCACCATCCCTGGAGGTATTTAAAAGACGTGTATACATGGCGCTTAGGGACATGGTTTAATGGTGGACTTGGCAGTGTTAGGTTAACAGTTGGACTTGATCATCTTAATGGTCTTTTTCAACCTAAATGAATTGTGCAATTAAAAACTGTACTGCCTTTCAGGCAAGTCTGAAGACCACCCAGCACTTGCAGCAGAAGAGAGGAACAAGGTATCCACTGACCTGGAGGCACACCATGCTCCTTAAGATGTTATTT
This sequence comes from Gypaetus barbatus, assembly GCA_028022735.1. Taxonomy (NCBI): domain Eukaryota; kingdom Metazoa; phylum Chordata; class Aves; order Accipitriformes; family Accipitridae; genus Gypaetus; species Gypaetus barbatus. The sequence goes on along the minus strand of CM051561.1, from coordinate 33,145,231 downwards.
TCTTTCTCCCTATCCCCCCATTGTTGGTGATGAGATCTCCGGGATCAACCCTTCCACCCCAGAAGATACATTTGCTTTCCATTTAGGGCTTTTTGGTGTACATTTATTGCTCAGTACACCTCTCTGCCCTAAATAAAGTTTTCACTCTTTCCTGGTACAAACCCAGGTGAGCTTCTGAGCAGCAACCCAAATCAGGAAACATAGACTGAAACATTCACTGGACATGGCTGGTAGTTTTCCAGGTACTCTGCCCTACACTTCAGCAAGCAGTAAAATAATTTTTAATAAACCTCAGTGGCTTATTAGCCCTTTCTCCATCCTAGTATAGAGGAATTACCAAGACACCTGTAAATACTAGCAGGTAGAAACAAGACAAATTCAGATAAAACTGTTAAATAAACAGGTAAAATACAGCAACGATTCCTCTTTTTAAGATGTTATGTTTCTATATATGAAAAAAGTTTCTGCAAGACAAAAGTAGTTTTTAAATAACTTCATATGACATCCATCTGGTTGCTCTAGCCTTTAAGAAGTCTGTAACTTGAACTGTTGACACCATTTAGAAGGGGGTTAATCTGAATCCTAACCATAAATTGTTTTTTACCCCATGTGCTGGTTTTGGCTGGGGTAGAGTTAATTTTCTTCATAGTAGCTAGTATGGGGCTATGTTTTGGATTTGTGCTGGAAACAGTGTTGATAACACAGGGATGTTTTAGTTATTGCTGAGCAGTACTTACACAGAGTCAAGGCCTGTGGGAGTATATCTGGCTGATGCCGGTTACGAGAAGATTGCAGAGGCTTTTGAACGACCGTGACCGGATGAGCTTAATTTACAAAGGAATGCGGACAGTTGATAATCAGAAGGAACACAGATGTGTAGTTGCAAAAACTGTGTTGTAAGAGCCAATCACGACGAAGAGGTGGTGTTGCATGCTTTGCAGCTCTTAACGAATTGAATGTTGTTCTTGTTTGCGTGATATTGTATTGTTAACCAATCACATGCTTGGGCTGTGCGCGTGAACACGATTTATGTAACCACACTGTGTATAAATTAAGGAGATAGTGAGTAATAAATCGTCGTTTGTTATAACCTAACAAGCCTCCGTCTGCTGCAATCTCCTCAAATGGTGACCCCGACCGGGCCGAGCAAGCGCAAGAGGAAGATTGATGGTGCGTCCGGAGGAGACTCTAGCCGAACGATCGTCTTGCCAGCTGGACTGAGCGGACAACTTTCTCCCGGGAGATTAATCACCCTGCTCAAGTGAAGTGAGGTGAGCGGCTAGTAAATATAAAATGGGAGGCCAAATGTCTGCGGAATAAGGGGCTATTGTACGTATGCTTTCTCATATCCTCTCTATGAGAGGAATCAAATATGATTTGAACACTTTACGTATGATGTTAAAATGGCTTAAAGATCATGGAGCCCCCACAGAGACTGCGAAGGTTTTTGAAGTTAAAAATTGGGAAGATATGGGAAAAGTGATATGGGACTTTGTATCGCGTGGGGATGCAGGAGCACAGAAGATCTCCACTACGTGGAGGTTGGTGCTAGAGACACTTAAAACTATGAAGGCGGAAAAGGAGGTGGCTGCTGCTGCAACAGCTGCAATTGCTGAAAAACGTGAGTCAGCTCCTGTAACAGCCGCAATTGCTGGAAAACGTGAGTCAGAGGCAGCGGAATTGCTTTGTAGTGACGGGTTAAATTCTAAGGAGGGAGATGAAGAAGAAGGAGAAGAAGGTGTTCAACGAACAAACAAGCCGTCACTGACGCAAAGATCTGTAACCGTACCGTCTGCCCCTCCATATGAGGAGGACACTTCCCCTGGGGAAGCCATAAAGGCACGATGGAGGACAGTAAATGAGAAAATGATGGCTGAAGGGATAAATCCTGTGGCTTTTCCAGTCACTGTTCAGCAGAACGCCCCTAATGTTTGGCAGCCGTTTAATTGGGACTTGATAAAGGAAGTCAAGCAGATTCATTGGCAATCGAATGGCTTTTTTTAGCTCACCAGGGCCACAAGACTATACTTTCCCGCATTGAAATGATTTCTGAATTGATCATGAAAGGAAGGCGTCGGATCATTGAGATTAGTGGTCAAGAACCTCACGCAATTGTACTTCCTTTAACACATGAATATTTGCAATGGTGTTTGCAGAATAGTTTGTCAATACAAATAGCTTTGGCAGATTTTAACGGAAAACTAGATAATCACCTACTGGCACGCAAGATGTTTACGTTGTGGCAAAACATACATCTGGAAGAACGGGAATTGTGTGCTGACTTGCCAACCCAAGGCATCACTGTATTTACCGATGGCAGTGGAAAAACAGGCAAAGCAGTCAATGTCTGGAAAGAGGGCTCAACATGGAAGAATCATATAGTTGTCTGCGAAGGTTCACCTCAATTGGTGGAACTTCAAGCGGTAATCGAAGTATTTAAAAGATGGCCGGGTGACAAACTTAACATTGTTGCAGATTCACTATATGTGGTAGGAGTAGTGAAACGATTGAGACGAGCTCATTTAAAAGAAATTGAGAACAAAGCATTATTTGAAAAATTTAAATTATTGTTATTTTTGTTGAATCAACGAACGAAGAGTTATTATATTATGCATGTGCGAAGTCACACCAATTTGCCAGGTTGGGTCGTAGAAGGCAACAAACGAGCAGATTTATTGGCTAACCCCGTTTGGGCTGGGCCGCCTCCAAATAAATTATTACAAGCGCGTGGTGCACATAATTTTTTCCACCAGCCTGCAAAGGTTTTGGCTAGGCAATTTCAAATTCCTATAACTGATGCTAAAGCCATCATCCAATCTTGCGCTGAGTGCCAGAAGTTGTCTGGTCACGGTGATGGGGCTGTGAACCCTAGAGGGCTGCATTCATTGCAGGTGTGGCAAACTGATGTAACTCATGTCTCTAGTTTTGGACGGATGTGTTATGTTCATGTTTCTGTTGACACATATTCTTTGATGACCTGGGCCACCGCACTTACTGGAGAAACGAGTCGTCATCTACGTACGCACTTTCGGCAGGCTTTTGCCGTATTGGGTGTACCAGCTCAAATAAAGACAGATAATGGGCCTTGTTTTATAGCGAAAGGAACCGAAACCTTTTTACAAACTTGGGGGGTTACACACATTACCGGAATACCTCATTCTCCCACGGGCCAAGCGATTATTGAGCGTACACACAAGGTTTTGAAGGATCTCTTGGAAAAACAAAAAGGGGGAGAGGTAGGAGAGTCTCCATCAAATAGACTCATGAAAGCTATATATGTAATGAATTTTTTGACCCTGCGAGGGGATTCTATTGTACCGCCTGTGGTACGGCATTTTCAAACAATGCGTGGAGGCCTTCAAAACCTTGACAAGGGATGGAAAGTGTGGGTAAAGAACATCGAGCGCCAACAATGGGAAGGTCCTTTTAAGGTAATAACATGGGGTCGAGGTTATGCTTGTGTTATTACAGATGATGGATCGAGGTGGATTCCGACAAAATGGACAAAACCCTTTGTTGATCCTGATTTGGAGTATAATGGTGACGGTGAACGCGGGAGCACGGACACCACCGTGGAACAGCCACAGCAAGAATGTTTGGGTAACTCTAGCTAAGGCTATTAATCAGACTTCTTTTTGTGTGTCATTGGCGCTACCGGAACAACCTTTCCATACATGTCTGGTAGGCATTCCGTTGGGCGACGGAATAACTGACCTTCAGAATTTTCGCCGGACTATCAATGGCGCCTCCAGGATCCGATGGTATAATGAAATGAGCAACTGTTTGGATAATTGGGACAAATGGGATGATCGGTTGCCGGTTGCTGCCCATGAGCCAGAAGAGCTAAACATTTTAGGGACCGTGGCGTTTCCAATGTGTATATATTTTAAGTTTTCTCAATGGTCAGATATATATGAGATGAATGGGACAGGGGTACAAGATGTGACTCCGGAAAATTTGGTATTCCGGAATGCATCGTGATGGTGTAATGCTACAGTAATGCAGAACAATATAAAACACTAGTGAGAACGGTGCAGCAGGTATTGATTGTTGAAAAACAAAAAGGGGGAATTGTGGGAGTATATCTGGCTGATGCCGGTTACGAGAAGATTGCAGAGGCTTTTGAACAACCATGACCGGATGAGCTTAATTTACAAAGGAATGCGGACAGTTGATAATCAGAAGGAACACAGACGTGTAGTTGCAAAAACTGTGTTGTAAGAGCCAATCACGACGAAGAGGTGGTGTTGCATGCTTTGCAGCTCTTAACGAATTGAATGTTGTTCTTGTTTGCGTGATATTGTATTGTTAACCAATCACATGCTTGGGCTGTGCGCGTGAACACGATTTATGTAACCACACTGTGTATAAATTAAGGAGATAGTGAGTAATAAATCGTCGTTTGTTATAACCTAACAAGCCTCCGTCTGCTGCAATCTCCTCACCTTACAATAATGGCCAGATTTAGTTCTAGCTGAGCTTTTGCCTTTCTGATTTTCTCTCTGTGTGATCCAACAAGATCCCTGTACTCCTCCCAATTTGCCCGCCCTTTCTTCCAGAAGTGATAAACTCTCCTTTTTTTCTTGACTCCTAGCAAAAGCTCCCTGTTCAGCCAGGCCGGTCGTTTTCCTCGGCGGTTTGACTTGCGGCACATGGGAATAGCCTGGTCCTGAGCCATCAAGATTTCCTTCTTAAAGAATGTCCATCCCTCCTGGACCCCTTTGCCCTTCAGGACCGTCTCCCAAGGGACTCTCTCAACCAGTGCCTTGAAGAGGCCAAAGTTTGCCCTCCGAAATTCCATAGTGGTGGTTTTGCTGACCACCTTCCTTGCCTCACCAAGAATTGAAAATTCTATCATTTCATGGTCGCTTAAGCCCAAGATCATAATCATTTCATAAGTCGACATTACCCAGTATAGCAAAATGATAATCCTGATCCTTCTCCCAGAGGTGATAAACATAACCGCAGGGAATACATAGTGCATATAAGAACTTACACAACGCCACCATGTGAACAAATGAACCAACATTGTGACTGGCGACTATTTAAATAATATAAGAAATGCATATAACAAATTTTTTTAAACATGCTCTGGCCAGATCTGTTGTTATCTCAACCCTTCTGCCCCATGTTGGGTGCTGAAAAGGACTGTCATGGTTTCAGCCGATCCAGTAACAAAGGACCACGCAGCGACTCGCTCACTCCTGCCCGCCCCCCTCCAGTGGGATGGGGAGGAGAATCAGAAAGGAGAAAGGAAAAAAAACCAGAACCTCGAGGGTTGAGATAAGGGCAGTTTACTGAGACAACACAAAAAGAGAAGTTACAACAACAACAACGGTACTAACAAAAGAATATACAAAAGGAGTGATGCACAGTGCAACTGCTCACCACCCGGAATCCGACGCTCCGCCACTTCCCCCACCGAAAGACAAGGGCTCCCCCCATCCCGCTCCCCATTTATATACTGAGCATGATGTCACATGGTATGGAATAGCTCCTTGGCTAGTTCAGGTGTATTGGGTTTTGTTACGGATGCATGACTAACCAAATGCAATAGGTGTTAAGACTCAGATTTATTCTTCAGCAAAAGTTAGTTAGAAGTCCGGTAACATTTTATAAAACCACAGGCTCAATGATGTAAAGAGAATTAATACTACACGGCCGACTTAAGAATCCCCAAGATTTAAAGTGATGGCTCAAAACGCGCATATCACTCACCTAAAAGCTGAGGGCTCTCTCCCTCGAGGAGTTACCTCGGGCGGTGCCCCGACCCGAGGGGGAGTCCCCGACTGCAGACCCGCTGCTCCGAGGAGGACTGCCCACATGTCCTCTGGCGGGACCCCGTTTATACCCCTGTCGAATCTGACCTGTGGTCATTTAATTCTATTGGCTAGGAGGGTCACCTCTGTGTACCTGGCGCATCTCGATTGGCCAGTTCAAATTTCAACCTGCAGCCTCCAGGGTTTCCTTCCCCTTCTCCCTTCCTGGAGAAGTTTTGTTTCCTGCTGGCAGGATGGGGGTGGGGAATGTACTGCCACAGGTTTGTGTGGCAAGGTTTTGTTAGCGGGGGGGTTGCAGGGGTGGCTTCTGTAAGAAGCTGCTGGAAGCTTCCCCTACGTCCGACAGAGCCAATACCAGCCGGCTCTAAGACGGACCTGCCGCTGGCCAAAGCCGAGTCAATCAGCGATAGTGGTAGCGCCTCTGTGATAACATATTTAAGAAGGAAAAAATGTTGCAGGGGGCACAGAAGTGGCAGCCACAGAGAAGAGGGAGAACATGTAAAAGAAACAACCCTGCAGACACCAAGGTCAGTGAAGATGGAGGGTGGAGGTTAACAGCGGATTATCGCGGCCTGAACGAAGTAACACCACCACTGAGTGCTGCTGTACCAGACATGTTAGAGCTCCAATATGAACTGGCATCAAAGGCAGCCACGTGGTATGCCACAATTGATATTGCCAATGCGTTGTTCTCCATTCCTTTGGCAGCAGAGTGCAGGCCACAGTTTGCTTTCACGTGGAGAGGTGTCCAATACACCTGGAATCGACTGCCCCAGGGGTGGAAGCACAGCCCTACCATTTGTCATGGACTAATCCAAACTGCACTGGAACAAGGCGATGCCCCTGAACATTTACAATACATAGATGACATCATCGTGTGGGGCAACGAGGCAGAAGAAGTGTTTGAGAAGTGAAAAAGAATAATTCAGATTCTTCTGAAAGCTGGTTTCACCATAAAGAAAAGCAAGGTCAAGGGACCTGCACGGGAGATTCAGTTCTTGGGAATAAAATGGCAGGATGGACGCCGTCATGTGCCTATGGATGTGGATAACAAGATAGCAACTATGTCTCCACCAGCTAACAAGAAAGAAACACAAGCTTTCCTAGGCCTCGTGGGGTTCTGGAGAATGCATATTCCAGGTTATAGTCAGCTTGTGAGCCCTCTCTATCGAGTAACCCGAAAGAAGAACTATTTTGAATGGGGGCCTGAGCAACAACAAGCCTTTGAGCATATCAGACAGGAAATAGCTCGTGCAGTAGCTCTTGGGCCTGTCCGGACAGGACCAGATGTACAAAATGTACTCTACACTGCAGCTGGGGAGCATGGTCTCACCTGGAGCCTCTGGCAGAAAACACCAGGAGAAACCCGAGGTCGACCATTAGGGTTTTGGAGCTGGGGGTACCGAGGATCAGAAGCCCACTACACCCCGACTGAAAAAGAGATACTAGCAGCATATGAGGGGGTTCGAGCCGCTTCAGAAGTTGTTGGTACAGAAGCATATCTCCTCTCGGCACCACGATTGCCCGTGCTACACTGGATGTTCAAAGGAAACATCCCCTCTACACATCGTGCAACCAGCGCTACATGGAGTAAGTGGATAGCATTGATCATGCAACGAGCTCGACTGGGGAAATCCAACCGCCCGGGAATTCTGGAAGAAATCATGGACTGGCCAGAAGGCAGAGATTTTGGAGCATTGCCTGGGGAGGTGGCTCGTGCCCAAGAGGCACCACCATATAATGAGTTATCAGAAGACGAAAGGCGTTATGCTTTGTTTACTGATGGATCCTGTCGTGTGGTAGGGAACTATCGGAAGTGGAAAGCTGCTGTGTGGAGTCCCACACGACAAGTCGTTGAGGCCACTGAAGGAGAAGGCGAGTCAAGTCAGTTTGCAGAAGTGAAAGCCATCTAACTAGCCCTAGATATTGCTGAATGAGAAAAGTGGCCGGTACTCTATCTCTATACTGACTCCTGGATGGTGGCTAATGCCCTATGGGGGTGGCTACAGCAGTGGAAGAAGACCAATTGGCAGCGCAGGGGTAAACCCATCTGGGCAGCTGCATTGTGGCAGGACATTGCTGCCCGTGTAGAACACATGGCTCTAAAGGTACGTCATGTAGATGCTCACATGCCCAAAAGCTGTGACACTAAAGAACATCGAAATAATGAACAGGTAGACAAGGCTGCCAAAATTGAACTAGCTCAGGTGGACCTGGACTGGGAGCGTAAGAGTGAGCTATTTGTAGCTCGATGGGCCCACAAAACATCGGGACATCTAGGGAGAGATGCAACATATAGATGGGCTCGTGATCGAGGGGTGGACCTGACCATGGAGGCTATCACACAGGTCACTCACGAATGTAAAACATGTGCTGCAATCAAGCGAGCCACCAGAGTAAAGTCTCCCTGGAACAGAGGGCGGTGGCTGGGTTTTCGATATGGCGAGGCCTGGCAAATTGACTACATTGGACCACTGCCACAAACACGCCAAGGCAAGCGCTACATACTCACGATGGTGGAAGCAACTACTGGTCGGCTAGAAACATATCCTGTAAAGCATGCCACTGCCCAAAACACCATCTTAGGCCTCGAAAGGCAAATTTTATGGCGACACGGTACCCCAGAAAGAATTGAATCAGACAATGGGACTTATTTCCAAAATAACCTCATAAGCTCCTGGGCAAAGAAACACGGCATTGAGTGGGTGTACCACATCCCCTATCACCCGCAAGCATCTGGAAAAATTGAGAGATAAAATGGACTGTTAAAGACTATGTTGAGAGCGCTGGGCAATGGGGCATGGAAGCATTGGGATACACATTTAGCAGAAGCCACTTGGCTAGTTAACACCAGAGGATCTGCTAACCGTCCTGGTCCTGCCCAAACAAAACCCCTACATACTGTGGGAGGAGATAAGGTCCCTGTAGTGCACATGGGGAAGTGGCCGGGGAAGGCGGTGTGGATTTCTCCTCCCATGAGAACAGGCAAACCCATTTGTGGGATTGTCTTTGCTCAAGGACCTGAGTGTACTTGGTGGTGTCACGACCCAGACTGGACAGACCAGGGAGTCGTGTTTAATTCGAAATTCCCTCGGGCTAAATTAAGGTGAAACGCCACCAAACAATCAGTTAAAGATTTTATTTATGACAGAAGCAAACTGAACTGGGGAGGCGTGGTAGTAGGTGGCAGGGTTTCTCACAACAGGAATTGGCATAAGACTACTTCTGTAAACCATGTAACCCAGGGTAACCATATACATCAATTCAGGGAATAAGGAGATCCCTTCCGTTGAGTCACGAGGTTCAGAGCAGACCCCCTTGCTTTCTAGACTCCTCCTCAGAGAAGGGCCTAGGGGCGGCTGGATCCACTCTTAGTCTCAGACTTGGTCAATGGTTTATGTCTTGAAATGGCTGAGGTGTAGGGATTGTGGAAAAGGAAAAGGAAAGAGAGAAGAAGACAGAGAGAGAAAAAGGAAGAGAGAAAGATTTCACCGGTCCTGGGTCCAGCGTTGGTTCAGTCAGCCGAGGGGTCCAGTCAGCTGAGGGGTCCAGTTCCGGTGGGCTTGTGCACCCGGGGCTTCAGTTTGTGTCCTTTTATCATCCTTGCCCCTCCTTTGGGTGGGCACCCAAACTGGTCAGGTTAATGAGCAGTTTGCGAGCCTTTGGGCTTGGTGGTCATTTGTGGAGTAACTTCTCCTTCCCTGCAGACGTGGCCATTGTTTGATCTTTGTATCAGAACAGCTTATCAGAACAGGGAGCTGCACACCCTCCAGCACACCCTCCCCCTCCTGTTGCTGATGTCTGAGCTGATGGGCTTTCCACCTTGGTCCCTTGCTGTGCAGGGTTTGTCTTTAAGCAGAACTTGCCCCACCACAATGTTTGAGACATTAACTCTTTCAGTCTCTCACAGGTGGGTAATGCGGAAGGATGGGGAGACCCAGTGTGTGCCTCAAGGACATTTAACCTTGGGGGAAAAATAATCTGTGATGTGAGTTGTATGTTGTAGGAAGTAATGTAGCAGGAATGACCTGAACTTCGCAAGGAACCAGACAAGTGCAACGGTGACCCAAACCAAGCCGGTATTGGTGCCCAACAATCAGACATACTGCTTCTCCTGTCCTGACCGCTCATCTTGACGGATGGGGCCCAAGTCATAACCTGTGTGTGAACATCTGGAGGAGTGGAAGAAGCCCATGGAATATCTATCTGTTAAAGGACAGGGGATAGTAGTTAATAAGAATGTATAAATCTCTATGTTGGGTATAAAAGTGGTTTAAGTACGTAGTTTCAGTTGTAAGTGTTGGTAAGAAGGGATTTCGGTAATGAGAATTAAATACAATGGCGTGGTTAGAAGATATATGTGTATTAAATTATGTGGGACCTGAGCATGACGCAAATGGTATGGAATAAGGGGTGGAGCTTGTGTTGGGTCTGGCTGAGATGGAGTTAATTCTCCCCATAGCAGCCCTTGTAGTGCTGTGCTCTGCATCAGTAGCTAGAAAGGTGTTGATAACACACCAGTGTTTTGGCTACTGCTGAGCAGTGCTGGCACAGCATCAAGGCTGTCTCTCCAACATTTTTGCCCCCCCTCAACGGCAGGCTGGGGCTGGGCAAGATCTTGGGAGGGGACATAGCCAGGACAGCTGACCTAAACTAACCAAACGGATATTCCATACCATATGACGTCAGCTCAGCTATAAAAGCTAAGTAAAGGGAGACAGAAGGGGGGCATTTTTGTCTTCCGGAGCAACCACTACGCGTACTGAAGCCCTGCTTCCCAGGAAGTGGCTAGACATCGCCTGCTGATGGGAAGTAGAGAATAACATCATTTGTTTTTCTTTGCTTTCGGGCACGACCTTTGCTTTCACTTTATTAAACTGTCCTTATCTTGACCCACGAGCCTTTTGTTATATTTTCTCCCCCCTGTCCAGCTGAGGAGGGGGAGTGATAGAGCAGCTTTGGTGGGCACCTGGCACCCAGCCAGGGTCAACCTACCACAGTCCCTCTTTTTTCCTTCTGCTTTCCTTGGTCAGTTATGGCTTTTTGGAATGTGTTGTGGAGTGAGGAAGCAGGCTGCTTTTTCTTGGTCACTTCTGGGCCACCTATGCTAACCTTCTTTTCACCACCCCAAAGATCACATTCGTTGGGATTGACCTAAAGTTGTTATGAAAAAGGTTTTATCTGCCTGGTCAGCTTCTGCTTTTAAGTCAAATACTTTGCTGCTCCAGTAGCAGATGAGATTCAGGAATGAATCTGACTGAGCCCTTCATCCTGTGAGAGGATGCATGCAGATGCCCATGCAGAGCCCAAAGGCAAACAGTGAGGTCTCAGAGACACACATCCACCCACACTGCTGCTCCTAGAGTAGGTTTAGGGCCACGAAGGTTATCAGATGTCCTCACTTCATTGTCTGAACTGAGAGAAGACCAAATAGTAAAATAAAAGGAAAGTGATAAAAGTTACAGATAAGTATAATTGAAAGCATTTTTTTAAACTTTTTAAAAACAGGGATTTCAACCTGTCAATTCAGCATCCCTTAAAGATTCTCTGACAGACTGGGGACATCTCAAGTGCATTAAAATCTGCCCTGGAAGGGAAGTGTCACACGCTGTAACAGTGACAAAATGGCATGACATAATGATGTCCAAAGACCTTTGTAGTCTCACAGGGATGCAGCAGTACAGTGACACAGTGTGGGGTGCTGCAGCTTTGGGACACACTGGTTTGCCTGAGTAGGGTGGCAATGCATAGAAGTGCCACAGAACATGCAAAGTGTCACTGGCAGGGTGATGACATACCTCAGTGCAGGGACAGAGCGATGCAACATGATGTAACCACACAGCAAGCAGTGCCAAGGAGGGGCTGTGCTGAGCCCCCATGTCCCACCCAGCCCTGCAGGGTTACAGCTCTGCGGGGCACCCTGGAGGGAAATGAGCTGGGCTACCCATGGTGATGTAACATGTGGTGGTGCTGGGAATGGTGATTGTGGAATGATTGCTGGAGGTGACTCATTGATATGTTCCCTCCCAGCCTCTTAAGGGAAGGTAAACCTCCAGGGTGGAATGGAGTGGATATACACGAAATCTGTTCCATAATAATCCCCTAAGCAACATAACCTGCAACCTTAGATGTTAGCAACACCAGGGGAGCTTGGTATGCTGACTCTGAGAGAAACAACACAGAGGGTGGAGCAGAGTGGAGACACCATGGCCAGGCTCTGTGATATCACTGCAGGGATGGGGAACTGGAACTACTGGAACAAGAATGGAAGGTCCCTGCATTGAATCCACTGAAGCAAGGAGGTGAAACAATGGGGTTCTGTCAATGCTATGGCCTTACTTCTGATTTATATCATAAGTGCCCAGTTCTGGAGTAGTGACATGCAAAATCATGTCCTCTGGGTGAACTTTGCTCATTATAATCTCATTATAATACCAAAACACACCTCCATCCCCAAAACTACCCACCTTCAAGTGCGACCACCCCTCACTGAGCATGCGCTCTGAATTTTTTCCAGCATGTAACTTTAAAAGCAAAGCGAGAGAACTTTATACCAATCAAAGTAAAGGTACGTATGACTAGAGTCACTCAAGCTCCACCTAAAAAATAAGAAAATATAAAAGGGCTTAAGAGAGGAGGAATGCTAGGGAAGATACCATCATAGACAAGTCAGGAGGACATTGCTGACTTCTGGGATCAGTTGACGGGCTGAACCTCTCTTCCCCCCCATAGGGATGCCTATTGGGTAAGATTCGAACCCTCGGTCATACCGAGTGCTTCCTCGGGAAACTTAGAAATCTCTATAGAGTTTTTTCCATAATTTAGTGTGCTTGTAGTCGACTGTATTATTATTTGCACGTGCTTTTCAGACAGTGTATTTATCACCGACAATCCAAAAGAACCTGTACTCCTGTTGCTTTAATAAACTGTACTGTTCATTAATCTAGCTGTGATAGTTCATTGAACACGACCAAACTCCTTAATTCTGGCCATGATAGTTCGTTGAACGTGACTAAATTGAAAGTACAGTGCGCTATTAGTGCATCCGTAATCGTGATAATCCAATATATTGAACATGACCGGACTTATAGTGCTGAATTGTGCATCACTCAGAATCTAAGTCTAGCTGCCCCCAGCCCCTCTGATATCTGAGGACAAGCTGGAATGCAAGGGGGTTTATTTTCTGCCAAACTTCTTTACGCTTTAACGCAACAAGCCCTATAGCCAGTGATGATCAGATACAATAAGGATATGCTCAATTGAAAAATATCAGAGGTCCTGATGGGCAAGATATTATCGCACCTATCAATGGTTGTGTGCAGCAGTTTTAATCTAGCCGTGATAGTTTATTAACGTGACCAAACTCCCTAAGTCTCATAATTCTAGTGCGTTGAACACAGCTAAGCTGAGAGTGCAGTACGCTATTAGTGCATCCGTCATCGTGATAGTTTAACATATTGAACGCAACCGGACTTATAACGTTGAATTGGACATCACTCAGAATTTAAACCTAGCTGCCCCCAGCCCCTCTGATACCTGAGGACAAGCTGGAATGCAAGGGGATTTATTTTCTGCCAAACTTCTTTACCCTTTAATTCAACAGTGATGTCATTGTGGGCCTGGTGTCACACTAGTGACACTGTGGCACCCACCCAGAGCAGGAGCTGAGGGCGGCAGAGACAGAGTGGGGCCACAGAGCAACGCTCCCTCGTGTGAACCGCTATCCCCCCGCAGCACGAGGCACTTCAGTGACGCCATTCGGGAGTGACGTCACGGCGCCAGGAGTGACGTCACCACGGCGCTATCACACGGGAGCACAGCGCTGCGCCGCCCTGCTACGATGCCCGCTCGGGACAGACCCTTACCTGCCGGTGCCTGTCGCCCACCTTGGCTGACATGGCGGCTGCCGCAGCGGCTCCCCGCCACCAGCCGCTCCTCACTACAACCCCGCACCCTCCCAGCCAATCACCGGCCGGAAGTTGATTGTGGCAACCATGGCAACGCGCCGAAAGTGGCGTGCGGCCAATCCGGCCGCAGAACGCCGTCAGCGCTGGCTATTCCTTCCCCCCCTACCTCCCCTCGAGGGAGGGAATGGTACGTTTCCGTGGCAGTGAGGCAAGGGCTGCGACGAATCGAGCATCCGGGCCCCGGAATTATTGCCATAGGCCCTCCCCTCCCATACGTAATGTAGGTCGGGGCGGTAACGGCTGAGCCCGGAAGTGGTGCGGCTGAGTCACTTCGGCGGTGACGAGAAGGCAGAACCTGCGGTGGCGTCGTTGTCTTTCGGCGTTTGAGGAGTTTTCCTGCGTTCGCTTTTCTTCCCGCCTTGCCTCCACTATCATGATGGAGGAGATAGACCGGTTCCAGGTGCCTGCCGTTCGCGCCGAGATGCAGCTGCTGGTGAGGGGCGGGTGGGGCTGCGCTGTCCCCGAGAGCCGCCGCCTCGTCAGGGGGCTGGAGGGGGGGGTGTTCGGTACTGCGGGGGCGGCGGCAGCGCTGAGGTCGGACCCACGCGCCGTGATCGTTATGTAATGGCCGTCCCCTCAGTGTCCCCAGCGGGGCTGTGACCAGCGGCGGCTGCTGTGTCATCTCGGGGCGCCCGTGGTCACGGCTGTCCGCCTGGGTCTTCCGTCCTACTCTTCTCCTCTCCCGGCATCTCCCTGGGTGCTGTCGGTGGCAACGGCAGAAGCCGCCCGTGGGGAGGGCGGGGGCAGGCGGGCGGCAGCGGCTCTGCTCCTGTCTCGGTTGAAACGTCGCTTCTCCAAACGCAGCGGCGTTCCGGAGCGCCCTGGCCTGGCTGGCGCATGGGGCGGGTGTTTCCCGCCGTCTCGGCCGATGGGCTCCAGCGCCGGGGAGGGGAGTGCTCCGGGGGGTGGGGAGAGGCGGTAAGACTGAGGAGCCCGTCCGGGGAAGGACGGGCAGCCAGATCATCTGAGCAGCTGGAGGTGCAGAGGACTGGTGGGGTTTTAGTTGACTCTTACAATATACATTAGATCTGGGGGAAGAATTAGGCGGTGTTTGTGCGCTGTCCGCTCTGAGAGGAGCTCCCCAGGGGCGGGATACCTGCACGGGATGGGTGTTAAATACGTGTCTGGCGTGAGTTGTGGTATGAAGCTGCAGGATGCTCTCTGTGGCTGATTTTATAGCCGTTGCTCTTAGTGCAAAACTGCTATTAGATACTCGTTGTGTGAAAAATCCAGGTGTTTTGCAAAGAAATATCTCTGTCAAATTACAGTTTTGCTCACATAAAATTCTTTATGTAAAAAAGCAATCTGTGAGGCGTTGTGTTTTGTTTTTGTTTTTTTTTTTTTCCCCATGCCAGGGCATGTGTTTTTCATTTCAGGATGTTTTTTCACTTCATAGACACATAGAGCTCTGAAGAAGTTGACATAATGGTTGCACTACTACATGGGATCCTGGGGAATCTTGCCAGAGAAGGAAGTATACAGGTTTGTGGGACTTTGTGGCTGCATAAATGGGCAGGTACAATGGTCCTGGGCTCTTGGTAGCTTCTGAAATGACACTTGTGAAGGAAGGCCAGCTGGCTGGCAGCCATGGGAAATGCTAGATCATCACCAAGTAGTCCAAGACTTCTTATGAGCGTGTAGCTGCTTTGCTTTGATGTTACAGGCTTGCTTGTGTGTGTTGTGCCCCAGCTGCATTCTGCAGAACACTTGAATGTGTTTATCTGTTTGTTTCCCATCTGGGAAAGGTTCCCTTGCGTGTTCCTCTCTGCTTACTCCAGTCTGCCTCATTCTCCGCTTGAAGGTGCATTGTTACATGTAACCTGGGACCTGTTGAAATACAGTTCACCTTGGCATTAAAGTGAAAGCTGGGTAATGGGCTGACTCACTCAAGATGTTGATTCCCTTTGGCACCTGGAGTAAGCAAATTCCATCTCGACATCTGATTGTGTGAAATTATGATATGAAATATTTGGAGAAGTGGAAAGAACTTTAATGAAATACTTGTACAGATCCTTTTGATAGCAGGTGAGGATAGGTTATTGGCAGGTTCATGTTAGCACTGAAGATACTACTGAGATTTCCAGTATATCAAACTGTACGTTATTTAGAGTTGATGTACCAATCCTTGGTTTCTTGTTGCAGCTAGTGTTTGCAAAAAGTTGAGAACAAAATAATTGTCTTGTGAACAGAAAGACTCTCCTATGAAGGTCTACAAACTCAAATTAGCCCTCAGTTGCAAGAAAACCATTTTTCTTATGGTGGGAGTGTTGAAAAATTGTGAAAATATTTTTAGCTTGGTGGTGGTTGTTTGGGTTTTTTTAAGCTTCTAACCTTTGTGGTGGGGAAGAAAACTGTCCATAAAAGCTGATGTAGACTTGTTGCATGCCCTACTTGTTGTGTGTGGTGTTTTTTGTGTGTGTTTTGTTTTTTTTTTGGTTTTTTTTTTTTTTTTTTTTTTTTGTCAAGCAGAGGCAGCAGACATGACAAGGCTGGCCCTCTTTATTCATGTTGAGGGTGGTAGGCACGGTAGTGAGATTAGCAAGTTTGGAAAAGCTGTTGGCAGACAAAAAAAATACACGTAAGTATTTTCTAGAAACCCCATGATAATAGCAGAGGAGTGGAATTGGCACGTGCATGCACATTTGCATGGCCATGAAGTGACCAGAACCTGAAGAGGCTGTCTGGTCCAGCCCTGCTGTCGCAGGGTAGGATGGTATATTATGTAGCTGTGATGGTAACCTTAGGAAGTAGGTTTCCTTCCCCTCTTCAGCAGCCAAGAATTAGGAAATTTTCACAAAGAGATTTAACACTTGCATTAAAAGAATACTCTGAACCTTTGCTTTGGAGTTTCAGTTGATTTTTAACTAATGGAGTTCATAGTGAAACCTTGTGTATGTGAGGGGCTGTTGCTATGACTGGATGTGTGGGATTCTTCCATGTGCCTGGAAATGCTGGCATTGGGCTCATAAGTGGGACAGAACAAGTCTGGTACAACATTTCCAGTGGTTTTGTCTGCTTTGTAGCTTCTGGTCTGTGTCTTGCAAGTAGGGACTGGATGCTTGCAAGAATCCTTGCAGTTCAGAAGCCGGTTAGGGTTTATCATAGTAGTTTGCTTGGGTAACACAATTCTGCCCAATACTGCTGCTTTGTTCTATTACAGTTACCATTTGTCCCTTCCCTCTCCCCCCATCCCACGCTTTTAAGTATAGAATAACCTTAGCATCTTGGGACTTCCCCCCCCCCCCCCCCTTCCCAGTGTAAAAGCTTTCAGTTCCACACAGTCTCAGGGACAGATGGGTCATCCAATGTTGAAGGCCAAAGGAGTCTGGCAGTGTTTTCCCCATCCAAAGGGCTGAGGTAGAAGTTTTGTTTTCCAGGTGTTAACCTGAGAGCTGTTGTGAACTGCCACTAAAGCTATCAAAAACTGTTTTGAAACATGATCCCCTGCTGAAAGCAAATAGAGAAGAGAAGGTCCCTTGCCTGGTCTGAAGTGCGTACACTATAAGAAATGTTTTTTCATCTTGTTTAGGCTGGAGGGTGTCCTAGGAGAGCACTATTCCCTCTGAGTCTGGCCAGTACCTGGCAGTGCGAGAAGGGTCCTGAAGTGAGGTTTGTGAAGCTAGCCTTTTCTCGAAATCCTTAAAACCTTTGTGTTCTTGACCAGCATGCATGCTTTTGAATGTCCTGTTCATCTGCATAGATAAAGTGTCATCTTAGCTTTTGATGTCTTCATGCTGAACTCCAGGATAACTGCTGGAGATCTGCCTAGAAACCATCTGACAGACAGGCCTGCTGATCTGCTAATCTTCAAAATTAAGAGATAGTTATGGCTGTTAAATGCTGAAGGGAAGCCATTCTCAGAAGCTGGTCTGAAGCCTTTCTGAGCCCCTTAGCCTCCAAACCTGCCACTGATACTGGCACTATTGATCAGCTGTCTGAAATCCTCCTGAGCCTGTGTCTCTAGCATACACCAAGCACTGGCTGGTATATGATGGCAAACTGACAGATGACGGTGTTGGATCACATGTTGCTCCCATACACTGATGCAGGCAGTTTCTGTTCTTGGCACAAAAATGGAAGTAGAGTAAAAGTGCTCTTGCCCGCATGGCACCAGTAAAACTTTTCCTAAGAAAAAGCACCTGTCAAAGTGCATCAGCTTCAGAGGAGCTTTGCCACAAACTCCTGAGGCTTTGGCTTGCTTTTTGAAAGTGGCAGGTGTAACACAGTATTTTAGTTTCCTAATTCTCTGCCCATGTGAAAAGTGGGAGCACTTTCTGGAGAAATTGGGTTAATGGTTCTTGTATCTTGTTCTGAAGCATTGTGGCCAGGCTGGTTCCTTGCAGATGTTTGCCAGGCTGTGGGACCTTGGGCTAGTAGCTCTAGTTGTGATGGCTACAGCCAACCTAAGGATTTTGTTTAGCCACATCCTACAGTGAGGTGGTTGGCTTTCTAGCTGAGATGCCAAATCTACGCTGGTCCTGGAGGTGTAAAATTTCCAGAAACTCTGAAGATACAGAAGATGCATTTCTATACAGCTTTTTTTTTTTTTTTTTTTGAACATGAGAAAAGAAAAAAACAGAAAAGAAAAAAACTAGATTATCTACTAGATGCTTAGTTTTTAAAAAATGAACTATCATTTTAGTCATTGGACAGTATGAGTGTTCAGCATGCTTAAAATCTGCATTCTTTATTTTTGGAAAATACTGACTGTCTCATCCTAGGGAAGTTGCACTATGTGTTAAGATCTTTGTTTTGTCTGATGCATTCCTAAAATAGGGAAAAACCTGAAAACAGAAAAGCAAGAGTAACTAAGAAGCAAAAAGAAAGGTTATACCTGTAGGCCTTAGAGTATGTTAATATAACATTAGGTCTCTAGTGTAGATACACAAGAAACTCATCTTTCTAGAAGGAAAATGCTTCTAAAATGAAAATGTCATCCCTATGTATATTCACGGTAATGTAGCCCAGGGGTTACGCAGCTATATGTTTTGTAAATGCCTACAGTACATGAGACTTGTAATGTCGCAGTACTATGGGTTCTGAAATTGAACTAATTCAGATAGTGCTGCTTTTAGTTATACAGCCTGTTTTGATGTGCTGCTGTGTCACTTATAGCAGTAACCTAAAAATAACCTCCCTGCATACTTCAGTTCTGTCATTGGGGTTGTCTTGTCCCTCCCCTGCCCTGTATCAGGCCTTAAGTGCAGAGGGACAGGAGCATTTTTATTATCCCCCCAGGCCGGGGAGAAATTCCAGCACAGGCTCTGAATGGCTGTGGTGAGGGATGGGGCTGCTGTTGCTAGAGTATGACTTGTCAGGACACAGGAGAGTGTTCTGGCTGGCACTGTCTATGCAGGCATGCTGTTTCTTCTTCTTCTCCACTTCTTTGCACAAAATCTTATATGTAGTTGCTCTGTCAGTATGTTTAGAAATCTCTTCTTGAGTGAAGAAAGGTGTTTAAAAAGGGGCACTGAACTCTATGAAGACTTAAACCTGCACAGTCTCCTCTTGGGATTCTTCCATAACTCCCAGGAGCTTGTTATCTGTAGCTTGATATTAATATCTACTCAGACACCAACTTCTGCTACACAAATAGCCATATATTCTCTCTGCCAGTAGATAGTGGCAGGTCTGTAAGGAGTCAGACAAGATGAGTGAAATGCTAGGGTGAGAGAGGAGAACAACATGTGCCTTTTAATTCTGAAAGCTTTCATTCAAGGAAAGCCCTCAGTTTACCCACAGGGACTGTAAGGTATATGTGGCCTCTCAGGAGTTGCATCTTCCTTGCTGTGAAATTGAAGACTGAACCTGATACGAAAAGAGGAGGCAACCCCATCACTGATTTGATCTGTGGAGCAGGAGATTAAGAGGGTAGCTGGCTAACAGCAGGACTGGGAGTCAGTCAGTCATGATGATGTACCTGTTTTTTTCCAGACATTTTAAGACCTTGGCTGGAGTAGTTGTCTTTCAGCTTCTAGACAGATCAATTATCTGTCACTTTCCACAGACAGTCTGTAGAAATGCATCTCCACTTTCCCCTCACTTGCACATGCCATGCATATTCTGTGAAGTCTTGTGCCATTTTGAATATAAGGTCCCTGTGAGGTTATTCTGTGTCTGTCAGTGTAAAATTTAGATTGTAGTGATGCAGCTGCTTGCAACTAGTAAATCCATCAGTTCCAGCTCTAACCCTGCGTGGCCTCCCTGACTGTTGTTACTCATTCTGAGGTTTAAAGTATAATCTTGTACAATGGATCAGTGTCCATTTTGGAATATGTAATAGAAAGCAAGCATTTGCTTCTCTGCTTTGACTGAGGATAGCAAGTTGGAGAGAATGAAATTCTAGGTGGAAATTTTCTTCAGTTTCAAAGAGTACCTGCTTTTGGACCTATCCACCGTTGATTCACAGGATAACAAAGTTTATCGCTTCTCTGGGAAGAGATGTTCTTGTCAATACATGCCGAGTATACTGGCTATATCCCAACTGCTTTTACTAAGTGAGTTGCAAAGCCCTCTTAGTTAGGGACTGAGAAAAGTTTGTTATTTTCAGTAGTAAAGCTGAAGGGGGGGGAAATGATGTCTGTCTGTTCACTAAGTTTGCCACAGGCATCAGAAGAGCTTTTGAGCTGGGATGAGATGGCCTGCTTTGGTGGTAGCCTCTCCTGCTTCTTGCTTTCAAACAGATCTCCCTTATGATTGGCCAGTAGATGATCTTTTTTCCTGGTGGACTGAGTATCTTTAGCTTCCTTAAATGCAATTATTTTTGTGTCTTCATCAGTTCTTCATTTCACTCCTACACACAGTTGTCTAAGGTAACTTGATGTTTCATGTTTCTGTCTGTAAGTTTGAGAATACCATCACAGAGGTAAAGTACTGCGACTTCCTTTTTTCCCTCAAAGTGAGAAAGTGTTCCAGTCCTCAGAAGAACGCACTGGCAGTGCCTTGCAGTATTTAAAAGGACTTGTTGGTTAGACCCATGTTTGTAAAAATGAAAGAGATTCATTTATGCTTGGCTTGCCTAAGCTCTTTTGCTAACGTTGCTTAAATCATGTCCCCAGACAGTGAACTGTTGGTTTGACTCTTTGGCTGATGTACCAGTCTTACACCAGACTTTGTAGTGATGGGACAAGGGAAGCAGATGAGACTTGCCATGTTTTGAGCCATGCTAGTTCTAGGAAAGTAACTTCTTGGAGCATGTCAGAGCATGTAGGTCTAATATGTTAGAGATGAGGAGGTAGGGCGATTCAAATCCACTCTTGCTCGGCCTCCCAGTTCTGCTGAATTGCTAGCCGAGTTCGTGACTGAAATGATTATTGCTGCCTTGCTCTGAAGTGGTGTGAGATGTTCTTTAAGGTCATCATATCTTTAAAAAAAAAAAAAAAAAAAAAAAAATTACTGAGAGTCCAGTAAACCCAGTCTGATGTTCAAAGTGGTCTTGACATTGAGAGACCGTCAAACAAACAAAATGCACAGTGCTGATATTCATTTATTCAGAAAACATTTGAATTCTGTATGAGTAGAGCAGTCCTATAAGTCAAGTCCTAATGTTTGTGGCCATGGTTAGAAATCTCTGAGTATAAAGGCTTTCACCTGCAGTAGTTAATGCAGTAGAGGAATGTACTACTTCAGTACTCATAGGGTTTATCCTCATTGGTAGTGACTCGATTGTGGGGCTTAACTTTTAATCTGAAACTTGTTTTGTGGTCGGTTGTTGCAAGTAGCTTAAGGTGTGGTAGAAGACAAATATCTGAAGTCTGCAGAACCTGAACATCCCAGGAGCTGTTTGAGCAGACTGACCTTCTGAGAAATGGGAGAGAAAGGGAGAGGTGTCTGCATTGCACAGAGTGCATGTTGTTAATTGTTTTTTCTTCTCAAACAGGAATGTTCCTGACAAACAGTGGCATTGTAAAGCTTTTGTCTGGCTGGATCTTGTGACTGACCCTTCTAAAAACAATACGCTCCTTTTGTATGTGTTGTGGTTTAACCCCAACCAGCAACTAAGCACCATGCAGCTGCTCACTCCCTCCCCCCCCACCCAGTGGGATGGGGGAGAGAATCTGAAGGAAAAAGGTAAAACTTGTGGGTTGAGATAAGAACAGTTTAACAGAACAGAAAGGAAGAAACTAATAATGATAATGGTAACAATAATAAAATGACAATAATAATAAAAAAAGGATTGGAATATACAAGTGATGCACAATGCAATTGCTCACCACCTGCTGCTGACTGATGCCCAGTTAGTCCCTGAGCAGTGATTTCCCCCACCCCCACTTGCTCCAGTTTATATACTAGATGTGACATCACATGGTATGGAATACCCCGTTGGCCAGTTTGGGTCAGCTGCCGTGGCTGTGTCCCCTCCCAACTTCTTGTGCCCCTCCAACCTTCTTGCTGGCTGGGCATGAGAAGCTGAAAAATCCTTGACTTTAGACTAAACATTACTTAGCAACAACTGAAAACATCAGTGTTATCAACATTCTTCTCATACTGAACTCAAAACATAGCACTGTACCAGCTACTAGGAAGACAATTAACTCTATCCCAGCTGAAACCAGAGCAGTATCCACCATTCTATACCATTGACGTCATGCTCAGTTCCCATACCTTCAGTTATATCCTGGTCAATCATCATCACCTTTTTTGTCCTTTGAGATATATAGATATATACACACACACACACACACACAGATATCATTCCTTTAGTTTATGGGTCATGTTTATAAAATGTTCGTTGAGTTCATTTAGTTCCTGACTCTGGGCTCTATCTGTCATACCAATCTTTCTGGGCAGGAGGGATGATGCAAAGTCCTCTCAGTGGGCAGAGCAGGATTGGGCTTCAGTGCAGTGTGACGAGCAGGTGATATTGGACGCAGCAGGAGGATGGTGTGCACCGTTGGATTGTTGCATGCTGGAGTCGGTTCTGGTTCCATCACTACTGCGCTTTGCTCAGTTTTATCACAGTTCATTCTTACTCGATTTAAGTGATTCTTACTATAGTACTATGGATGTAGCATATAACAATTATAGTCATGATAACATACAGTAGCAGGGTTATATAGCAACTAATATAATACAATCTAATTCATTGGCTATTCTCACCTAAAATCAAATCCCCTTGAGGCACACATTTGACGTGCCCATCCTTTCACATCACCCACCAAGTGTACCCAGGCCCTTGAGCAAAAGCAATCCCACGAATGGGTTTACCTTTGCCTGAGGCAGGAGTAACGCAGACTGTCTTCCCTAACATATTTTTTTATGTACACTACAGGGACTTTATCCCCTTTTACAGTATGTAAAAGTTCTGACTGGGCAGGGCCACCCCGATGGGCAGATCCTCTGGTGTTGACTAACCAGGTGGCATTTGCTAAATGTGTATCCCAATGTTTGAAGGTTCCACCCCCCAGTGCTCTCAATGTAGTCTTTAACAGTCCATTGTATTGTTCGATTTTTCCCAGAGGCTGGTGCATGATAGGGGGTGTGATATACCCACTCAATGCCATGCTCTTTGGCCCAGGTGTCTATGAGGTTGTTTTGGAAATGAGTCCCATTGTCTGACTTGATTCTTTCTGGGGTGCCATGTTGCCACAAGACTGGCTTTTCAAGGCCCCGGATAGTGTTCTGAGCGGTGGCATGGGGCACAGAATATGTTTCCAGCCACCTGGTGGTTGTTTCCACCGTTGTAAGCACATGGCGCTTGCCTTGGCGAGTTTGTGGGAGTGTGATATAGTCAATCTGCCAGGCCTCCCCATATTTATATTTCAGCCATCGCCCTCCATACCACAGGGGCTTTAACCGCTTGGCTTGCTTAATTGTAGCACGTTTCACATTCATGGATAACCTGTGCGATAGTGTCCATGGTCAAGTCCACCCCTTGATAACAAGCCCATCTATATGTTGCATCTCTTCCCTGATGGCCTGAGGTGTCATGGGACCACTGAGCCATAAATAGCTCACCCTTGTGTTGCCAGTCCAGGTCCACCTGAGCCACTTCAATCTTGGCAGCCTGATCCACCTGTTGGTTGTTTTGATGTTCTTCAGTGGCCTGACTCTTGGGTACATGAGCATCTACATGATGTACTTTTACAACCAGATTCTCTAGCCGGGATGCAATATCTTGCCACAGTGCGGCAGCCCAAATGGGTTTACCTCTGCGCTGCCAGTTGCTCTTCTTCCATTGCTGTAGCCACCCCCATAGGGCATTTGCCACCATCCATGAGTCAGTATAGAGATAGAGCACTGGCCACTTTTCTCTTTCAGCAATGTCTAACGCTAGCTGGATGGCTTTCACCTCTGCAAACTGACTCGATTCACCTTCTCCTTCAGCAGTTTCTGCGACTTGTCATATAGGATTCCATACAGCAGCCTTCCACCTCCGATGTTTTCCCACAATGCAACAGGACCCATCAGTGAACAGGGCATATTGCCTCTCGTTTTCTGGCAGTTTATTATACAGTGGGGCCTCTTCAGCACATGTCACCTCCTCCTCTGGCGATATTCTGAAATCTTTCCCTTCTGGCCAGTCTGTGATCACTTCCACAATTCCTGGGAGAATGGGGTTTCCTATGCGAGCCTTGATAGAGAGGGCTTACAATCAGATTGTAATTTGGAATATGCATTCTCCAAAAACCCACAACACCTAAGAAGGCCTGTGTTTCCTTTTTATTAGTCGGTGGAGACATAGTTGCTATTTTGTTGGTCACATCCATTGGGAACTGGCAATGTCCATCTTGCCATTTTATTCCTAAAAACTGGATCTCCTTTGCAGGTCCCTTGACCTTACTTTCTTTTATGGCAAAACCAGCTTTCAGAAGGATTTGGATTTTTTTTTTTCTTCCCTTTCTGAAAGACTTCTTCTGCTGTGTTGCCACATACAATGATGTCATCAATGTATTGCAGGTGTTCTGGTGCTTCACCCTTCTCCAGCGCAGTCTGGATGAGGCAAATGCTGGGGCTGTGTTTGCACCCCTGGGGCAGTCGATTCCAGGTGTACTGGACACCCCTCCAAGTAAAGGCAAATTGTGGCTGGCACTCTGCTGCCAGAGGGATTGAGAAGAACACATTAGCAATGTCAATTGTGGCATACCACTTGGCTGCCTTTGACTCTAGTTCGTATTGAAGTTCTAGCATATCCGGCACGGCAGCACTCAGCGGTGGCGTGACTTCATTCAGGGCACAATAGTCAACTGTTAGTCTCCACTCCCTATTAGACGTTAGCACTTGCCATATGGGACTATTAAAGGGTGAGCGTGTTTTTCTGATCGCTCCTTGGCTCTCCAGTTGACGAATCAACTTGTGGATGGGAATCAGGGCATCTCGGTGCGATATTGCTGCCCGTGCACTGTTGTGGTAGCAATTGGCACTTGTTGTTCTTCAACCCTCAGCAACCCCACAACCGCATGATTTTTTTTCCCATCCACATGCATGTGATGCAAATGGAAAATACATCGTCTCTGATGGCCAGAGCAGACCCTCCAGTTGAATACCCCGTATTCAAAGGGCTTCTACAGGCACTGCTCTGTCAGTTGGGGCATGGAAAGGGGTCTCTTCTGATGATCACACAAATGGGACAAAAGTAGTGAAGGTTCACCCCTGCTGGCTTGGCTTGTCCTTTGGAGTAGGGGTCTTGGGTGTGCAGAGAAATGTACAGTACTCCTGTGTTTGTACAGGAACCAGCTTTCTCAGCATAGCTTCCCCTCTGCAACAACAATTCCAGTATTATCTGTGGGACAGCTTTGTTCCAGTGGTAGAATTGATTTAGTATAAGTACAGCCTGGGTCCTCAAAATGCTGTAGCGTCTTTTTAGTTGTAGCACTGAGCCTTAATGGTTGCAAATGTGTATTTATTTTGAAAGCACAAAGGAATGCAAAATACCTGAACCTTGGTTCTTGTGACGGCTGGCTGTGGAGTACAAGAAAGCTGATTATGATATCCCTTCAGACAAGCATGGGGGGTATGTGAACAGGATGGGAATGCGTAATGGGTTTCACAGAATCCACATGATATGAAAACAGCAGGAAAAACTTTATTTCCAAGTTTAGGATTATTAAACTGCAAAGAATCTTGCAGCAAAATTATTATGTAGTCCAGGGAAAGCCTTACCTGTTCCTTTTTTCCCCCTACCAACCTCTTTTGGGTCTGTGGGTCTGTCTAGATCTCTGTAATCTTACTTTCCCTTTATGTACGAAAAAAAATTATGAATAGCAGTCCTGAGAATAATTGTAGGAACAGAATGTTCACAAGCTTTGAAGATGTAGTTCCCCTAGTCCACTGGAGCATGTAAAAGCTGCACTTCACTTTGGGTTGTTGGCAGTTGATAAGCCTAGGAGAAACTGCTAGCTAGTGAATAAATTTCTGTAAATTTGTGTGTGTCAGAAGTTTGATCAAAACCAGAATGTAAATCACTATGCTAGGATAAAAGGGAATGGGTATGGTAAAGGAGTTACAGGAAGTCCCACTCTTGAAAATGTGTTATGAAACATGCGTACTGAGGTTTAACTGGCAGGAATTGTCCCTTTCTATTCTATGAATCATTTCTTCTTCTTCCCCCAGCTTTATATGCTAAGAGCATGATGTCATATGGTATGGAATATCCCTTTGGTCAGTTTGGGTCAGCTGTCCCGGCTGTGTCCCCTCCCAACTTCTTGTGCACCCCCAGCCTACTCACTGGTGGGGTGGTGTGAGAAGCAGAAAAGGCCTTTGAGGAGATTGCAGCAGACGGAGGCTTGTTAGGTTATAACAAACGACGATTTATTACTCACTATCTCCTTAATTTATACACAGTGTGGTTACATAAATCGTGTTCACGCGCACAGCCCAAGCATGTGATTGGTTAACAATACAATATCACGCAAACAAGAACAACATTCAATTCGTTAAGAGCTGCAAAGCATGCAACACCACCTCTTCGTCGTGATTGGCTCTTACAACACAGTTTTTGCAACTACACGTCTGTGTTCCTTCTGATTATCAACTGTCCGCATTCCTTTGTAAATTAAGCTCATCCGGTCATGGTTGTTCAAAAGCCTCTGCAATCTTCTCGTAACCGGCATCAGCCAGATATACTCCCACAATTCCCCCTTTTTGTTTTTCAACAATCAATACCTGCTGCACCGTTCTCACTAGTGTTTTATATTGTTCTGCATTACTGTAGCATTACACCATCACGATGCATTCCGGAATACCAAATTTTCCGGAGTCACATCTTGTACCCCTGTCCCATTCATCTCATATATATCTGACCATTGAGAAAACTTAAAATATATACACATTGGAAACGCCACGGTCCCTAAAATGTTTAGCTCTTCTGGCTCATGGGCAGCAACCGGCAACCGATCATCCCATTTGTCCCAATTATCCAAACAGTTGCTCATTTCATTACACCATCGGATCCTGGAGGCGCCATTGATAGTCCGGCGAAAATTCTGAAGGTCAGTTATTCCGTCGCCCAACGGAATGCCTACCAGACATGTATGGAAAGGTTGTTCCGGTAGCGCCAATGACACACAAAAAGAAGTCTGATTAATAGCCTTAGCTAGAGTTACCCAAACATTCTTGCTGTGGCTGTTCCACGGTGGTGTCCGTGCTCCCGCGTTCACCGTCACCATTATACTCCAAATCAGGATCAACAAAGGGTTTTGTCCATTTTGTCGGAATCCACCTCGATCCATCATCTGTAATAACACAAGCATAACCTCGACCCCATGTTATTACCTTAAAAGGACCTTCCCATTGTTGGCGCTCGATGTTCTTTACCCACACTTTCCATCCCTTGTCAAGGTTTTGAAGGCCTCCACGCATTGTTTGAAAATGCCGTACCACAGGCGGTACAATAGAATCCCCTCGCAGGGTCAAAAAATTCATTACATATATAGCTTTCATGAGTCTATTTGATGGAGACTCTCCTACCTCTCCCCCTTTTTGTTTTTCCAAGAGATCCTTCAAAACCTTGTGTGTACGCTCAATAATCGCTTGGCCCGTGGGAGAATGAGGTATTCCGGTAATGTGTGTAACCCCCCAAGTTTGTAAAAAGGTTTCGGTTCCTTTCGCTATAAAACAAGGCCCATTATCTGTCTTTATTTGAGCTGGTACACCCAATACGGCAAAAGCCTGCCGAAAGTGCGTACGTAGATGACGACTCGTTTCTCCAGTAAGTGCGGTGGCCCAGGTCATCAAAGAATATGTGTCAACAGAAACATGAACATAACACATCCGTCCAAAACTAGAGACATGAGTTACATCAGTTTGCCACACCTGCAATGAATGCAGCCCTCTAGGGTTCACAGCCCCATCACCGTGACCAGACAACTTCTGGCACTCAGCGCAAGATTGGATGATGGCTTTAGCATCAGTTATAGGAATTTGAAATTGCCTAGCCAAAACCTTTGCAGGCTGGTGGAAAAAATTATGTGCACCACGCGCTTGTAATAATTTATTTGGAGGCGGCCCAGCCCAAACGGGGTTAGCCAATAAATCTGCTCGTTTGTTGCCTTCTACGACCCAACCTGGCAAATTGGTGTGACTTCGCACATGCATAATATAATAACTCTTCGTTCGTTGATTCAACAAAAATAACAATAATTTAAATTTTTCAAATAATGCTTTGTTCTCAATTTCTTTTAAATGAGCTCGTCTCAATCGTTTCACTACTCCTACCACATATAGTGAATCTGCAACAATGTTAAGTTTGTCACCCGGCCATCTTTTAAATACTTCGATTACCGCTTGAAGTTCCACCAATTGAGGTGAACCTTCGCAGACAACTATATGATTCTTCCATGTTGAGCCCTCTTTCCAGACATTGACTGCTTTGCCTGTTTTTCCACTGCCATCGGTAAATACAGTGATGCCTTGGGTTGGCAAGTCAGCACACAATTCCCGTTCTTCCAGATGTATGTTTTGCCACAACGTAAACATCTTGCGTGCCAGTAGGTGATTATCTAGTTTTCCGTTAAAATCTGCCAAAGCTATTTGTATTGACAAACTATTCTGCAAACACCATTGCAAATATTCATGTGTTAAAGGAAGTACAATTGCGTGAGGTTCTTGACCACTAATCTCAATGATCCGACGCCTTCCTTTCATGATCAATTCAGAAATCATTTCAATGCGGGAAAGTATAGTCTTGTGGCCCTGGTGAGCTAAAAAAAGCCATTCGATTGCCAATGAATCTGCTTGACTTCCTTTATCAAGTCCCAATTAAACGGCTGCCAAACATTAGGGGCGTTCTGCTGAACAGTGACTGGAAAAGCCACAGGATTTATCCCTTCAGCCATCATTTTCTCATTTACTGTCCTCCATCGTGCCTTTATGGCTTCCCCAGGGGAAGTGTCCTCCTCATATGGAGGGGCAGACGGTACGGTTACAGATCTTTGCGTCAGTGACGGCTTGTTTGTTCGTTGAACACCTTCTTCTCCTTCTTCTTCATCTCCCTCCTTAGAATTTAACCCGTCACTACAAAGCAATTCCGCTGCCTCTGACTCACGTTTTCCAGCAATTGCGGCTGTTACAGGAGCTGACTCACGTTTTTCAGCAATTGCAGCTGTTGCAGCAGCAGCCACCTCCTTTTCCGCCTTCATAGTTTTAAGTGTCTCTAGCACCAACCTCCACGTAGTGGAGATCTTCTATGCTCCTGCATCCCCATGTGATACAAAGTCCCATATCACTTTTCCCATATCTTCCCAATTTTTAACTTCAAAAACCTTCGCAGTCTCTGTGGGGGCTCCATGATCTTTAAGCCATTTTAACATCATACGTAAAGTGTTCAAATCATATTTGATTCCTCTCATAGAGAGGATATGAGAAAGCATACGTACAATAGCCCCTTATTCCGCAGACATTTGGCCTCCCATTTTATATTTACTAGCCGCTCACCTCACTTCACTTGAGCAGGGTGATTAATCTCCCGGGAGAAAGTTGTCCGCTCAGTCCAGCTGGCAAGACGATCGTTCGGCTAGAGTCTCCTCCGGACGCACCATCAATCTTCCTCTTGCGCTTGCTCAGCCCGGTCGGGGTCACCATTTGAGGAGATTGCAGCAGACGGAGGCTTGTTAGGTTATAACAAACGACGATTTATTACTCACTATCTCCTTAATTTATACACAGTGTGGTTACATAAATCGTGTTCACGCGCACAGCCCAAGCATGTGATTGGTTAACAATACAATATCACGCGAACAAGAACAACATTCAATTCGTTAAGAGCTGCAAAGCATGCAACACCACCTCTTCGTCGTGATTGGCTCTTACAACACAGTTTTTGCAACTACACATCTGTGTTCCTTCTGATTATCAACTGTCCGCATTCCTTTGTAAATTAAGCTCATCCGGTCACGGTCGTTCAAAAGCCTCTGCAATCTTCTCGTAACCGGCATCAGCCAGATATACTCCCACAGGCCTTGACTCTGTGTAAGTACTGCTCAGCAATAACTAAAACATCCCTGTGTTATCAACACTGTTTCCAGCACAAATCCAAAACATAGCCCCATACTAGCTACTATGAAGAAAATTAACTCTACCCCAGCCAAAACCAGCACATGGGGTAAAAAACAATTTATGGTTAGGATTCAGATTAACCCCCTTCTATAATGGTGTCAACAGTTCAAGTTACAGACTTCTTAAAGGCTAGAGCAACCAGATGGATGTCTCATGAAGTTATTTAAAAACTACTTTTGTCTTGCAGAAACTTTTTTCATATATAGAAACATAACATCTTAAAAAGAGGAATCGTTGCTGTATTTTACCTGTTTATTTAACAGTTTTATCTGAATTTGTCTTGTTTCTACCTGCTAGTATTTACAGGTGTCTTGGTAATTCCTCTATACTAGGATGGAGAAAGGGCTAATAAGCCACTGAGGTTTATTAAAAATTATTTTACTGCTTGCTGAAGTGTAGGGCAGAGTACCTGGAAAACTACCAGCCATGTCCAGTGAATGTTTCAGTCTATGTTTCCTGATTTGGGTTGCTGCTCAGAAGCTCACCTGGGTTTGTACCAGGAAAGAGTGAAAACTTTATTTAGGGCAGAGAGGTGTACTGAGCAATAAATGTACACCAAAAAGCCCTAAATGGAAAGCAAATGTATCTTCTGGGGTGGAAGGGTTGATCCCGGAGATCTCATCACCAACAATGGGGGGATAGGGAGAAAGAAAATAACATCTTAAGGAGCATGGTGTGCCTCCAGGTCAGTGGATACCTTGTTCCTCTCTTCTGCTGCAAGTGCTGGGTGGTCTTCAGACTTGCCTGAAAGGCAGTACAGTTTTTAATTGCACAATTCATTTAGGTTGAAAAAGACCATTAAGATGATCAAGTCCAACTGTTAACCTAACACTGCCAAGTCCACCATTAAACCATGTCCCTAAGCGCCATGTATACACGTTTTTTAAATACCTCCAGGGATGGTGACTCAACCACTTCCCTGGACAGCCTGTTCTAATGCTTGACAACCCTTTCAGTGAAGAAATTTTTCATAATATCCAATCTAAACCTCCCCTGGTGCAACTTGAAGCCATTTCCTCTTGTTCTATCCCCTGTTACTTGGGAAAAGAGACTGACACCTACCTCACTACAACCTCCTTTCAGGTAGTTGTAGAGAGCGATAAGGTCTCCCCTGAGCCTCCTTTTCTCCACACTAAACAACCCCAGTTCCCTCAGCCGCTCCTCATAAGACTTGTTCTCCAGACCCTTCACCAGCTTTGTTGCTCTTCATTGGATGCGCTGCAGCACCTCAATGTCTTTCTTGTAGTAAGGGGCCCGAAACTGAACACAGTATTTGAGGTGTGGCCTCACCAGTGCCAACTACAAAGGGACGATCACTTCCCTAGTCCTGCTGGCCACACTATTTCTGATACAAGCCAGGATGCTATTGGCCTTCTTGGCCACCTGGGCATGCTGCTGGCTCATGTTCAGCTGGCTGTTGACCAACACCCCCAGGTCCTTTTCTGCCAGGCAGCTTTCCAGCCATTCTTCCCCAAGCCTATAGCGTTGCATGGGGTTGTTGTGACCCAAGTGCAGGACGGAGCACTTGGCCTTGTTGAAACTCATACAATTGGCCTTGGCCCATCGATCCAGCCTGTCCAGACCCCTCTGTAGAGCCTTCCTACCCTCAAGCAGATCAACACTCCCGCCCAACTTGGTGTCATCTGCAAACTTACTGAGGGTGCACTCAATCCCCTCGTCCAGATCACTGATAAAGGTATTAAACAGAACTGGCCCCAGTACTGAGCCCTGATGAACACCACTTGTGACCGGCCACCAACTGAATTTAACTCCATTCATCATAACTCTTTGGGTCTGGCCATCCAGCCAGTTTTTTACCCAGCAAAGAGTATGCCCATCCAAGCCATGAGCAGCCAGATTCTCCAGGAGAATGCTGTGGGAAATGGTGTCAAAGGCTTTACTAAAGTCCAGGTAGACAACATTCACAGCCTTTCCCTCATCCACTAAGCAGGTCACCTTGTCATAGAAGGAGATCAGGTTAGTCAAGCAGGACTTGCCTTTCATAAACCCATGCTGACTGGGCCTGATCACCTGGTTGTCCTGTACGTGCCACGTGATGGCACTCAAGATGATCTGCTCCATAACCTTCCTCGGCACCGAGGTCAGACTGACAGGCCTGTAGTCCCCCAGATCCTCCTTCCGGCTCTTCTTGTAGATGGGTGTCACATTTGCTAACCTCCAATCAACTGGGACCTCCACGGTTAGCCAGGACTGCTGATAAGTGATGGAAAGTGGCTTGGTGAGCATTTCTGCCAGCTCCCTCGGTACCCTTGGGTGGATCCCATCCATCCCCATAGACTTTTGTGTGTCTAAGTGGTTTAGCAGGTCACTAAGCATTTCCGCTTGGATTATCATAGGGGGCGTCATTCTGCTCCCCATCCTTGTCTTCCAGCTCAGGGGGCTGGGTACCCGGAGAACAACTGATCTTACTATTAAAGACTGAGGCAAAGAAGGCCTTAAGTATCTCAGCCTTTTCTGCATCCTTTGTCACTATCTTTCCCCCCCGCATCCAAGAAAGGATGGAGATTGTCCTCTAGCCCTCCTTCTGTTGTTAATGTATTTATAGAAACCTTTCTTTATTGTCGTTTACAGCAGTAGCCAGATTAAGTTCTAGTTGGGCTTTGGCCCTTCTAATTTTCTCCCTGCATAACCTCACGACATTTCTGTAGTCCTCGTGAGTTGCCTGCCCCTTCTTCCAAAGGTCATAAACTCTCCTTTTTCTTCCTGAGTTCCATCCAAAGCCAGGATCAGCCTGTTCAGCCAGGCCGGTCTTCTTCCCCACCGGCTCGTCTTTCGGCACATAGGGACAGCCTGTGCCTTTAAGATTTCCTTCTTGAAGTATGTCCAGCCTTCCTGGACTCCTTTGCCCTTCAGGACTGCTTTCCAAGGGACTCTGTCAACCAGGCCCCTAAACAGGCCAAAGTCTGCCCTCTGGAAGTCCAAGGTAGCAGTTCTGCTGACCCCCCTCCTTACTTCTCTGAGAATTGAAAACTCTATCATTTCATGATCGCTATGCCCAAGACAGCCTCCAACCATCACATCACCCACAAGTCCTTCTCTGTTTGCAAACAACAGGTCCAGCGGGGCACCTTCCCTAGTTGGCTCACCCAACAACTGTGTCAGGAAGTTATCTTCCACACACTCCAGGAACCTCCTAGACAGTTTCCTCTCTGCTGTATTGTATTTCCAGCAGACATCTGGTAAGTTGAAGTCCCCCATGAGAACAAGGGCTAGCGATTGTGAGAGTTCTTCCAGTGGCTTATAGAATATTTTGTCTGCCTCTTCATCCTGGTTGGGTGTCTATAACAGACTCCCACCACGATATCTGCCTTGTTGGCCTTTTCCCTGATTCTTACCCATAAACACTCGACCATTTCATCACCATTGTCAAGCTCTAGACAGTCAAAACACTCCCTAACATACAGGGCTACCCCACTGCCTCTCCTTCCTTGCCTATCCCTTCTGAAGAGTTTGTAGCCATCTATTGCAGCACTCTAGTTGTGTGAGTCATCCTACCATGTTTCCGTGATTGCAGTTATATCATAGTTTTCCAGCTGCACAATGGCTTCCAACTCCTCCTGTTTGTTGCCCATGCTGCATACGTTGGTGTAGATGCACTTCAGTTGGGCTATTGATCCTGCCACCTTTTGGGGGGGGAGAATCCCTAATTCCTATGTGACTGTTCTCAGGTGCTTCCGTGGTTTCTAACGTGTCGACAACCCTTGCGTCTTTGCTGCCGCATGGATCTCCATTCCCTACCCCCATTGAGACGGCTAAGGCGCTGCATGCATTAGTATAGAGACGTTTCAAATGTGCTCCCGTGTACTCAGCACATCGTGGAGCAGATTGAAGGACCTCGCTAGCACACTGTCCCTCAAACATTGTCATGCCGCCCCCACCCGTATCTCTAAGCAAGCCTGGTTTTATCCCTTTCCCCCTTCAAATCTAGTTTAAAGCTCTTTCAATGAGCCCTGCTAACTCCTGCGCAAAGATCCTTTTCCCCCTTTGAGACAGGTGTACCCCATCTGTCACCAGCAGGCCTGATGTTGTGTAGGCTGTCTTGTGATCAAAAAAATGCCAAATTCTGCCAGTGACACCAATCACGGAGCCAGGTATTGATCATCTGGGTCTTCCTGTTTCTTCCAACATCATTCCCTGCAAGTGGAAGGATAGAGGAAAAAAACTACTTGTGCTCCTAATCCCTTAACCAGTTGTCCGAAGGTCCTGAAGTCTTTTGATCACCCTTGGACCTCTTATTGCAAGTTCGTCACTACTGTTATGATTAAATTTTCTTTGCCAACTCTTGCTTTTTGTGTCCAAGTCATTAATGAACATATAAATGAAATGCCTGTTGTAGAACTCCATTAGCAGTCTCTGTTCTTCTGATACTTTCTCCTTCAACACTACCTGATGTGTTTTGAGTTCCCGGGCTTCTCAATCTACTGGCTTTGCTTAAGCACTTAGTTTATAAAACTGAATTTTGTTATAGATCTACCTCAAATTACCTTTTCATTTAATTTGCATGAATTGAACTTGTTATCCCTCAGTCCAAATCTATTTCCTATGATCAGGTCTTCTATAACATCCTCATGACTTACTAAAGCCAAGTCTAAAATAGCACTATTTCCTGTCATGTTAGTGAACCTCTGGAGGATATTTTTATTGCCTAGAAATGAAAGAATATCTCAGACTTACCAATATTAATATCAATTGCTCTCCAACCTGATTCCTGATGTTAAATTATCCAAAACAACTATTGCAGTAGTAATTATCTCTCTAATAACATTACAGAACTCTCTTAGCAGTGAAAAAGGATCTTGGTGGCATATGGCCATGCTGGCAGTGATAACCTTTTACTAAACTGTGAATTGTGCTGTCATTAACACATACTGCTGCTCCCTGCCTTTTCCTGAAAAGCAGCCACTGGTTTTAGAGTGCTCATGACTGCGATTGCAAGACAGATGTACTGTCCCAATGCACTTGCTCATATCCTGTATCAGTAGCTCAAGGTCTTCCACTTTGCTGCATAATCTTGCTACATTTGCATATCTAACTTTCTGTCTTTTCCTCTCTAGTCACTCTTTCAGCGAGGTCTTGTCTATTCAACCACTTTCTTTTCCTTTGCTGTCCATGGGTCTACTCTGTGACATTCCTTTCTGCACTGCCATGACCAGATTTGTCTGATTATTCAGTTTATCACATAGTCAGGCAGAGCCTTGAGACTGCACAAGCACTTCCCAGCCTTTTCCTGGTGTTTCTCTAAGGTTTCTCTTCTAAATGAGGCCAACACCAGTGTTTGCAGTAGTAATGCAGGTCCTTGGGTAAAACCTGTCTATCAGAGAACATCTCTTCATAATCATACACCAATGCCCAAACTTCCCCAAATCTTCTTCAAACCTTAGCTGTTTGCTGACCTTCCCTGTCACTCATTTGGTAGGGGCCAGAGCTATTCCACTGAACATCTGGGCACCCATTTCTTTCAGAGCTTTCCCCAGCATGGCATAGAATCATAGAAAGACTTGGGTTGGAAGGGACCTTTAAAGGTCATCTAGTCCAACCACCCTGCCATGAGCAGGGACATCTTCAACTAGATCAGGTTGCTCAGAGCCCTGTCTAACCTGACCTTGAATGTTTCCAGGGATGGGGCATCTACAACCTCTCTGGGCAACCTGTTCCAGTGTCTCACCACCCTCATCGTAAAAAAAATTCTTCCTTATATCTAGTCTGAATCTACCCTCTTTTAGTTTAAAACCATTACCCCTTGTCCTGTCGCTACAGGCCCTATTAAAAAGTCTGTCTCCATCTTTCTTATAAGCCCCCTTTAAATATTGAAAGGCTGCAATAAGGTCTCCCTGGAGCCTTCTCTTCTCCAAGCTAAACAACCCCAACTCTCTCAGCCTTTCTTCATAGGAGAGGTGTTCCATCCCTCTGACCATTTTTGTGGCCCTCCTCTGGACCCGCTCCAACAGGTCAACCTCAACCAGCTCCAGCAGCATCCTGTCAATGTTATTTGTTCTGATGTGAAGGACAACCAGGGGACTGCTTCCTGCTCTTATGGGAAATTTTCCAGACTTAGATTTCCATTTTTTATTAGCACAGAGTATTGTGCTAATATGATGATTCTGCTTCCAGAACTTCAAAAATATTGCTCAGAAATAGCACGAGTATTTCTATGTGAACCTTTACAAACCTACAAACCCTCCACCTCACAGTAACACACAGCTCTATCTTTTCCTAGTAGTCCAAGTCTCTGATCCTTTCCCTTTTGTTTGCAGTTATCCCGTCTTCTCTTCTTTTTACAGTCCCTCTATATTATCTTCATTCTTTTTCTGGCCATGCCTTGGCATGCAGGCTAAGGCGCTGCATGCATTAGTATAGAGACGTTTCAAATGTGCTCCCGTGTACTCAGCACATCGTGGAGCAGATTGAAGGACCTCGCTAGCACACTGTCCCTCAAACATTGTCATGCCGCCCCCACCCGTATCTCTAAGCAAGCCTGGTTTTATCCCTTTCCCCCTTCAAATCTAGTTTAAAGCTCTTTCAATGAGCCCTGCTAACTCCTGCGCAAAGATCCTTTTCCCCCTTTGAGACAGGTGTACCCCATCTGTCACCAGCAGGCCTGATGTTGTGTAGGCTGTCTTGTGATCAAAAAAATGCCAAATTCTGCCAGTGACACCAATCACGGAGCCAGGTATTGAATGTTTGGGATGTTAATGCGAAGTCTGAAGATCTAGTCTAGAAATCTGCAAACCACTAGCAATTTCTCTGCTGCTCCAGTTGAGTAAAAAGTCATACCACTCCTTTTCCTCATCTATTCCACCCTTTGGTAGATATACTTTAGGTAGCATATCACAAAAGCACTTCTCTAAAATAATTTCTTGTACCTCTTGCAAACATTAGGGCAATGTGATTGTGAAAATAACTGAGATGACCTGTGCTGTGCATGTAAGAATTACTATAAAGAGATTATCTGGTTATGGGAGAATGCTTGTCCTGGTTTCAGCTAGGATAGAGTTAATTTTCTTTCTAGTAGCTGGTATAGTGTTATGTTTTGGATTCAGTAAGAGTAGAATGTTGATAACACACTGATGTTTTCAGTTGTTGCTAAGTAGTGTTTGGACTATGTCAAGGATTTTTCATCTTCTCATGCCCAGCCAGCAAGAAGGCTGGAAGGGCACAAGAAGTTGGGAGGAGACACAGCCAGGACAGCTGACCCAAAGTGGCCAGAAGGATATTCCATACCATATGACATCATGCCTAGTATATAAACTGGAGGGGGGGAATCGCTGCTCGGGAACTAACTGGGCATTGGTCGGCGAGTGGTGAGCAATTGCGCTGTGTATCACTTGTTTTGTATATTCCAATTCTATTATTATTGTTGTCATTTTATTATTGTTATTATTATCATTATTATTTTCTTCCTTTCTGTCCTATTAAACTGTTCTTATCTCAACCCACGAGTTTTACCTTTTTCCTTCTGATTCTCTCCCCCATCCCACTGGGTGGGGGGGAAGTGAGTGACTGGCTGTGTGGTGCTTAGTTGCTGGCTGGGGTTAAACCATGACAGTGCTTTATTTGGATTATGTAGCCACATCTAATTTATAATCTATTTTTTCTGCAGAAAAAAAGTTTCCTTGTGCTGCAGTAGGAAATGTCAGATACAGAACCTTAGTGTTAATAAGAGCTTGTGTTTGCAACATTGAATTCTTAACGATTAATCTCTGAACTTGGGGGGAAATTTCATTCAGGTGGTGACCAACCCAGCAAAAACGTTTGTCCCATGAGGTTCACTGGTAGTGCACACATGGAATCTGAATGTGCTTCTGTATTGACTTTCGGAGGTGTGAAGTTTTCAGTGCTTGCTGCTTGGTTTGTGGCCATAGGCTGTACTCAGTTGACAAATTGAGATGTATGAACTAGATGCACACACAACCTCTTTTCAGTGACTAAGATTCTGGCTGTTGATCAGTCTGGGTATGAGATGGAGAAAGTATGTACATGTGTTGCCAAGACACCAGCTCTTGTTTCAACTTTGATCTGGAAACAAGTGGTCCATGATATAGACTGTAATAGTGCCAAAGTTTTCCCTTGCTTGTTGTTGTGGTTTAGGCCCAGCTGGCAACTAAGCACCAGGTGGCCACTTGCTCACTCTTCCTCTTCCCCCCCCCCCGGTGGGATGGGGAGGAGAAAATATAATGAAAGGCTTGTGGGTTG
This sequence comes from Gypaetus barbatus, assembly GCA_028022735.1. Classification (NCBI taxonomy): domain Eukaryota; kingdom Metazoa; phylum Chordata; class Aves; order Accipitriformes; family Accipitridae; genus Gypaetus; species Gypaetus barbatus. The sequence continues at coordinate 33,106,776 of CM051561.1, read as the reverse complement.
AGACAAGGACAGGGAGGGATCACTCACCAATTATGGTCATGGGCAAAACAGAGTCAACTTGGGGGGGGGAAATCAATTTAATTTATTGCCAATCAAATCAGAGCAGTGTTGGAGATGATACACAAGAAACAAAACAAAGGATGCTGCTTAACACCTGTGAGGAGTTAACAAAGCATGACCCTGAGAGAAGGGACTACCCAGATAAGTACAAGGGAAACTCTACTACTGATAAAGTCAAAGAGCTACTTGAACTTTGAGTGAACTATCCTAATTAACATAGTAAAAAAACCTGCCCTCGGGTAGGGAAAGCCCCCTACCAAAAGAAGCCCCTTCCTCACTGAACATGTGCAATAAAAAAGGAGGATGCTGTGACTTTAAGTGGAGACAAGGCTTGCAAGAACCAATAGGAGCAAGGGTGAATGAGCGAAACTGTAAAAGTACTGATAACTGTTGTGCAGGATGTATAAATGTTCTCTGTGTGTTAACCGAGGTGTGCCAGCTTTGTGGAGTCACCACCTGGCACCCATCTCTGTGCAGACATGAAATAAACAAATATCTCGACTCTGTGTGTTATCGGCTCTTCACACACCGGGTGAAGAACCCCATTTTGGGACAACATTTTGGTGACCCAGGTGGGACAGCCATAAGGCCTTGCCTGGATCATCTTGCCATCCCCGACAGCAGACTGGACTGGACAGAGTTCTAGTGTGCACTGACCTATTGATTGGGGACTCCTCCGGATTCTCTCCGAAGTTGGGGTGATGAGTGACTCAAAGGTGCAACACCAAACAGAGGTATTTGTACAAGGGTGGAAGGGGGGCAAATTCCTGGATTGGTGAGTATTAAATTTAGTTTAATTTAATCTAACTGCTTCCGTGGAAGGTTATGAAGTCGCACATAGACGCTCGGCAAAGGTTGCCTTAATTGACCAGTGGGGTCAGAGCTGAGTGCATGCAAAGGAATTACTGACTGGGGGTCAGAACTGCAGAAGGAATTACTGACCAGGGGGGTCAGAGCTGGCAAATAATTAATAATCTGGATATTTGGTGAAAATAGGATTGGGCCAATCCACGAGTCCTCCCTGTAGCCCTTTGGGGTATATTTTGAAAAATTGGAATAAGTTTGGGGGAGATCCGATGACTAAAGATAAAATGAAAAGATATTGTAATCAATGGTGGGCAAATTATAAATTGGATGACAATGAGGTCTGGCCAGAAAATGGATTGGTAAACTATAATACTATATTACAATTGATGTTGTTTTGCTGTCAGATGGGAAAATGAGATGAAGTACCTTATGTTGATGCCTTTATGACTTTGTATAGAAAACCTGATATTCAGAAAAAATTTAAGCCAACAACTGACTTAGTGATGTATGCAGCTTCTGAGAAAAAGGGGAGCGGTTGTTGCATGAGCTGTGACAATGGAAAGAGCTGTGATAAGGGAAAAATTGCAGAGGGAGAAGAGCAGGAGGATTTACAATTGTTAGTCCCAACAGGCCTACCTCCATATAAAAATAATGCTGGACAATCTCCAATCAATTCTAATTCACAGTCAATTGGGCAATGAGAATTTCGGCCCCATTTCCAGTTGGACTAGAGGGCACACCCAGTCAGCTGTTCAGGCTCCCTTGAGACAGGTGGTGGGGCCAGAAGGACTGCTGGTTTTTGTACATGTTCCATTCACTACCTCCGACTTGTTAAATTGGAAACAATCTGTTGGATCCTACAGGGGAAACCCTGAGGGAGTACACCAACTGTTAGAAACTATAATGTTAACACATAATCCCAATTGGGGAGATACACAGGCTCTGCTAAATACATTCTTTATGGCAGAGGAAAAGAGAATGGTGATTGAGAAGGCCAGAGAAGAAGGGGGATGGAGAAACAGACAAGAAGATTCTGAGGAGTTCCTACCTACTAAAAGGGACCCAGAATGGGATCCTAATGGGGGGGAACAAGGGCTCAATTGAAGCAGTACCAACAGCTGATACTATATGGGGTTTGGTATGGAGTGCCTAAACCAAAGAATGTGTCCAAGCTTTATGAAGTAAGGCAAGGTCCGGAAGAAAATCCGTCAGCCTTTTATGAAAGGCTATGTGAAGCAGCTAGACAATGGATGGACTTGAATCCAGACTATGAGGCAAATTGGAGGATGTTCAATATGCTGTTTATTGGGCAGTCGACTCAGGATAGAAGAAGAAAGTTGCAGAAAGTTGATGGGGCTGGGGGAATGTCGATTTAAATGGAAATGATGTCAGAGGAAGAGGTAGAAGAAGAGGAGGACATGATGGAATAATGCAGGGAAGAGGCCTGCAAAACCGAACCCCTCTTAGACTAAATCAATGTGCGGTCTGTAAACAGAAAGGGCACTGGAAGAATGAATGCCCAAACCGAAGGGGGCCAGAGGAACAAGATCATGCAGGAAATGCTAATCTTACTATGTTAGAAGATTCAGACAATGAATGAAGGGGACCGGAGGAAAACATTAAAGTCTCCCCAGCCGATCCCCTGGTTCCAGTTAAGCTGGGGAATGAGACCATAGATTTTTTTTAATTGACAGTGGGGCCGCTCATTCAGTAGTCACTAGCTGTAAAGGACCTCTAAGTAAAGTAACTATACCTATTGTTGGGGCAATGGGGAAAAAAAAACCATTAAGGCCATTTTTACAACCAATGGAATGCACAATTGGGGGAACTACATTAATTCATGAGTTTCTGTATATGCCAGAATGCCCCCTACCTCTGTTGGGACAAGATTTGCTATGCAAAATAAATGCACAAGTAACCTTTTCTGAGAATGCTGTACAGCTCCATATCCTGCCTGAAACAGCCTGGAGAGCCCAGATCTGCTTGCTAACAGATGAAACATCGGAGGAATCCGAAGAGAATATTCCAAACGCTGTACTAAATGCAGTGATGTCCCTGGTATGGGCTTCTAAGAAGCCAGGTAAAGCAAAAAACTAAGTCCGATTAAGATAGAACCAAAAGAGGGGGCAAAACTGTTGAGGGTGCACCAATATCCTATTAGACCGGAAGCTCGCAGAGGCCTCAAACCCCTGATAAATATCTTTATGCAATATGGACTGCTCAGGGAATGTCAATCTGAATAGAATACACTGATCTTACCAGTGAGGAAGCCTCACTCCCAGGAATACCGATTGGTACAGGATTTGAGGGCTATAAATCAAATAACCAAAGACATACATCCTACAGTGTCTAACCCTTATACCCTGTTAACGTCTGTACCTGAGAACAATGCCTATTTTAGTGCTAGACTTAAAAGATGCCTTCTTCTGCATTCCAGTGGATGAACAAACACTTAGCTTTTGAATGGGAAAATCTGACTACTGGAAGGAAAGGACAACTGTGTTGGACTGTTCTTCCCCAGGGATTTAAAAATAGTCCCACTTTGTTCGGTAAAGTACTGGCTAAAGAATTAGAACAATGGCGAACTAATAACAATGGTGTTGCTCTTTTACAGTATGTGGATGATATCTTAATTGGAGCTGATACTGAACAAGTTTGTACAGAAGCTATGGTAAGCCTGCTAAACTTTCTGGGACTGGCTGGATACCAGATCTCGAAGAAAAAGGCCCAAATTGCGAGGAAGGAAGTCTGATACCTTGGTTTTAATATATCAAAAGGACAATGAGCGTTGGGGGAAGAAAGGAAGGAGGCTATATGCCGAATAGCAGTACCAAAACCCAAAACAAACAGTTAAGGGGCTTTCTGGGAATGGCTGGATTCTGCTGGATATGGATCCCCAATTTTGGACTTACAGCCAAACCCTTATATGTCGCCACAAAGGGCCTGGGGGAGTTGTTAGAATGGACTCCAGAGTGTCAGAGTAGTTTTGATGAAATTAAAAGAAAATTTATGGAAGCCACAGCCTTGGGCCTCCCTGATCTGACAAAACCTTTTCAGATGTATGTGCATGAGAGACAGCAAGGGGCCTCCGGGGTAATGACTCAGACACTTGGAAGCTGGAAAAGGCCAGTAGCCTATTTTTTTTAAACAATTGGATGAAGTGAGTAAAGGATGGCTGGCTTGTCTCTGAGCTGTAGCCGCCACTGCTCTGTTAATCCAGGAAGCCCAGAAGCTCACCTTGGGACAACCAGTAACAGTACTAGTCCCACATGCAGTGGTGGCTATTTTAAACCAAAAAGGACACCATTGGATTTCTCTGAACCAACTGGCCAAATACCAAGCCATGCTAATAGATCAAGAAGATGTCACTCGAAGTGTAGTATCAATTCTAAACCCTGCCACCTTGTTGCCAATGGCAGAACAAGAACCTTTACAACATGACTGCTTGACAACTATCAAACAGGTCTATGCCAGCAGGCCAAATCTGAGATGAGCCATTGAAAAATGCAGATTTGGAACTATTTACAGATGGCAGCAGCTTTATACAGAATGGAGAAAGAAAAGCTGGATATGCAGTGGTTACCTTATGGGAAGAAACAGAGGCCAAACCCTTACCCCCCGAATACCTCGGCACAGAAAGCTGAAATAGTTGCTCTTACAAGGGCACTTGAAATTGGAAAAAATTGAAGAATCAATATATATACAGACTCCAGGTACGCCTTTGGAGTTGTACACGCTCATGGAGCTATTTGGAAGGAATGCGGACTATTGAATTCCCAGGGGAGTGGTATAAAATATGGACAAGAGATTTTATATTTGCTTCAGGCTGTACTAGAACCAATGGAGGTGTCAGTAATCCACTGCAGAGCCCATCAAAAGGGACAAGGGGAAATAATTCAAGGCAACAGGTTGGCTGACCAGGCTGCAAAAAGAGCTGCTTTATATGAACCCGTAATAGGAGCCCTCATACCCCACAGGAAGCCTGACATAAAACCTCCACAATATTTGGAAAAAGAAAATCAGTTGGCAGAAAAGTTCAAGTGCACAAAAAGTAATGAAGGATGGTGGGTAACTCCAAATCAACAAGTATTAACTACATCTAAAATGATGGAGGCCCTCCTTAAAAAGTTGCATGAAGAAACACATATGGGATCAGATGCTATGATGAACAGCATCAAAAGATACGCTATAGGGCCAAAAATGCAGACGAATACAGATATAATAGTAAAGAAATGTCAAAGTTGCTGTGCAAACAACCCTAAAATTCAGAGGAAACCTCCGATGGGTGATGAAAGAAGGGGAATAACCCCTGGGGAATACTGGCAAATAGATTTCTCTGAATTATCAAAATGCAGACAATATAAGTATCTACTTGTTTTAGTGGATACATTTTCTGGATGGCCTGAGGCTTTCCCTTGTTGCAACAATAGAGCTAGGGAAGTAATTAAGATTTTGTTAGAAGAAATGATCCCCAGGTTTGGAGTTCCTGAGGGTGTATCCTCGGACAAAGGACTTCACTTTATTTCAGAGGTAGTCCAAGGGTTATCTGAATTCCTCCAGACAAAGTGGGATCTGCGTACCCCTTGGAGACCACAATCCTAGTGGGAAGGTAGAAAGAATGAATCAGACCCTTAAAAGACAAATTTCTAAATTATGTCAAGAAACCCATCTTAAATGGGTAGATATCCTACCAATTGCCCTGATGAGAATTAGGATTACTCCACGAGTGAGGGAAGGGATAAGCCCCTTTGAAATATTATATGGAAAACTATCCCTTCAATGAGGTGGGTAGCCAGAGTGATCAGATACACATTAAAGGTGAAGGAATTTTGAAAGATTATTTGTTATTTCTCTCGTGGGTATTATCCTCTTTACACAGGTATCTCAACCAGTGGGCTCCACTTCCTCTGGACTCTCCGGTACATAACTTCAAGCCTGGAGATCTGGTTTACATCTGGACCTGGAAGGATGAACCACTAAAAGAAAAGTGGAAAGGACCTTACCTCCTGCTCTTTACCACATATACTGCAGTAAAAGTAGAAGGGATCAGCTCCTGGCTCCACTATGCAAGAGTGAAAGAAGCTCCTCCAGAGGAACAATGGACATCTGTACCAACGGGAGTGCTAAAGCTAAGACTTTCTAAAAACTCATAGTAACACTGATCTTTTTGAACTAAATCACAATGACAATAAGAATATTGGTAAAGGTACTCTTACTCTCACTGCTAATCAGACACTCTACACCATACATGATTAAAATTGATGGGAACACAGGAATAATGGGAGAGCCAATACAAAACTTTACACTGACTGTTACTAGTAATCATATAATGACAAAAATAAATAAGCACCTTATTTCTATTACACCAGGTGATAGAATCTCTATTGAATATAATGTGACAAATTATCTGAAGGGCCATACCTCTATAGTCATCAAAATGACAAATCAAGCTCAGTCAAAATGAAGGGAAAGCTGCTGCTTATACTCCTACTGTAACATTAGCTTCTTCAATGCCGCAACTCTGACAACAGTATGCTTGTGGGCAGATACAGGGAAAGATAATAGAAATGGACTATCTTTAAAGGTCACGCTAACATCTATCTCTAAACCTCCTACTACTCCAACAGCTACCCTGACTGCTCATTGATCTACTTCCTACCTGACTACTCACACAACACCCCAAACTACATACCCATTGATCTCTGAAATTGGACCATTCACAATCAGATATGTAGGATGACAGTGAGTGATGTTTAATCCATCATGGTCCCTCAAAACAAGTAGAACTATCAATGCAGACTAATATTTCTGCAGTTAAACCAACCTGTTCACAATTCGTAACTACGTCTTATGCAGGGTGGTTGACATGGTTAGATAGGCAGTCCCTTACCCCTTCAAAACTAGCAAAGAGAGATGTAACTGGTACCTTAGGGTCAGGTTTGGGAGTCTGTTTTGGGTTTATGTGGTGGGATTTTTGGTAGCGGGGGAGGGGCTGCAGGGGTGGCTCCTGTGAGAAGCTGCTAGAAGCTCCCCCGGCTCCAAGTCGGACCTGCCTCTGGCCAAGGCTGACCCAATCAGTAACAGTGGTAGTGCCTCTGGGATAACATATTTAAGAAGGGGAACCTACAGTGGGGGAGGAGATTGGAATGTGAGAGAAACACCTTTGCAGATGCTGAGGTCAGTGAAGAAGGAGGGGGAGGAGGTGCGCTGGAGGAAATGATGCCCCTGCAGCCTGTGGTGAGACGGCAGGCTGTCCCCCTGCAGCCCACGGAGGTGAACGGTGGAGCAGATGCCCACCTGTAGCCTGTGGAGGACCCCACGCTGGAGCAGTTGGGTACCCCTAAAGATGGCTGTGACTCCATGGGAAAGCCCACACTGGAGCAGCCTGTGCCTGAAGATCTGCGGCCTGCAGAAAGGACTCATGCCAGGGAAGTTCATGAAGGACTGCAGCCCGTGGAAAGGACTCACATTGGAGAAGTTTGTGAAGGACTGTCTCCCGTGGGAGGGACCCCATGGTAGAGCAGGGGAAGAGTGAGGAGTCCTCCCCCTGAGGAGGAAGGAGCGGCAGAGACAGTGTGTGACAAACTGACCGCAACCCCCATTCCCCTCCCCCTGTGCCGCCGGGGGGGAGGAGGAGGTAGAGAAAACTGGGAGTGGAGTTGAGCTGGGAAGGAGGGAGGGGTGGGAGGGAGGTGTTCTAAGGTTTGGTTTTACTTCTCAGTATCCTTGTTTTGATTTGATTGGTAGTAAATTAAATTGATTTTGTTTCTTCCCCAAGTTGAGCCTTTTGCCTGTGACCATAAGTGGTGAGTGACCCCTCCCTGTCCTTGTCTCGACCCATGAGCTTTTCTTTGTATTTTCTCCTCATCCCACCGGGGCGGGGGGGGGGGGAGGAGTGAGCGAGCGGCTTCATGGTGCTTTGTTACCAGCTGGGCTTAAACCACGACAGAGTCTTAAACAGCATAGATGCTGAGTGTGGCCACACATGATCTAAACAAATTAGAACATCCATTATGATCCTCCCTATCAGCATTAGGAACTCATCAATGGTTCTTATCTGATATATTGCCTCAGTGGGAAAAGGTCGATGAAAAGGACCACCGATTAATCATAGATGCACTTGGTGTGACCCAAACTAATGTTTCTTTAGCTCTTAGTTGTATCCAAGCCCAACTGTGGGTGCAATCTACAGCAATTGTAAGAGAAGGTGAAGAGGGCATTTTACCTACTGAAATTCAGAAAATAATCTGGGAAAATGCAACCAAATTTGAAAGAGAACTTCAATTGTGGTGGTATCTAGTCAATTTCACTTATAATCCTATTGATAAAGCCACAGCTTTTGTCTTAACCATGCAGAATGCATCAGTAAAAACTACTTACCCAATCATTGCGTTAGGATTAAATCACAGTGGGACTGTACTCTATCTATTAGAGCACAGAGTATGGGCCAAATGAAACAATAACAGATGGCAGACTGTTGAAGTTGATGCATGTGTGGTACAGGAACAACAAGGATTTATTTGTGAAAGTAATACCATCAAAGCTCAAGAAGTTTGTCTTGACACATGTTTGTCACTTTGAGATACATCAGGAAGAAATCCCTAGAACTGTACTTATACATACACATCCCTTCCCGATATATATAAGGATGCTTTGTAATTTTATAGTCATAGATAATATCACTGTTGGGACAAATAATCACTCGAATACTTGTGCTTGTAACTTTACTAACATTATAGGATGTGATTTCAACTATTCAGCTCCTGTTACATCTTATCAGCTGTTACAGTCCAATTATGTTTTAGTTAAAGATCTATTGCCTACTCCCATTGGGATGAATCTTGTGCTGGTAAAAAAACTTTTACAACATAATGATCTACACCAGTTGCTGAAAAGCACCTGAGACGATGGACAAAAGACTTTAACCACCGTTCACCATGACACAGAAGAGATACATCATGTTTTGGACCGGGTGAAGAAAGATGGAGAACTTAGATGGTGGGAAGCCCTCCTCGGATGGTCATCCACGGCAACAGGCATTCTTAATCTCATGCTACATCCCGTTGTGATCATATTATCACTAACATGTTTATGTTTACTGCTTATAATCATATTGTACCTTAAGGTTTGGCTCATGATGAAGCAAATAGCTCTAATGCAATCACCCAGGGTATGCATGCTCACGACACAGTGAGATAAATTCCTCAAACCTGAAAGCCTCCCTATAAAGGATAGAGAAAAATTCCAATAAGACAGATGGCAATGGGAAGGAACCAATGAGCAGTTTTGGAAAATTTCGAAGCCTCCCAAGGATGGGGATTTCAGCATGAGAAGATTTAAGGAAAATTATTTGAAGTATGAATTATTTATCTAAGTCTCAAAGGAGGGATTTGTTGGAGATATGCAAGAAACAAAACAAAGGATGCTACTTAACACCTGTGAGGAGTTAACAACGCATGACCCTGAGAGAAGGGACTACCCAGATAAGTACAAGGAAAACTCTACTACTGATAAAGTCAAAGAGCTACTTGAACTTTGAGTGAACTATCCTAATTAACATAGTAAAAAAACCTGCCCTCGGGTAGGGAAAGCCCCCTACCAAAAGAAGCCCCTTCCTCACTGAACATGTGCAATAAAAAAGGAGGATGCTGTGACTTTAAGTGGACACAAAGCTTGCAAGAACCAATAGGAGCAAGGGTGAATGAGCGAAACTGTAAAAGTACTGATAACTGTTGTGTGGGATGTATAAATGTTAACCGAGGTGTGCCAGCTTTGTGGAGTCACCACCTGGCACCCATCTGTCGTGGATTAACCCCAGTCATCAACTAAGCTCCATGCGGCCGCTCACTCACTTCCCCCCCACCCAGTGGGATGGGGGAGAAAATCGGGAAAAGAAGTAAAACTCGTGGGTTGAGTTAAGAACAGTTTAATAGAACAGAAAAGAAGAAACTAATAATGATAATGATAACACTAATAAAATGACAACAGTAATAATAAAAGGATTGGAATATACAAGTGATGCACAATGCAATTGCTCACCACCCGCTGCTGACTGACGCCCAGTTAGTTCCCGAGCAGCGATCCCCCTGCCCCCACTCCCCCCAGTTTATATACTAGATGTGACATCACATGGTATGGAATACCCTGTTGGCAAGTTTGGGTCAGCTGCCCTGGCTGTGTCCCCTCCCGACTTCTTGTGCCCCTGCAGCTTTCTCGCTGGCTGGGCTTGAGAAGCTGAAAAATCCTTGACTTTAGACTAAACACTACTTGGCAACAACTGAAAACATCAGTGTTATCAACATTCTTCTCATACTGAACTCAAAACACAGCACTATACCAGCTACTAGGAAGACAATTAACTCTATCCCAGCTGAAACCAGGATAGTATCCACCCCTTATTCTATACCATTGACGTCATGCTCGGTTCCCATACTTTCAGTTACATCCCAGTCAATCATTGTCACCATTTCCGTCCCTTTGAGATATATAAAAGATGATATATATATATATAAACACACACACACACGCAGAGATATCATTCTTTTAGTTTATGGGTCGTGTTCATAAAATGTTCGTTGAGTTCATTTAGTTCCCGACTCTGGGCTCCATCTGTCATACCGGTCTTTCTGGGCAGGAGGGATGATGCAAAGTCCTCTCAGTGGGCAGAGCAGGATTGGGCTTCAGTGCAGTGTGACGAGCAGGTGACATTGGACGCAGCAGGAGGATGGTGTGCACCGTTGGATTGTTGCATGCTGGAGTCAGTTCTGGTTCCATCACTACTGCGCTTTGCTCAGTTTTATCACAGTTCATTCTTGCTTGATCTAAGTGATTCTTACTGTACTACTATGGATATAGCATTTAACAATTATAGTCATGATAACATACAGTAGCGGGGTTATATAGCAACTAATATAATACAGTTTAATTCTGGCTATTCTCACCTAAAATCAAATCCCCTTGAGGCACACATCGGACTTGCCCATCATTTCGCATCACCCACCAAGTGTACCCAGGCCCTTGAGCAAAAGCAATCCCACGAATGGGTTTACCTTTGCCTGAGGCAGGAGTAACCCAGACTGTCTTCCCTAAAATATTTTTTATGTGCACTACAGGGTCTTTATCCCCTTCTACAGTATGTAAAAGTTCTGACTGGGCAGGGCCACCCCGATGGGCAGATCCTCTGGTGTTGACTAACCAGGTGGCATTTGCTAAATGTGTATCCCAATGTTTGAAGGTCCCACCCCCCATTGCTCTCAATGTAGTCTTTAACAGTCCATTGTATTGTTCGATTTTTCCCAGAGGCTGGTGCATGATAGGGGGTGTGATATACCCACTCAATGCCATGCTCTTTGGCCCAGGTGTCTATGAGGTTGTTTTGGAAATGAGTCCCGTTGTCTGACTTGATTCTTTCTGGGGTGCCGTGTCGCCACAAGACTGGCTTTTCAAGGCCCAAGAAAGTGTTCTGGGTGGTGGCATGGGGCACAGAATATGTTTCCAGCCACCAGGTGGTTGCTTCCACCATTGTAAGCACATAGCGCTTGCCTTGGCGGGTTCGTGGGAGTGTGATATAGTCAATCTGCCAGGCCTCCCCATATTTATATTTCAGCCATCGCCCTCCATACCACAGGGGCTTTAACCGCTTGGCTTGCTTAATTGCAGCACGGGTTTCACATTCATGGATAACCTGTGCAATAGTATCCATGGTCAAGTCCACCCCTTGATCACAAGCCCATCTATATGTTGCATCTCTTCTCTGATGGCCTGAGGTATCATGGGCCCACAGAGCCATAAATAGCTCACCCTTATGTTGCCAGTCCAGGTCCACCTGAGCCACTTCAATCTTGGCTGCCTGATCCACCTGTTGGTTGTTTTGATGTTCTTCAGTGGCCTGACTCTTGGGTACATGAGCATCTACATGACGTAGTTTTACAACCGGATTCTCTAGCTGGGATGCAATATCTTGCCACAGTGCGGAAGCCCAAATGGGTTTACCTCTGCGCTGCCAGTTGCTCTGCTTCCATTGCTGTAACCACCCCCACAGGGCATTTGCCACCATCCATGAGTCAGTATAGAGATAGAGCACTGGCCACTTTTCTCTTTCAGCAATGTCTAACGCTAGCTGGATGGCTTTCACCTCTGCAAACTGACTCGATTCACCTTCTCCTTCAGCAGTTTCTGCGACTTGTCATATAGGATTCCATACAGCACCCTTCCACCTCCAATGCTTTCCCACAATGCGACAGGACCCATCAGTGAACAGGGCATATTGCCTCTCGTTTTCTGGCAGTTTATTATACAGTGGGGCCTCTTCAGCACGTCACCTCCTCCTCTGGCAACATTCCAAAATCTTTGCCTTCTGGCCAGTCCGTGATCATTTCCAAAATTCCCTGGGCGACTGGGGTTTCCTATGCAAGCTCGTTGTGTGATCAGTGCGACCCACTTACTCCACGTGGCATCAGTTGCATGATGTGTAGAGGAGACCCTCCCTTTGAACATCCAGCCCAGCACTGGCAGTCGGGGTGCTAAGAGGAGCTGTGTTTCAGTACCAACCACTTCTGAGGCAGCTCAAACTCCTTCATATGCTGCCGATATCTCTTTTTCAGTTGGAGTATAGCGGGCCTCGGATCCTCTGTATCCCCGACTCCAAAACCCCAGGGGTCGACCTCGGGTCTCCCCAGGTGCTTTCTGCCAGAGGCTCCAAGTAGGGCCATTCTCCCTGGCTGCAGTATAGAGCACATTTTTAACATCTTGTCCTGCCTGGACTGGTCCAAGGGCTACTGCATGAACAATCTCCTGTTTAATTTGTTCAAAGGCTTGTTGTTGCTCAGGGCCCCATTTAAAATCATTCTTCTTCCATGTCACTTGATAGAGAGGGGCTTACAATCAGACTGTAATTTGGAATATGCATTCTCCAGAAACCCACGACACCTGAGAAGGCCTGTGTTTCCTTTTTATTAGTCGGTGGAGACATAGCTGCGATGTTGTTGATCACGTCCATTCGGATCTGACGACATCCATCTTGCCATTTTATTCCTAAAAGCTGGATCTCCTGTGCGGGTCCCTTGACCTTACTTTGTTTTATGGCAAAACCAGCTTTCAGAAGGATTTGGATTATTTTCTTCCCTTTCTCAAAAACTTCTTCTGCTGTGTTGCCCCATATGATGATGTCATCAATGTACTGCAGGTGTTCTGGAGCTTCACCTTTTTCCAGTGCAATCTGGATTAGTCCATGGCAAATGGTGGGGCTGTTTCCACCCCTGGGGCAATCAATTCCATGTGTACTGGACACCCCTCCAAGCAAAATAAATTGTGGCCGGCACTGTGCTGCCAGAGGGATTGACAAAAATACACTGGCAATGTCAACTCTGGCGTACCACTTGACTGCCGTTGACTGTAGTTTGTATTGAAGTTCTAGCGTGTCCGGCACGTCAGCACTCAGCAGTGGCGTGACTTCATTCAGGGCACAATAGTCAACTGTTAGTCTCCACTCCCCATTAGACTTTCGCACTGGCCATGTGGGACTATTAAAGGGTGAGTGAGTCTTGCTGATCACTCCTTGGCTCTCCAGTCGACGAATCAGCTTATGGATGGGAATCAGGGAGTCTCGGTTGGTGTGATATTGCCGCCAGTGCACCATCGTGGTAGCAATTGGCACTTGTTCTTCAACCCTCAGCAACCCCACAACCGACGGGTCCTCAGAGAGACCAGGCAGGGTAGAGAGCTGTTCAATGCCCTCCGTCTCCAAGGCAGCTATACCAAAAGCCCATCGATACCCCTTTGGGTCCTTAAAATACCCTCTCCTGAGATAGTCTATGCCAAGGATACACGGAGCCTCTGGGCCAGTCACAATGGGGTGTTTCTGCCATTCATTCCCAGTTAGGCTTACTTCAGCTTCCAATACAGTTAACTCTTGGGATCCCCCTGTCACACCAGAAATACAAATGGGTTCTGCCCCTTTATAACTTGATGGCATTAGAGTACAATGTGCGTCAGTGTCTACATGAGCCTTGTACTCCTGTGGGTCTAACGTGCCAGGCCATTGAATCCACACAGTCCAATAGACCCAGTTATCCCTTTCCTCCACCTGGCTGGAGGCAGGGCCCCTCTAATTCTGGTCAGAGTATCCAGTACTCACTTCTCGTAAAATTGTCTCAGAAGTCCCTTCAAGAGGATCAGAAATAAGATCAGCCCTTCTACTCTGTTTGGAAACTGGAGTGGCATTTTTCCTGGGAGAATCCCCTTTTGTGGTGGTTTTTCCTCGCAACTCACGTACCCGTGCATTTAGGACTGAGGTAGGTTTTCCATCCCATTTCCTCATGTCCTCTCCATGATCACATGTCCATCTCACGTGATCACCCACGACAGGGTACCTCGCGGGGTGTACCTTCTATATTCTCTCTCTTGGGCAGAGGAATGCTCACTCCTAATAGCTGAGACATTGGTCCTTACAGATGGGGAGTAGGACATACATATCCTCTTTGAATTGCTGGAAATCCTCGGACAGCTTCTCCACAGCCGAAATGCAAGCTTGTAGGGAGGAGGAGAGATTTGTTTCGTATTGCCGGAGCTGGCGAGCCACTTCATCCACTGTCGGTGCCTCTTCGTCTTTCCAGGTCATTATGGCCAGTGAGTTGGCATAGGACGATGGTGCACTCCGTACAAACTTCTGCCACGTGGGCTGTCTGCATGGGACTTCGTCTGGATCTTTGTTAATTGTGGGTTGTCCGGGTCATAATGAATCATCTCTAGCACGGCTAATTCCCTCAGGTATTGGATACCTCTTTCCATGGTGGTCCACTTGCTTGATTGACATATAACATCTTCCTTAAAGGGGTACCTTTCCTTCACACTTGACAGGAGTCGCCTCCAGAGGCTGATGGCTTGTGTCCCTTTTCCAATTGCCTTGTCAATGCCACCTTCCCTGGCAAGCAATCCCAGCTGCTTGGCTTCCCTACCTTCTAATTCCAAGCTATTAGCGCCATTGTCCCAGCATCAGAGGACCCAGGTGATAATATGCTCACCTATACGGCGGCCGAAATCTTTTCGCATATCCCGCAGCTCACTCAAGGATAGGGACCGGGTTATTACCTCTGGTTCTGCCTCTTCCTCCTGTTCCCGTGATGACCCTGGTTCACCTTCATCCTTCGCTAAGCGAACTGATTTTTTTTGTATATTTCTTCTTCTGTACGGGGGCAACTGATACTGGTGCAGGTTGGTCCGCTGGTTCAGTCGCAGTACCGCTCACCGGGTTTTGGGTAACCGCAGTGTCCGTCACCGGGGTTTGGGTAGCCGCAGTTCTCGTCGCCGGGGCTGGAGGGGCTGCAGTGCCCGTCGCTGAGGTTTGGGTGACCGCAGTGCTCATCATTTTGTTGTTAGGTCCAGAGACCTTCTCTTCCCCTTGAGTGGTGTTGAACAGGGCTCGATAGGCATGGGCGAGGCCCCAGCATGTTGCAGTGATTTGTATCTCTCTGGAGCTGCCGGGGTGGCAGCAAACCTTTTCCAAATATTTTACTAGTCCTTCCGGATTCTGCACTTGTTCAGGGGTGAATTTTCAAAACACTGGAGGTGCCCACTTTTCTAGGTACTTGCCCATACTACCCCACACACCCTGCCACTCATAATTATCCAGCCTCGGGGCAGATCTCTGGGTGATCTTCTTAAATAGTTGTTTAACCTTAAACAAGAGCTGAAACACATTCAGGAGCATGCTAGTTCCTAGCAGTAGGGCTAGGACCGTGCTGGTCTCAACATCCCAAGAGTATTCAAATTTTCAAAATTCTCAAACACCATTGTAACTGGACTGAAGGAGAAAGGAGAGGGGAAGAAAGGTACCCCACCCATAGACTGGTTTTCCAAGGAGGAAAGGTAAATGGTGTAATTATTAATATTTTCCCACAGATGGCTCCCGGAGTATAAAGGTGACGACAATGCTGAGTGCAAATACTGGATTCGTCCCACAACCGATGACTTTATCATACCATAAACCAGTGTTACACAATACATCAAAGCAAAAACCTTAATCCACCTCTCACGGATGATAAGCAGCAGCACAGGGACTACATACAGCAAGTGAGGTGATACATAACAGAACTTAAAAAACAAGAGCAAGAACTTGTAAGAACACAAAAATCAACATGGTGACCAGTGACTATTAGACCAATATAATGAATGCTTGTAACAAATTTGTTTTAACAAGCTCTGGCCAGGTTTGTCGTTATCTCAACCCTTCGTGCCCCAGGTTGGGCGCCAAAAAGGACTGTCGTGGATTAACCCCAGCCAGCAACTAAGCTCCACACAGCCGCTCACTCACTTCCCCCCCACCCAGTGGGATGGGGGAGAAAATCGGGAAAAGAAGTAAAACTCGTGGGTTGAGATAAGAACAGTTTAATAGAACAGAAAAGAAGAAACTAATAACGATAATGATAACACTAATAAAATGACAACAGTAATAATAAAAGGATTGGAATATACAAGTGATGCACAATGCAATTGCTCACCACCCGGTGATCGACACCCAGTTAATCCCCGAGCATCGATCCCCCTGCCCCCACTCCCCCCAGTTTATATACTAGATGTGACATCACATGGTATGGAATACCCCGTTGGCCACTTTGGGTCAGCTGCCCTGGCTCTGTCCCCTCCCGACTTCTTGTGCCCCTCCAGCTTTCTCGCTGGCTGGGCTTGAGAAGCTGAAAAATCCTTGACTTTAGTCTAAACACTACTTAGCAACAACTGAAAACATCAGTGTTATCAACATTCTTCTCATACCTAACTCAAAAACATAGCACTGTACCAGCTACTATGAAGACAATTAACTCCATCCCAGCTGAAATCAGGACACCATCTCTTTGCAGACATGAAATAAATATATCGACTCTGTGTTATCGCCTCTTTGCACACTGGGTGAAGAACCCCATTTTGGGACAACAGCAGGAAAATGAGAAATAAAACCAATCTTAAAAACACTGTCGTGGTTTAACCCCAGCCAGCAACTCAGCACCACGCAGCTACTCGCTCACTCCCCCCACACCTAGTGGGATGCAGGAGAGAATCAGATGGAAAAAAGGAAAACTCATGGGTTGAGATAAGAGCAGTTTAGTAGAACAGAAAGGAAGAAACTAATAATGATAATAATAAGAATAAAAAAATGACAATAATAATAAAAATTTTGGAAAATACAAAACAAGTGATACATAATGCAATTACTCACCACTCGCTGACCGATGCCCAGTTAGTTCCCGAGCAGCGGTTCCCCCAGGCCAGCTCCCCCCAGTTTATATACTGAGCATGACGTCACATGGTATGGAATACCCCTTTGGCCAGTTTGGGTCAGCTGTCCTGGCTGTGTCCCCTCCCGACTTCTTGTGCCCCTCCAGCCTTCTTGCTGGCTGGGCATGAGAAGCTGAAAAATCCTTGACTTTAGACTAAACACTACTTAGCAACAACTGAAAACATCAGTTTGTTATCAACATTCTTCGCATACTGAATCCAAGACATAACACTATACCAGCTACTAGAATGAAAATTAACTCTATCCAGCCAAAACCAGGACAAACATCTTCCAGCCACCCCTCCCTTCTTCCCAGCTCAACTTCACTCCTGATTTTCTCTACCTTCTCCCCCCCAGCAGCGCAGGGGGAT
The DNA here is from genome assembly GCA_028022735.1 of Gypaetus barbatus. Classification (NCBI taxonomy): domain Eukaryota; kingdom Metazoa; phylum Chordata; class Aves; order Accipitriformes; family Accipitridae; genus Gypaetus; species Gypaetus barbatus. The sequence continues at coordinate 33,089,268 of CM051561.1, read as the reverse complement.
GAGGAATGGGGGTTGCAGTCAGTTCATTGCATGTTGTTTCTGCTGTTCCTTCCTTCTTTGGGGGAGGACTCTTCACGCTCTTCCCCTGTTCTAGCTTGGGGTCCCTTCCATTTTCTATATCTCCTCCTCCCCCTGAGCGGCACAGGTGGAGGAGGAATGGGGGTTGCGGTCAGTTCATCACGTGTTGTTTCTGCTGCTCCTTCCTCCTCAGGGGGAGGATTCCTCACACTCTTCCCCTGCTCAAGTGTGGGGTCACTCCCACAGGAGACAGTCCTCCACAAACTTCTCCAATGTGAGTCCTTCCCACGGGCTGCAGTTCTTCATGAACTGCTCCAGCATGGGTCCCTTCCACGGGGTGCAGTCCTTCAGGAACAGACTGCTCCAGCACAGGCTTTCCCACGGAGCCACGGCCTTCTTTGGGCACAGCCACCTGCTCCAGCGTGGGGTCCTCCACAGGCTGTGGGTGGGTATCTGCTCCACCGTTAACTTCCATGGGCTGCAGAGGGACAGCCTGCTGTCTCACCACGGGCTGCAGGGGAATCTCTGCTCTGGCACCTGGAGCACCTCCTCCCCCTTCTTGTTCACTGATCTTGGGACCTGCATAGGTGTTTCTCTCACATCCCACTCCTCTCTCCACTGCAGGTTTGGTTTTTCTTTTCTTTCTTAAATATGTTATCACAGAGGCGCTACCACTGTCGCTGATTGGGTCGGCCTTGGCCAGAGGTGGGTCCGAATTGGATCCAGGGAAGCTTCTAGCAGCTTCTCACTGGAGCCACCCCTGTAGCCCCTCCCCCACTACCAAAACCTGCCACAGAAACCCAAAACAACTGGTAACAAAGCCAATAAAGCAATATTTAGTACTACGTGCCTATATAGTGGTGGTGATTTGAGGAGTTGGTGGCTAATATCCTAGTAAAAGCCTGGCTGGAGAGACACGAGGTGCTTGTACTGGCATAAGAGGTGTGTGTGTGATGCTGTTTTACTTATTTTCCTCATCTGTTTTATGGTTCTGTGATTCTGTGTTATGGGCAAGAAATTTTACTTTTTCTTAGTAAGCCATGGCTGTTTGGCAGTGGCTCTGATGCTGAATAACCATTGATAATTTTTCTAAAATGTAGAAAAATTCAGTGATAAGTCTTCAGACTTCTCAACTTCTAAGTCCACATCTGGCTGTGAGTTTATTCTAGTGTTGCAGATGCACTTGATTGCACAAGGTTTTGATAACTCTGGCGAATCTTAGTTGGTTTGAGGATCAAACACTTCATTTTGGTTTCTGACTTGTCTTTGGAAGATTAGTCAAAATTATAGGAACGCATTGTGAGAAGGTTTTTTATAGTTATATAGGAACTCAAAACCAAGTCCCGATGTGTTTCTTTGTTGGCTCCTTTTTTCCAGGCCAGTTGATTTCAGGTTTCTGAGAGATTTTCAAATGGCCACTGCAGTCTGGCTTGCTTTATTAATTAATAAGTGCGACAAAGCTAGATGCTTTTACCACAGGTATCCTCTGTTGGTATGGTGGTTGGTAGATATTGCAGAAGAACCTGCTGGGAGACTCTGCGTAAATTCAAAACTCATTAACATCACAGGGAATTACCAGCAGTCAGTTGCAATGGTGATAAGGTTTTCATGCTGACACACAGAGAGCCAGGAGGCATGGTTGAGGCAGGCCTATTAAATACCACTCCAAGCTTTACCTTCTGAAGTGTATTAGACCCTTGCTGAGATTTTATTCCCTTTATGTTGCAAACTTTTTCTTTTGGTTTAGCAGGGCTGAGGAACTTGCTCTTAACCTGAAGCTGTACTTCAGACTGTAATCTTAATTGATAAACATGACAAATCCTTTAATTTTTCAAGGTTGAAGTCAGTTCATCCTTTTTATTATGCCAGGATAGAAGTGCTCTTCCTCGGTTGTTACTTAGGGAATGGGACTTAATTCTGTTGATTGCCAGTGATGTTAAAAACCCCCCAAAACTTCAGCTTAACTGGTAAATCATACCAAATTCAATGGGCATCACTTACAAATGAGTATTTTGGTAATTGCAGTAGTCCCTACCCTGCCATTTCTTTTGGAATAACTACCACAATGTGTCTAAATAGTAGTTTTTAGTTGGATATCTGCCTTCTCTTCAAAGACAGTGCTGCTTCCCTGGTAGGTTATAGTGCTACCCATCCTGTATTGCAGTGACACTGAATGCCATTAGGGATCTATCGCTGCCACCAGAATACTCTCAAATGTCAAAATAGCATCACACACGTGGAACTCAAACAGTCAGGTAATAGCAGTGTCACTTGCCATTTTGTATTGCTGGGTCAGATTTTTCAAAAGCTGACTGTTGTCTTTTCATGAGTTTCCAGGTAAGCTTTGCTGTATTTGTCAGCATGACCTTCAGATAGTACTTCAAGTGCCTGCCCACAGCCAAAGTCTATTATAAGCAAATGCTGTCTGAACTTGAGTTTTGCCCTGGATCAACTGGTGCAAGCAGTGCTCGGGTGGTGAGCATGTATAGCACTAAACCGGAGCTGCTTGGTTAGTTTTCAGTAAGGTCCAGCAAATATGTGCTTCAGCCAGGTCCTCTGTACATCTGTTACTGTTTGGAAGAGAAGATTGCGCTGCGGTCACTTCGAGCGTTGGTAGGATGTGCAGTCCCCTTCAGCAGGGCAAGAGGCATCTAACAGATGTGGCTAATATGGTGTGGTGTGGTTTAACCCCAGCTGGCAACTAAGCACCACACAGCCGCTCGCTCACTCCCTCCACGGTGGGATGGGGGAGAGAATCAGAAGAGTAAAAGAGAGAAAACTCATGGGTTGAGATAAAGACAGTTTAATAAGTAAAGCAAAAGCTGCGTACACAAGCAAAGCAAAACAAGGAATTCATTCACTACTTCCCATTGGCAGGCTGGTGTTCAGCCATCTCGAGGAAAGCAGGGCTCCATCATGTGTAATGGTTACTTAGGAAGACAAACGCCATCACTCCGAACATCCACCACTTCCTTCTTCTTCCCCCAGCTTTATATGCTAAGAGCATGATGTCATATGGTATGGAATATCCCTTTGGTCAGTTTGGGTCAGCTGTCCCGGCTGTGTCCCCTCCCAACTTCTTGTGCACCCCCAGCCTACTCACTGGTGGGGTGGTGTGAGAAGCAGAAAAGGCCTTTGAGGAGATTGCAGCAGACGGAGGCTTGTTAGGTTATAACAAACGACGATTTATTACTCACTATCTCCTTAATTTATACACAGTGTGGTTACATAAATCGTGTTCACGCGCACAGCCCAAGCATGTGATTGGTTAACAATACAATATCACGCAAACAAGAACAACATTCAATTCGTTAAGAGCTGCAAAGCATGCAACACCACCTCTTCGTCGTGATTGGCTCTTACAACACAGTTTTTGCAACTACACGTCTGTGTTCCTTCTGATTATCAACTGTCCGCATTCCTTTGTAAATTAAGCTCATCCGGTCATGGTTGTTCAAAAGCCTCTGCAATCTTCTCGTAACCGGCATCAGCCAGATATACTCCCACAATTCCCCCTTTTTGTTTTTCAACAATCAATACCTGCTGCACCGTTCTCACTAGTGTTTTATATTGTTCTGCATTACTGTAGCATTACACCATCACGATGCATTCCGGAATACCAAATTTTCCGGAGTCACATCTTGTACCCCTGTCCCATTCATCTCATATATATCTGACCATTGAGAAAACTTAAAATATATACACATTGGAAACGCCACGGTCCCTAAAATGTTTAGCTCTTCTGGCTCATGGGCAGCAACCGGCAACCGATCATCCCATTTGTCCCAATTATCCAAACAGTTGCTCATTTCATTACACCATCGGATCCTGGAGGCGCCATTGATAGTCCGGCGAAAATTCTGAAGGTCAGTTATTCCGTCGCCCAACGGAATGCCTACCAGACATGTATGGAAAGGTTGTTCCGGTAGCGCCAATGACACACAAAAAGAAGTCTGATTAATAGCCTTAGCTAGAGTTACCCAAACATTCTTGCTGTGGCTGTTCCACGGTGGTGTCCGTGCTCCCGCGTTCACCGTCACCATTATACTCCAAATCAGGATCAACAAAGGGTTTTGTCCATTTTGTCGGAATCCACCTCGATCCATCATCTGTAATAACACAAGCATAACCTCGACCCCATGTTATTACCTTAAAAGGACCTTCCCATTGTTGGCGCTCGATGTTCTTTACCCACACTTTCCATCCCTTGTCAAGGTTTTGAAGGCCTCCACGCATTGTTTGAAAATGCCGTACCACAGGCGGTACAATAGAATCCCCTCGCAGGGTCAAAAAATTCATTACATATATAGCTTTCATGAGTCTATTTGATGGAGACTCTCCTACCTCTCCCCCTTTTTGTTTTTCCAAGAGATCCTTCAAAACCTTGTGTGTACGCTCAATAATCGCTTGGCCCGTGGGAGAATGAGGTATTCCGGTAATGTGTGTAACCCCCCAAGTTTGTAAAAAGGTTTCGGTTCCTTTCGCTATAAAACAAGGCCCATTATCTGTCTTTATTTGAGCTGGTACACCCAATACGGCAAAAGCCTGCCGAAAGTGCGTACGTAGATGACGACTCGTTTCTCCAGTAAGTGCGGTGGCCCAGGTCATCAAAGAATATGTGTCAACAGAAACATGAACATAACACATCCGTCCAAAACTAGAGACATGAGTTACATCAGTTTGCCACACCTGCAATGAATGCAGCCCTCCAGGGTTCACAGCCCCATCACCGTGACCAGACAACTTCTGGCACTCAGCGCAAGATTGGATGATGGCTTTAGCATCAGTTATAGGAATTTGAAATTGCCTAGCCAAAACCTTTGCAGGCTGGTGGAAAAAATTATGTGCACCACGCGCTTGTAATAATTTATTTGGAGGCGGCCCAGCCCAAACGGGGTTAGCCAATAAATCTGCTCGTTTGTTGCCTTCTACGACCCAACCTGGCAAATTGGTGTGACTTCGCACATGCATAATATAATAACTCTTCGTTCGTTGATTCAACAAAAATAACAATAATTTAAATTTTTCAAATAATGCTTTGTTCTCAATTTCTTTTAAATGAGCTCGTCTCAATCGTTTCACTACTCCTACCACATATAGTGAATCTGCAACAATGTTAAGTTTGTCACCCGGCCATCTTTTAAATACTTCGATTACCGCTTGAAGTTCCACCAATTGAGGTGAACCTTCGCAGACAACTATATGATTCTTCCATGTTGAGCCCTCTTTCCAGACATTGACTGCTTTGCCTGTTTTTCCACTGCCATCGGTAAATACAGTGATGCCTTGGGTTGGCAAGTCAGCACACAATTCCCGTTCTTCCAGATGTATGTTTTGCCACAACGTAAACATCTTGCGTGCCAGTAGGTGATTATCTAGTTTTCCGTTAAAATCTGCCAAAGCTATTTGTATTGACAAACTATTCTGCAAACACCATTGCAAATATTCATGTGTTAAAGGAAGTACAATTGCGTGAGGTTCTTGACCACTAATCTCAATGATCCGACGCCTTCCTTTCATGATCAATTCAGAAATCATTTCAATGCGGGAAAGTATAGTCTTGTGGCCCTGGTGAGCTAAAAAAAGCCATTCGATTGCCAATGAATCTGCTTGACTTCCTTTATCAAGTCCCAATTAAACGGCTGCCAAACATTAGGGGCGTTCTGCTGAACAGTGACTGGAAAAGCCACAGGATTTATCCCTTCAGCCATCATTTTCTCATTTACTGTCCTCCATCGTGCCTTTATGGCTTCCCCAGGGGAAGTGTCCTCCTCATATGGAGGGGCAGACGGTACGGTTACAGATCTTTGCGTCAGTGACGGCTTGTTTGTTCGTTGAACACCTTCTTCTCCTTCTTCTTCATCTCCCTCCTTAGAATTTAACCCGTCACTACAAAGCAATTCCGCTGCCTCTGACTCACGTTTTCCAGCAATTGCGGCTGTTACAGGAGCTGACTCACGTTTTTCAGCAATTGCAGCTGTTGCAGCAGCAGCCACCTCCTTTTCCGCCTTCATAGTTTTAAGTGTCTCTAGCACCAACCTCCACGTAGTGGAGATCTTCTATGCTCCTGCATCCCCATGCGATACAAAGTCCCATATCACTTTTCCCATATCTTCCCAATTTTTAACTTCAAAAACCTTCGCAGTCTCTGTGGGGGCTCCATGATCTTTAAGCCATTTTAACATCATACGTAAAGTGTTCAAATCATATTTGATTCCTCTCATAGATAGGATATGAGAAAGCATACGTACAATAGCCCCTTATTCCGCAGACATTTGGCCTCCCATTTTATATTTACTAGCCGCTCACCTCACTTCACTTGAGCAGGGTGATTAATCTCCCGGGAGAAAGTTGTCCGCTCAGTCCAGCTGGCAAGACGATCGTTCGGCTAGAGTCTCCTCCGGACGCACCATCAATCTTCCTCTTGCGCTTGCTCGGCCCGGTCGGGGTCACCATTTGAGGAGATTGCAGCAGACGGAGGCTTGTTAGGTTATAACAAACGACGATTTATTACTCACTATCTCCTTAATTTATACACAGTGTGGTTACATAAATCGTGTTCACGCGCACAGCCCAAGCATGTGATTGGTTAACAATACAATATCACGCGAACAAGAACAACATTCAATTCGTTAAGAGCTGCAAAGCATGCAACACCACCTCTTCGTCGTGATTGGCTCTTACAACACAGTTTTTGCAACTACACATCTGTGTTCCTTCTGATTATCAACTGTCCGCATTCCTTTGTAAATTAAGCTCATCCGGTCATGGTTGTTCAAAAGCCTCTGCAATCTTCTCGTAACCGGCATCAGCCAGATATACTCCCACAGGCCTTGACTCTGTGTAAGTACTGCTCAGCAATAACTAAAACATCCCTGTGTTATCAACACTGTTTCCAGCACAAATCCAAAACATAGCCCCATACTAGCTACTATGAAGAAAATTAACTCTACCCCAGCCAAAACCAGCACATGGGGTAAAAAACAATTTATGGTTAGGATTCAGATCAACCCCCTTCTAAATGGTGTCAACAGTTCAAGTTACAGACTTCTTAAAGGCTAGAGCAACCAGATGGATGTCATATGAAGTTATTTAAAAACTACTTTTGTCTTGCAGAAACTTTTTTCATATATAGAAACATAACATCTTAAAAAGAGGAATCGTTGCTGTATTTTACCAGTTTATTTAACAGTTTTATCTGAATTTGTCTTGTTTCTACCTGCTAGTATTTACAGGTGTCTTGGTAATTCCTCTATACTAGGATGGAGAAAGGGCTAATAAGCCACTGAGGTTTATTAAAAATTATTTTACTGCTTGCTGAAGTGTAGGGCAGAGTACCTGGAAAACTACCAGCCATGTCCAGTGAATGTTTCAGTCTATGTTTCCTGATTTGGGTTGCTGCTCAGAAGCTCACCTGGGTTTGTACCAGGAAAGAGTGAAAACTTTATTTAGGGCAGAGAGGTGTACTGAGCAATAAATGTACACCAAAAAGCCCTAAATGGAAAGCAAATGTATCTTCTGGGGTGGAAGGGTTGATCCCGGAGATCTCATCACCAACAATGGGGGGATAGGGAGAAAGAAAATAACATCTTAAGGAGCATGGTGTGCCTCCAGGTCAGTGGATACCTTGTTCCTCTCTTCTGCTGCAAGTGCTGGGTGGTCTTCAGACTTGCCTGAAAGGCAGTACAGTTTTTAATTGCACAATTCATTTAGGTTGAAAAAGACCATTAAGATGATCAAGTCCAACTGTTAACCTAACACTGCCAAGTCCACCATTAAACCATGTCCCTAAGCGCCATGTATACACGTCTTTTAAATACCTCCAGGGATGGTGACTCAACCACTTCCCTGGACAGCCTGTTCTAATGCTTGACAACCCTTTCAGTGAAGAAATTTTTCATAATATCCAATCTAAACCTCCCCTGGTGCAACTTGAAGCCATTTCCTCTTGTTCTATCCCCTGTTACTTGGGAAAAGAGACTGACACCTACCTCACTACAACCTCCTTTCAGGTAGTTGTAGAGAGCGATAAGGTCTCCCCTGAGCCTCCTTTTCTCCACACTAAACAACCCCAGTTCCCTCAGCCGCTCCTCATAAGACTTGTTCTCCAGACCCTTCACCAGCTTTGTTGCTCTTCATTGGATGCGCTGCAGCACCTCAATGTCTTTCTTGTAGTAAGGGGCCCGAAACTGAACACAGTATTTGAGGTGTGGCCTCACCAGTGCCAACTACAAAGGGACGATCACTTCCCTAGTCCTGCTGGCCACACTATTTCTGATACAAGCCAGGATGCTATTGGCCTTCTTGGCCACCTGGGCATGCTGCTGGCTCATGTTCAGCTGGCTGTTGACCAACACCCCCAGGTCCTTTTCTGCCAGGCAGCTTTCCAGCCATTCTTCCCCAAGCCTATAGCGTTGCATGGGGTTGTTGTGACCCAAGTGCAGGACGGAGCACTTGGCCTTGTTGAAACTCATACAATTGGCCTTGGCCCATCGATCCAGCCTGTCCAGACCCCTCTGTAGAGCCTTCCTACCCTCAAGCAGATCAACACTCCCGCCCAACTTGGTGTCATCTGCAAACTTACTGAGGGTGCACTCAATCCCCTCGTCCAGATCACTGATAAAGGTATTAAACAGAACTGGCCCCAGTACTGAGCCCTGATGAACACCACTTGTGACCGGCCGCCAACTGAATTTAACTCCATTCATCATAACTCTTTGGGTCTGGCCATCCAGCCAGTTTTTTACCCAGCAAAGAGTATGCCCATCCAAGCCATGAGCAGCCAGATTCTCCAGGAGAATGCTGTGGGAAATGGTGTCAAAGGCTTTACTAAAGTCCAGGTAGACAACATTCACAGCCTTTCCCTCATCCACTAAGCAGGTCACCTTGTCATAGAAGGAGATCAGGTTAGTCAAGCAGGACTTGCCTTTCATAAACCCATGCTGACTGGGCCTGATCACCTGGTTGTCCTGTACGTGCCACGTGATGGCACTCAAGATGATCTGCTCCATAACCTTCCTCGGCACCGAGGTCAGACTGACAGGCCTGTAGTCCCCCAGATCCTCCTTCCGGCTCTTCTTGTAGATGGGTGTCACATTTGCTAACCTCCAATCAACTGGGACCTCCATGGTTAGCCAGGACTGCTGATAAATGATGGAAAGTGGCTTGGTGAGCATTTCTGCCAGCTCCCTCAGTACCCTTGGGTGGATCCCATCTGGCCCCATAGACGTCTGTGTGTCTATATGCCAAGTACAAGTGTCGAAGTCCTAAGTCCTGTTTTCAGCTTTTAAAAAGAGGCTTTAAAAAGTGATGCACCATCAGTGTTGTACTTATGCACCTTTTTCTTTAGGAATACACTAGTGGAAATAAATCAATTACTCTAGCTGTCATTTCATCCATATTTTCTTAAAGGAACAAATTAGTATCACCAAGCATCATTATCTTCAATAATGGCAATTGGACACTTTTTGAAAATGGACAGTCTCGTAGCTTTGAGATCTGAGTGGGGAGTGCTGGTTAAACATAACAACTCTGTATACTGCCTTCTCTTACTAAAATGGAGCAAGGGAAACGGCAGCTTAAGTCTGCTCCCCCGGAGCTCCGTAGAAATGATGGGTCAAAAGCAGACTTTATTTTCAGTTTTAGTGCTGCAAATTTTCTCAGATTGCTATGATAGTGTAAATGCTGCTGTGTAATTAATCTGTATCAATATTAGTTTTATTGTCTTACCTTGTCATAGCTGTAGCTTCAGAGTTAATTGCATGTCATTAGTAGGCAGAGTCCATATGTAAATAAAACATGGTATAGTAGGATGCTGGAAACTGCAACACCTTCAAGGTCCTCTAATTAAACTTGGTCAAATCTGTGGGAAAGATACTGTGCATATATATGCAAGGTAACATATTGTGCCAGTCTCTTAGATACTTGCCATTGCAAGGGACTTCCTACTAGCTGTACAGAGTTGTGTTTGTAAAATGTCAGGATATTTGCTCTGCTGTTGCAAGCCATGATGTGTCAGTGTTTTGACCAACTGTCCTAGCTTTGGTATCATTTTTTGTTATTCCAAAGAACCCTTTGCCTTTTATCACTTTTTGTATAGAGGCCTCTCCTCTCTGGTGTTGATACAATTCTCCCACTAGCTGTTGTATAGACGTTGTTCTTTCAACTTTTCTCTCTGCGGTTTCCTCCACTCTTGCCCCTGAAGTCAAACTGAGAAATAAGAGATAAAGGAGAAACCTGTATCTTTTGGTTTTGTTCCAAAGTTCGGTAGGTTTATGGGATGAGCAGTATCTTTCCTCGAAATCTGCATTATTACCAGATTGGTATGAAGGAATGGTTGAGATTCTTACAGCTGCCAGTAGAGAGAAAATTAATCTTACATGTTACTTTGGGTTGTTGAAGCCCAGTAACTTCTCCTTATAAGAAGGATATTCCTGTGATTAGTTCTTGAGATGCTGAGCATCACTCCAGTTTTTACTCTGTCTCAGATACTAGATGCTGGCTTTGGTACTGCACCGAGCTTTCATTGGCTACTAGATGTTTCCTTTCCAGTAGTAACTGTAGTGGCTGAAATATTAGAACTATAGGTGTCAACGTAAGTATCAAAAGAAATGATTGCATGACATTGCTCTGATAAAACAGAAAGGGTTTCATAGTACATTGGCTAGCAGCATTAGCACGCACACTTTTCACTTTAAAGGAAAACCAGGTTGTAAACTTGCAGTGCAATGGCCAGTCTTCAATAAAGTCTTCAGCATGTGGTTAAGCTCCATTTACATGGATGTGTAAACTTAGCTGCCTTGCACCTGGTGTGATGTTGCTGCGTGCTTCTGTCACTTGTTCCACAGCAAGTTGTATGGTCACAGTTTTGAGTGTTATAGCCAGAGATGAGTTTGTGGCCATACATGCCAGGAAATGTCACAGGACACTGACCAGCCCCAGTGTCAGGCTGTGCTTCATGCTGCATATTGAACAACTCTTTTGCTAAAGCTTTTGAAAACTAATCCAGGGTGCTGGGTTAAAAGTTGCTGGTAAAGCAACTAGCAGGGATTCTTTTTGATCTCCAGAGGAGCTGCTCTTTGAAGTTCGTATCTCTTTCTCGTAGCTCAGAGAAGGGTTTCTACAGATTTAGCTATGCTTGTGGTGCTGGGTCAGGACTTTCCTTGCTGGAACTCAACTACAGGGTAGCCTTCACTGTGCAAAGGCCAGGTAGTAGCAAGAGGAAAAGCCAGTATAATTTGGAGTGTTTTCTTCAAAAGCTTTTCCTTGGCTTTTACAGAATGCACCGATGGCTTAATGTGACACATCCTATTTTTAATGCAAACAGCTTCCTTCTGGAATCCTACTGTTGTCTAGAAAGTGAGCAAGAGAAATAGCTTTTAGGACTTGGTATTTAGATTGGAGAAATTAAGCTGCATTACAAGGTCCAGTGAACAGGAGTATGGACTGTCTCATGGTGGCTTTGTTGCAGGCTTGCCATCTGGCTAATTATCCAGTGGATGGGTGGAGGCATATGTGGTGGTTCCTTTGCTACCTGCAGGCCTCTGACAAGTTTGGGTAAACTGGAGTACTTCAGGGCTTGCAAGGTAAAGCCTTCCTGTAAACTGTTGTTTTGCTGTTTTGGCGTAGCTATACAAAGAAATCAAAAGATTGTGTTTTGGGCCACTCCAAAAGCACATGTGTAGGACTTTGTGTGTAGGCAGTGTGCATCTGATCTGTGGCCACCAGCTAAGCTTATCATACCTGCTCATTTCATCTGCTATAACCCCTTTGCCTGCATTGCTGTTTGCAGCTGGCAAATCGTTTCCACCTATCTGACCTTGCCCTGAGGAAAGGTTCTTCTCTGGTTAAGGTAAAAATTGCACCCAAGCTCCATCCACTGTGGTCTGCTGGAAGGGAGGGGTTTTAAAAATAAAATATTTCTTCTCTTCTCCAAAATGTTTGAATTTATCCTATCTGTGAACTTTTCTCTACTAAAGAACTGTTGAAAAAGGGACAAACCTGGACAACTGGTGGTAGAAGGGTTTAGTTCTGTCCCAAAATGTCTAGGAGCTTGGTAAGAGTCACAGAAACCTCCCGATGAGCCAAAAGCAGTAAAATTTTCTGGTCAGTGGAAGAGACTTTGCCCAAACTTCCAGGAAAGAGGCTTATGGTCCACTTAAGGTGATGTGCCCCCCATATTGTGAAAACTGTCATCATGTTGATGTATTGGGAAAGCTCTGCTGTAGCCCTCTCCAGTGGCATGCTGGGCTTCTGTGGTCCCTGCTGTCTCTTGAAAGAGCTATATGTAAGAAATCAAGTAGTGACTTCTGTTTTCCAGGGGAAGAAGTGGCAGACAGTAGAAAACCCAAATTTAAAGTCTTTTCTCTAGAATAAATTATTGTTCTTCGTAAGGTTCAAATTTTCTATATGCAGTGTTGATTAAGAAAATGATAATTTTGTGGTGCTGTACTGTATCTTTAAGTATGTTCATGTAAATAACAAAGTCTGGGTGTTAGAAAAATAGCTCCTTAACCAGATAGTTGTACTTAAATGTCAGCTCTGTGTCAATGCAAAACCTTTGATTGGATGTGCACTCGGTTAATATTGATTAAAATTGCAGTCTCAATTAAGTAGAGTCTGGCGATAGTGCCCTTGTGTTGCTATAGGCAACCAACATGTTGTAAACTTACTGAATATTAGATTTCTATTTAATGTTTCCATGGCCTTTCTGGTAGAAACAAGGTTTCTTCCCATAGATGAAAAGGGCTCTGATAGCCCTGTGAGTACGCAGAAGCAACGCTAATAAGATCAGGGATTTAGATTTCTGTTCTCAATTGATTATTTTTTTAACATCTTTCCACTGTGGAACAGGATTTCTGTTTAAGTCTTTCCTTTGCTTCCTGGGTGGTCAGGGGCAAACATTAGAACTGCACAACATTCATCCTGTATCTCTAAGGTTAAAAAGTGAATTTTTAGTTTACACTTCAGCAATGCCTCTGAGATTCTGGCAGGTCTCCCTTTGGAGGTACCAGCCACCTTCCTGAGAAACCAACAAGGCAGGTGAGGGTAAAACAAGACTAAATGAATAGACTGTTAGTGTCAACTTTCCTTTGGAGCTCAGCAGCTCATGGCTTTCCTGGAGGTGGTAGGAATTCTCCAATGAAAACAACCCAAAGAAAAATTAATCCTATCCTGGCAATAAAATCTAAATAAACAGTGTAGGGAACCTTATGGCTCCAGAGTGCTAGACACTTGTGTCCCACAGACAATCTCTAATGTGATCTTGCAGCATTAATTTTTGTCTTCATACTCTCTGGTTGTTCTCACTGAAGTCAGATGGTAGTCAACAGCCATCTTGGGCTAGAAAGAGCCTTTTGGGATATCAGTGTGACGTCCACATCCTCTGTTCTCCCTGAATAGCCACCACTCTTCTTGTTCCTACAGACAGGATGTTACAAGCTGGCTTAATGCAGGACCTACAATTCTGAAACAGTTTCACTTTTATATAGACCAGAAGTATATTAATATGCCTGTACCAGAAATAAAAAATATTTCTATAACAATTTTTATGTCTTACAACTTAATGACTTAGCTGTGTCTTTCAGCTAACTGGCATGGGATGTAACTCTCTCTCTCCTTATGAGCAACATATCATTATCTTCTAATGGGTTTCTTAAGTCCCTTTCACAGAAGGAACCTCCTGTCCAGTATGGGATAGGATATTACATAGGCAGTCCTTGGCTTCACGGTGGTGATGGCTGTTACAACTGCATGGGAAAATGAATGGGTCTGCAGTACTGTTCTCCATTCCCAGGAACATCTGAGGGTGCATCTGTGCTGTAACCACATCAACAACTCCAGGCATCTCTACACTATGCTGAATTAATGTTAAAATAAGAATCTCTGTCCAGGCATCCCAGCATGGAGCCCAGCAGGACTGAGAGATCTGTCCCAGAAGGCGGGTAAATTAGCCTTCAGTGAGCTTCATGCTTTTCTGATGAAAATATACCTCAGGTAACTTGTTTAAAGCTAAATGGAGCTGTCTTTCAGCTGCACTGCAGTAACTCAGATAGCAGTGAGTCCCTCAGAGCATTGAATTTTTTTAGCCACACGGAAGAGATTTGCCTCTAAGCTATGCAAGGGTGTGTGCCAGTCATGCAGAGGTTCTATTGCCTCATGGTTACATGTTTTCACTTACTAACATATTCGAGCTGCTTCCAGCAAGGTTACTTGTGAAGAGTGAGTCTGGAGGGGCGATTCTTTTGATGTTCACTTATTTGACTTGAGTTTTATGTGAGTCTTAAAGGGTGTGCTTTGTAGATAATTCTGCAGAGGAGGCAGCATGGAAAGCCGGGCACAAGTGTCTTTGCTTAAAAAATACGGAAGAAAACTTGGTTTCTCTTAACAGTCAGTTGCTGAACTGAACTGTAACTAAATTTCCAAGCAATCTCTAAGCCCTACAGAATATTGTGTAGAGTTTCATATTTTTTAGTTTTGTGCAAGGCAATGATTATTGGGGGTAGTCTTTAGAGCTCTTGCAGAGTAACGGGGGATTGCCATCCAGTTCCAACGCTGCCATGTTCCTTCCTAAAAAACTGCCTGGAAGATGTTCTGGGATTTTTTTTGCATCCTGCTGCTGTTGGAAAAGTGTTTCAGAACAGGGCAAGCTGTGTGGGTTGGCCTCTGGTATCTGTTCTGTTCTTGCTTGAAAGAATTTTACTCAGTAAGCCCTGGTGATTTCTGTAGGTGACTGCTATGCTGCCATGGTGCACTAGGCTCTAGAGGCAACTGGAAACCAATGGAAGACCTCTACAATGCCCCTGTGAAAGCCATCAGATAAGAGTTTTACATTATCTGTATGCCTTGGCTGTGCCTATAAAATAAGTAAATGAATGGGTGGGCAAACGGAGACTTATGTGAAGAAGCCTCCAGATGCTTTTGGAGGGCTATGTCTAAAGGAACAACTACACAGGACTTATTTTCTAATAAGTATTTGTTTCAGGACAGTCACATCAAATATAGTAAACGTGTGAGTTAAAATAGAAGCTTCTGCTAGACCATTGCTGGGTCAGCGTGTTGTATGGAAAAAAACAATGTAAAAAGTTGGTGCCGATTGATTGTAGTATTGCTGTGCCTTGTTTCTGGCTTTGAGCTGCTATGCAGGGTTTTGTCTCTCAAGGGCAAATAGCCCCAAAGGACTGAACGTGCAGTGTTATTTCCTGGCCAATCTGTAAGGCACTCGGGGCTCTGAGGAAACTCTGAGACAGCTCTTTTATTCACAAACATCCATACAGTTGTGCTCAGCAGAGATTGGAGGCTTTCCTGCACAGGGAGTTGTTTTGGCTGAGGCTTTTTCTTGATTAATATGTCAGTATTTTGCATGACATAGTTCTGCAAATCAGCTAGTTTGCTTTCAAAGATATCACTAAACATGCCTTTCTTAAACAGTCTTCCTTGCTGCCAGCCCTCCTGCTGCTGTCCCCCCACGTTATTTCAGATTGCTGCGGGGTCAGATCTGACTTTAAATACTGGAGCACAGACAAGTATGTTTGTGTGCAATTGCAGGTTTCTGTCCTTGGTGTGAGAGCCACCGAGCTTTGTGTGCGTGCCTGCAAAGAGACTGCAGATGAAGCAGCTGAGGAAAGATGTCTAGCAAACTCCCAGCAGAGGTTTGTAAGGTGCTTTCTGTGTGACAAGGTGTAGATGTTGGCAAGGGGGTGACAGCAGGCACCAGCACACAAGTCATGGGACCACCTAAGATGTGACGCAGGCTGTTGCATCTATGACAATTTGTAGCAGAGCAGAGGAAAAGAGCTCCTGGAGAACTTCAAAACAACCACCCACCTATCAGCCCTACACACAGAAGAGGGAGCCACAGGCTTGTTGGGTGTTTAGTGGGTTGGTATTTCTGCCAAGAATTAAGCTGTAATTAGGCAGCAATAGGACTGATGAAGAAATACCAGAGGCCAGTGACCTTTAACAAGGCTTCTGATGGGAAGGTAGTCAAATCTTTTCCGAAGTCAGAGTTTCTGAAACCTTGGTAGACACAAACCTGCCACCAAAACCTGCTGGGAAGGAGGGAGCTTTTCCAGGAAATATTAAATGTAACACTTGAGTATATGCATTGGGGGTGCACTTTTTGCTGTGGCTGATGACTGCAGTGGTCCTCTCAGCACCAAACTCTTTTTCTAAACAAATCAGCATAAATTTACCTCCCTCTTCAGAATTTGCAGGGGAGAGGCCTCTGCCTTCTGCTAGACCCCTCTTCTTTTCAGCCTCCATAAAGTGGGTTGCACAGCCAAGGGCAGCCCCTTCATAGTACAGGTATAGGAATCAACATGTCAGAGACCAAAAGCAATTGCAGCATAAAAAATACCTTGCTTTGAGCAATGTCCAGCTTTTTTGGCCACCTTATTTTAAATGGCACTTTGAGAAATTCTTGTCAATACATTCATGGGGAGATATGTAACTCGGTTAATCACTAAAAGCATTAATGACTCTGGGTTTGGGACACCTGCTTATTTTGCAGTGCACTTCTCAACACCTGCTTGTCAGCAGAACAGAATTCAAAAGTGTAGAGGGTTGTTTTTTGTACAAATACTCGAGGCTGCACATTGTTTTTATCACCTCTATAGATAAGCTGTACTGCTTTCTGCTGCTGGAAGAGAGCAGCATTCTGGTTAGGTATATATGCGTGTCCTGTACCAATCTGAACAAGATACATTTCTGCACCCTGGAGACAAGTGGCGAGGCTTCAGAGATGTCTGATTAGTTGTCAGCCTGTTCTCTGCTACTCTTCAACTTTCCTTCTTCTACCAAGCTAGTGGTTATAGAGGTCCTGTGTGAAAGAGACAGTTATGCAGAGAAACAGTCTTATATCCAAGTTTAAAGAAAGTTTCTTGGAATATTACCACAGAAGTAGGGAATGTAGTGGTTACTACACGCACTCTTTTTTAGCTTTAGTTGCTTTCCTGGAAGTCACAGACTACAAGAGCTGTAAAGCTCTGAGCAGCTGCAAAGTATCCATGGCAGGGAGCGAGTAGCAGGAGATTACATGTTTGGGGACTTAACAATGCATAATGAAAAGATAGGAAGAGATAGAGGGAGATGCTTGGGGGTGTAGTGGAAGGGAAATTGCAGAGACACATGCAGAAACATTTTGCTGGAGAAATCTGGATTATGATATTATTGCTTATTGTTGCAATCTCAACCCAGTGATGTCTGTCAGGTGGTAACAGATAATCATATGGAACTTGCCAGGCATTTCACTGGCTAACATAACTGGATTTGATTTTAAATATGTAATCAGCTATTTTAAAGATTCAATACAAATATTTATTTCAGAATCAACCCATGTGAAAGAAACTTGCTACTGTATAAATAAAACATTCAGAAGAACATGTGATATCAACATTTTGCTGTCAAACTAGTGAAGTGGAAAAGTCGCTATCTGAACATTTGGTGCCTAGGTTTGACGTGCAAAGCCCCAGCTTCTCTGGTAATCATCTCTTCAGGGGCATGAGAAAGATTTTTCAGGTTATTAAACTGAACTAGTTGAATAATTTCACAGCTGAGAAATCAATTGGGAGTTAGAAAAAGGGAAGAAAGCTTACTTGTCTTCAAGCTGTGAAAGAGGTCTGAAGCAGAGACCCATTTATTCTGAAATCCTGTTGGACCTGTAGTCAGAAATTTGATCAGTTTTGCAACACATTGATTCAAAATGTGCATTTATAATTTTAGATGTGCAGTGCTTTTAAGACTTTTCATTGCTTTTTAAAAGTTGGATTTGTGCACTTGACCTCCAATTTCTATTCAAATATAGTTTCAGCAGAAGAGTGGGAATTTGGGGGGGAGGGAAATCAGATTAATTTATCATGACACCAGAGACTGGATAAACATAATAATGGGTGATTACTTTTGCAAAGCAAAAGTAGTAGCAAAAATAGTTACTATGATGTAAGACTAGATTTAGTGGCAAATTGAAAGTTAACCTTGTCTGAAAAATGGAGAGACCACTCATCAGAATAAAAACTAATAATGCATAAATGTGAAGTTAGTCAATGACTTACATTTATGTTCCATGCTTACTGATTTAATTTTTTTAAGTCACTGATGTTAATAAGGATATAAATCACTTAAATTCATTCTGCTATCTTTACCTTGCACTTCAAGGCAATGAAAACAACCAGTGCTGCAAAGGATGTACTAGCAGGAGCAAAGATGGTTTTTCCCTTGCTAGTTCTATGTAGCAGGTCATTCTAATCTGGTGAAGCCCTGTGCCTTCATGCTCTTGTGATTGGTACATCACAGCCCAGGTCTCCACTCTAATGTTCTGTAACACTTTATGGAGCCTTATGTTTCAACATGTTCTGTTGGTTGAGTTTCTGTTGTTCTGGTTAATAAATGTTTATTTGCACTATTTGCTGTTTGGTAAAGCTTATTGCTAGAGATTCAACTATTTAATATAGTTGTGTTTTCTCTCCCCATAGAAGAATGTCTGCTCATGAAATCACTGAAAAAAGGAAAATAAACTTTCCTCTTAGAAATAGCTGCCCATGGACTAACAATCGTTGTATTATACAGTCTCTTCACTCAATAGCTTCAGTCCTAATATTGAGGCATAAACTTCATCAGTCCTGGCTTACTGCAGTGGTGGGAGGATAGGCTGGATTTTCTGGGGAGTCTGAGGCCTGAAAATCCTTCCATTAGCATCACCATAGACACAATACAGTGCGCTATGTGGAACTGGGGGGAAAGGGCTACAGTTGTACATAGGGCAGGCACGTTCTTCCAAGAAGCCTCCCACCTCTCTCTGGCCCTTAGTGAGTCAACCAGTTTTTACCACCAACACTTCTATGATTCAGAGGCTGGTTTACTTGAGGAGATGAGGTCTTGCTGTTTTTTGTTCTCTAAGACTGAAAAACTGGGATGGAGTGGGTAGAGTACAGAGCAAATAAGGAAAAAATTGGGCATAAAGAGCTGGAACCCTGAACTAGAAAGGATGAACTTGGCTTTCCAAAGCTTTAACCAAAGAGTGGTCCTGACTTGTTATTCTTCCACATTTGCTGTCTGGGTTAGCTCTCACCTGCCTTGGTAGGAAGATGCTCTTTTTATAAAAGCAGCTCAGTCCAGAACTGGATGGTTGCATAAGATCATCATGCTGCTTCATGCAGCATCACTTGTGATGGAAACGGTACAGGCCAAATCATGCAGTCTCTGACACTACTGATTCTCTGGCAGAATATGGTTGTAAGTCTTTAAAAGCATTCAACACTTCAACTATGGGTGAGGGAAAGGATCCTGCCACAGGGTTACATTGCACACTGCTCACCAGGAAAATGTTCCTAGAGAACTTAAGTGGAGCGTGTTTGATCTGGGCCACTGAGATTTGCTAACTTTGAATTCTGCAATGATACTTTTCAAATTGGTTTCCAAATGTGGAGCCATGCTTTAATTTCTATGCAGGACTGGAATACCATGGTGGCTGACCCTTATAAATGCTTGAGCGGGTTTTGAAGAAGCACATCTGTGTCTAATGAGTCTAATTAGAAATTAAAAACTTGCATTTTTACAGCTTGGGGTGAGGAGAAAAGGATTCTAATACAGAGGCTGTGTCTTGATGTATGCATGATGGGGAGGGAGAAGAAAGCTGACCCTGGACCTTCTTCCAGTTCTTGAGGCATGTGCACAGAAGCCCACTATGTTTCAGTCTTTAAATATTGTTCAACTGTCTAGAGGTAAAGGCTATTACACATTTCATCATCTTAGTTAAAATGCAGGCGAAGGCCTAGAATGCCATTGGCTTGCCCTACTTCTTAGCTGTGGTAAGTGCTGCTTTGAAGCACCTCTGTGGCACACAGGAAAATGACAGCGTATTTTCAGCAGCACATGGAAACATGAAGGTGTGTCATAAGATAATTCTTGAAGTGCAGATCCTGCCTCTGTAACATAGTTTGGTTCCAGGTGAGGAAGCTTATGCTCTCCTCCAAAGATAATTAGGATCCCATATTTCAAGTTCACTGAAAATCAGCAGTAGGATAGAGACACCCAAACAAGTGCCCCACTGTGGGAAGGACAGACAGAATTCAGGCAGGCTGGGGTCCACATGGCAGCTGCCCGCAACCCAGGCAGTGCACTCCTGGCTCTCGCCTGGTCCAGGTGCTGCTTTCTGCTTCCTGTCAGTGGTGATCTTGGAGGGATATTGCAGCGAGCTGGGGAGATGATGGTTAAAGGGCAAAATAAACAAATCTTTGTGGAACCAAGATGCATTTGTTCTCCTGGTTAGGGGAACAGCCTGTTACTTTTTTAGAAGGAAATCAGAAAGGGTTGATTTTTAGAGAAAAAAATCTGGCTATGGATCAGTGTAATCTAACAACCAGCAGAGTAACAACTTGTAAGGTACAAAGCATGTTAATGAAGGGTGAACTTTGACCACATGGTAGCAGAGCACTTGGGGTTAGGACTGTATGAGATGACTCAGAAAGGCCCCTCTGAGCATCATGTTTTGTTAACTTTCATTTTGTTTTTGAGGCTGTAAGCTTATTCTTTCTACCCTGTGCTTTGGCTTCTCTGTTCCTGGTTCTCTGATGCATCTCCTATTGTCCCCAGTAGCCCAATGTTCCTCTGTATATTAATTGGGGTTTTTGTTTGTTTGTTTGTTTTGTGTTGGGGTTTTTTTTGTTTTCTTTGGGGTTTTGTTTGTTTGTTTGTCTTGGTTTTTTTTGTTTTCAATTTAAATGATAGATTGCAATTTCCTTCAGGCAGATGAAAAAAAAAAGATCTAAGCAACAGATTAAATTGCTCTGTGAAAGCCTCAGTTACAATAATGCTGGCTTTTCCCTCTCCCACACAGATTTAGATTAAATTGAAGCTGTGTTTGGGAGAAGAACCATATTGGAGAAACCTCCACTAGTGTTTCAGACCCTTTAAATGAATTAGCTGTCCATCACATCATAACAGAGTATAGCCACTCAAGTCCTGCTGTGCTCAGTTTTCATTAGCAGAGTTTCTTCTTTTGTTTGTACGGACTCGCTTCAAAATTTAAGTCAAAATAAAAATTCATTCCTCTTAGCTGCTCTGATGTTCTGGGGCAAAGTGCAATGACTGTGCCCTTGATAAAGTCATCTGTCACCTGACTTTGGTAGTGTGTGTGCATCCCACGAGAGAGTGGTGCCTTGGCAGCCTGGCTTTGAGAGCAGTCCCTCCTCAGGCCCCTTACCTTGTGTGGGCAGGGACAGGCATGACTAACAGCCTACCAGCCAGATTCAGTGCAAACCATCTGCTTCTCACAGCAGTGCTGAGTAATGATCTCAGCGTGTTTCACACCCTGGGAACTTTGTGCAAACATGTTCTCATATGGTGGATAACAAGGAAGTCCTAAACGTTTCCAGCCTACAGAGCGGCTGTGAAAGCAGTAGCCAAAGCAGGGGTGGGTCAGATGTGGGCAGTCAGCAGAGATGGTGATGCCGTGGACTAAAAAGGGTCACTCCACCACACACAGCACTGATAGATTGAGCCCTGGCATGCTGAGAGCTTTGCTTGCTCAGCTGCTTCTGCAGGGAAGGCAGTTCACTGTGTTGTGCCTGTCCCTGTGGAGACTAGCTGTTCTCCCTGCACAGCCCAGGGCAGCTCTCCCAGCCCTCTCCTGTCTCTGCCACCAGGCTGCAGCTCTAGGGATGGTTTTGCTAACCACTAATTGCTTGTTTCATTCAAACAGGGAAGGAAAAGTCTTGGTGGATGTAGCTTTTTACCCATTATCTTAGATTTCAGAGCTGCTCTCTGTAACGCTGCAGTGCAGGGGAGGCTCATCTTATCCTGTTCAGATAGAGCTATGAAATGTAAGTTGTTGTGATCTGTAAACCCTCATCCTCCTGGGGTCCCTCTTGCTGGCTGTGCGCAGCCAGAATGGGGCAGCATCTTCTGAGCTGGCTGAGAATGGTGGGAAAGGGAGAGGAGAGGAGGGACAGTGCTTGAGGACAACAGAGCAGGTTCATTCTCCCAGAAACCTGTTTCTCCCTTCTCCAAGATCACACACCAATCTGATCTTCAAGAAAGGGCACAAGCTTTGGGAAACTTGGACACTTGTTTTCCATGAGGCAGAGTGCTGGAATAGGTGGAGTAGCACAGCTGTTTTGGAGCTCATATATAGGGCTCAAGAAACACACTTATGCTCCTGATATCTCGGAGCTGGGACAGAAGACTCAGAGGCATTGCATTGTGTGCCACAGCTGCTGCTGGAATTAAAAGATGTCAGGATCCTGCTAAAGTGGTCCTGCTCTTTAGGTATGCTGGAGTCCCATTTAGTCAGTACCTGCAGAAAATAAGGTATATCTGAGTTGGATCTTCCAGTTGGTTTCATTGCTGGAAAGGAGGAGCATTATCTCTTTGAAGCCATGTTGATTGGGTTGTGAACAAGAGAGATTTTCCACTGTCTTTTCCCCTGTCCTTTTTTTGATCTGTCTTTTTCAATATCTGATAGCTGCTAATCAGGCTGTTCCAAAATCAGCAGAATAAAACAGAGGTATTTTTGTTAAGGTTTCCTGCTCACAATCCTTTTCTCCACCCTAACAGAAGTACCCAGAACATCTGTTCTCACTGTGCTGCTGGTGGGCAGAGCACAAGCAGCCGCAGAAGTCCTGTCTGTCTGCAGAGTTAGGACAGCATTGCATTGCCTCACATGTGGAAGCAGAGGGCTCAGGGCTTCACTGCTTTCACATGGAAAGTTAGCTTTTTTCAGCAGGTGTGGTCATCTGTCTGTTAGGGACTGAGTCCTGGCTTCTATTTCTTTTTGTATCAGCCTACATAAGTGATTGCTAATAAAAATCTACAATTTAAACCAGGACACCAAGGTGAAAAGCTCTGTCGTCCTTCATCAGTGCCTTAAGACATTGAGGCACCAGAGTTAATCTCATGAAAGGAATTAGCAAATTGACAAGTCATTTTTTTTAATTTAATTGACCTTGTATTTTGATGATCAGTTGGAGCCACTGATCCTTAAATGAGTCAAAACCTTCAAATCATTGTCTTGGACAGTAAACACTTTGACATAGTTTCCAAATACAATGATAGACTACAATTGTAAAAGCTCTTTTAGTTATTAAAAAAAAAAAAAATCACCTTCAGCAAGTTAGATGCTTCCTCCTGAAACTTGCTATATTTGAGCTGAGACCAATACAAAAGGAAAAGGAGTCAAATGTAGAAGTAAATCTGCTGGTGTTCTTCTAATCTGGTCACTCTGGTGCAGTGTTTCAGGCTATTTTCTGATTGGCAAGCTGAGTATACTGGTCCTAAAAATGTTAATAAGCTTTTTGTAAATGAGTTTTAACTTTTTAATTAAGAATTTCTAGCTACAGTTATGACCTGCAGGGAAATGTTTAATTGGTTGTTTTCCCTAGCTGGTTCAATGTCTTCTGACTAGAAGAGTGTATGCTTATAGGATTTGAATGCCTCAGACGTAGCAAAAGCCAGAATTACTGTGCTTAACACTGCTGCAGAAATTTTCACAGATGGTATTTGCAAGGCAACTCTCCACTTCAGCGCAACAGAGCAAGTGCTCGCTTGCCTGCCTCAGTGTGGTGGGTTGACCCTGGCTGGATGCCAGGTGCCCACCAAGCTGCTCTATCACTCCCCCTCCTCAAGAGGACAGGGGAGAGAAAATATAATGAAAAGCTTGTGGGTTGAGATAAGGACAGGGAGAGATCATTCACCAATTACTGTCACGGGCAAAACAGACTTCACTTGGGGAAATTAATTTCATTTATTACTAATCAAATCACAGCAGGATAATGAGAAATAAAACCAAATCTTAAAGCACCTTCCCCCCACCCCTCCCTTCTTCTCAGGCTTAACTTTACTCCCAATTTTCTATACCTCCTCCTCCCCCCGAGCGGCACAGGTGGAGGAGGAATGGGGGTTGCGGTCAGTTCATCACGTGTTGTTTCTGCTGCTCCTTCCTCCTCAGGGGGAGGATTCCTCACACTCTTCCCCTGCTCAAGTGAGGGGTCACTCCCACAGGAGACAGTCCTCCACAAACTTCTCCAATGTGAGTCCTTCCCACAGGCTGCAGTTCTTCACGAACTGCTCCAGCGTGGGTCCCTTCCATGGGGTGCAGTCCTTCAGGAACAGACTGCTCCAGTGTGGGTCCCCCATGGGATCAAGAGTCCTGCCAGCAAACCTGCTCCAGCGTAGGCTTCTCTCTCCACAGGTCCACAGGTCCTGCCAGGAGCCTGCTCCAGCATGGGTTTCCCACGGGGTCACAGCTTCCTTTTGGCACTGTCCTGGTTTTGGCTGGGATAGAGTTAATTTTCTTTCTAGTAGCTGGTATAGTGTTATGTCTTGGATTCAGTATGCGAAGAATGTTGATAACACTGATGTTTTCAGCTGTTGCTAAGTAATGTTTAGTCAAAGTCAAGGATTTTTCAGCTTCTCATGCCCAGCCAGCAAGAAGGCTGGAGGGGCACAAGAAGTCGGGAGGGGACACAGCCAGAACAGTTGACCCAAACTGGCCAAAGGGGTATTCTATACCATGTGACATCATGCTCAGTATATAAACTGGGGGGAGTTTGCCTGGGGGGGGCATCGCTGCTCGGGAACTAACTGGGCATTGGTCGGCAAGTGGTGAGCAATTGAGTTGTGCATCACTTGTTTTGTATATTCCAATCCTTTTATTATTATTGTCATTTTATTAGTGTTATTATTATCCTTATTAGTTTCTTCCTTTCTGTCCTATTAAACTGTTCTTATCTCAGCCCACAAGTTTTGCTTTTTTTTTTTCCGATTCTCTCCCCCATCCCACTGGGTGGGGGGAAGCGAGTGAACGGCTACGTGGTGCTTAGTTGCTTGCTGGGGTTAAAACACAACAGTCCATTTTGGCGCCCAACGTGGGGCACGAAGGGTTGAGATAACAACAGATCTGACCAGACCATGTTAAAACAAATTTGTTACAAGCAGTCATTATATTAGTTTAATAGTCTCTGGTCACAACATTGATTTATTGGCTCTTAGAGCTGTGGCGCTCGTTTTTAGAGTTCTGTTATGTATTGCCTCACTTGCTGTATGTAGTCCCTGTGCTGCTGCTTATCATCTGTGGGAGGTGGATTAAGGTTTTCGCTTTGATGTATTGTGTAATACTGGCTTATGGTATGATAAAGTCATCAGTCATGGGACGAATCCAGTGTTTGCACTCAGCATTGTCGTCACCTC
This sequence comes from Gypaetus barbatus, assembly GCA_028022735.1. Lineage (NCBI taxonomy): Eukaryota > Metazoa > Chordata > Aves > Accipitriformes > Accipitridae > Gypaetus > Gypaetus barbatus. The sequence goes on along the minus strand of CM051561.1, from coordinate 33,064,068 downwards.
TACACTTCAGGAGCCATCTGTGGGAAACTATTAATAATTACGCCCTTTACCTTTTCTCCTTGGAGAGTCAATCTATGGGTGAGGCACCTTTCTTCCCGTTCCCCTTCTCCTCCAGTCGAATTACAATGGTGTTTGAGAATTTTGAAAAATTTGAATACCCTTGTGTCCTGGGTTCGGTTGGGATAGAGTTAATTTTCAGAGGAAGCTGGGAGGGGGCACAGCCAGGACAGCTGATCTGAACTAGCCAAGGAGCTATTCCATACCATGTGACATCATGCTCAGTATATAGATGGGGAGCGGGCTAGGGGGAGTCTCTCTCTCTCAGTGTGGGAAGTGGTAGAGCGTCAGGTTCCGGGTGGTGAGCAGTTGCACTCTGCATCACTCGTTTTGTATATTCTTTTATTAGTACAGTTGTTGTTATAACTTCTCTCCTTGTGTTGTCCCAGTAAACTGTCCTTATCTCAACCCACGAGGTTCCCTTTTTTTATTTTTTTTTTCCCCTTTCTCCCCTCTGATTCTCCTCCCCATCCCACCGGAGGGGGGCGGGAGGAGTGAGCGAGCGGCTGCGTGGTCCTTTGTTACCGACTGGGCTGAAACCACGACAGTCTTTTTTGGCGCCCAACGTGGGGCACGAAGGGTTGAGATAACGACAGATCTGGCCAGAGCGTGTTAAATTTGTTATATGCATTTCTTATATTATTTAAATAGTCACCAGTCACAATGTTGGTTCATTTGTTCACATGGTGGTGTTGTGTAAGTTCTTATATGCTCTATGTATTCCCTGCGGTTATGTTTATCACCTCTGGGAGAGGGATCAGGATTATCATTTTGCTATACTGGGTAATGTCGACTTATGAAAAGATTACATCACTGGTTATGAGGTTTAAGCTGGTATCTGTATGCGGCAGTGATATCATTTTCATACTTCGGGTGCCTTCTATCGGAATTTATTGGTAATCGCACCCAATCTATGGGGAAGTCGGGGGGGATACTTCCTCCCGTTCGTTCACCTCCCCTTTCTCCTTCCGGCTAATTACAACAGCTTTTGAGAATTTTGAATATCCTTGGGATGCGCAAGCCAGCATGCTGTTATTGCTATGTGTTACAGAGGCACACACAATCAAATCCAACAGGTGTTAAAACTCAGATTTATTCTTCAGTAAAAAGATAGTTAGAACTCTGGTAACATTTGTAAACCACAGGCTCAATGATCTAAGGGGAATTAGTACTACACAGCCGACTTAAGAATTCTTAAGATTTAAAATGATGACTGAAAATGCGCATATCACTCACCTAAAAGATGAGGGCTCTCAACCTCGAGGAGTTACCTAGGGCGGCATCCCGACCCAAGGGGGAGTCCCTGACTGCAGACCCGCTGCTCCGAGGAGGACTGATTCCAACACATCCTCCTGCGGGGCCTCATTTATACCCTTGTCAAATCTGATCTGTGGTCATTTTAATCCCTATTGGCCAAAAGGTCACTTCAGTGTACCTGGCACATCTCGATTGGTCAGTTCAATTTTCAACCTACAGCCTTTAGGGTTTGTTTTTTTTTTTCCTTCTCCTCCCTGCCTGGACAAGTTTCATTTCCTGTTGGGGGGGGTGGGGGGATGGAGTGTACTGCCACAGAATCCACCCCGTGACCACAGTCATGATTCGACTGGTTTCCTTGGAGTGGTGGTACAGTCACCTCTTGCCTCCAAAGTTAAAAGGGAGCGCAGTCTGATGAATTTGATGCTCATTGTGGGTCATCATTCCATTCTGGTCTAGAACTAAAGTGGAATATCTGACACAGGAATATTCAGTGCATGAACAGGTTTTAAGGGAGTATATTTAACTGTTAGTATAGACTTCATTACCAAGCGTTTGATACAACTTATTGCAACACAGATAACAATAATCATAACTACAAGCATTATTAAAGATTGGAGAAGGCTGGTCATCCACCCCGTCAAGGAAAATCTGAACATATCAAAACCTTTCCCAGCCAATTAGTCCCTGGTGCAGAAGCAATTGCCTCTGAGTCTCTTGCCACTTTCTTCTGTTGATTTGATCTTGAAGCTACATTGACACATTTGGAGTGAACACAGCAGTTGTCCATCAACAGGTTCAAAACTCCACATACACCTTTCTCTTTCAGTAGCATCAAATCCAATACGGCTCAATTTTGGATAGTCATTTTACCGGTATGTTGTAACTGATTGTTCAAGAGTCCCAAACTGGCAGATGTAATATTGGCTAAGGTTGATAGTTGTAAACTCAGTTCTAGAATGCTCTATTGGTGTTTCCTTGCATACCATATGCAGTAACCCCCATGGAATTTCAGGGCATAGTGTAGTACCATTCCATCTCCACCCCGTGATCCCATGGGTTAGTTGGAGGATATAGTCACATCTGGTGTTTCATACTGAACTAGTATTTACTGCACCTGGTGACCAACAATAAACAACATGAGTATAACCTCCTCCCCCATCCAATCTGAACCTCCAACTATAATTGTTACATTGCTCTCATGCGAGCTCAAGGACTCGTGATATATTGACGTCCATCATTTTTGCCACAACATTGTCATCCAGATCTTCACCATCCACGCCTGCCACCGTCATCACTGCCAGTAGAAGCACTAGAATAGCTTGCTTCTTCATGGTCCTGTAAGAAAGCACAAACTAGGCCTCGGTCTCAAACAGGGTCACAGGGTTAGAAGTCCAGGATTATCCACTGGGCACTGATGCTCCCATCTGAGGCTTCCCAGGCATACAAGCCTCTGGGTTTTGCTAAGGTCATAGGAACAATACCAATGGAGGGCAGCTTGCCCTACCTGTTCCTTGTTGTCCCCACCAACCAGGATATCATCTATATATTGATATATGTGGACACCTGATGGTACTTCCACAGCATCGAGGAGCTTGGCTAAAGCATTGTGAGCAATAGTGGGGGAGTGCTTATATCCCTGGGGAAGTCGATTAAAAGTGTATTGGGTCCCTTCCCAAGTGAAGGCAAACTGGGGTTTGTCCTCTTCCCTTAGGGGAACCATAAAACAACATATCCTTGACATCTAAAGCAGCCATCCATGGGTGGGCTGCAGCCTGTATTGCTGTTATCACTGAGGTAATACTTGGGACAGCAGAAGTTAATGGTGGGGTATTACTGTTCAATCTCCTATAATCAATTGTTAGTTGCCACCTCCCATCTGGTTTACGGACTGGCCAAACAGGAGGATTATAAGGAGAATGTGTGCAACTGATAATCTCTCTTTTCTCCAGATCATTAATTACTTCTGAAATGCCCTGTTTGGCAGCAGCTGGCAGCGGGTATTGAGAGACACGGGTTACCTTAGATTGTGGTAGTGCAGGAGCAACCTGCAATGTTCTCACATGAATAGCCTCTGCCCCTCTGCCCCCAAAGCTCCACACCCTACTATTGGTTAGATACCATTGTCTGCCTGCCAGCACATCAAATCCCAATATGTTTCCCTCCTAGGAGCTTAAAGCCACTTCCACAGCTGTCATTCTCTTTTCCCCCAGCAACCAAAGTTGAGTTCGAGCTATGGGGCATTTTCTGTCATCCCTGTTACTCCTCTAATGTTTATAGCCTTTCTTGATGGCCTAATTCCCAGCTCACTAGCTTGTTGTTCGTTTAAAACACTAATTTGGGCTCCTGTATCGATTAAGAATTCCAAACTTATCCATTGTGGGCCCACAGGAATGTGTATATAAGGCTCTTTATCAGCAGACCATTGGCAAGTATTCACCATGCGGATTGGGCGGCCTGAACCCCAAACCGCAGCTCCCAGTTTTTTAGCCCTTCCAGTTCCTCCCGCAGTGTCGCGAAAGGGCTGCGTTTCCTCTTCCCGAGGGGGCGGGGTTGCTGGTGCTTCCCTCTGTTCTCTAGTTTTCCCCTCCAGCAATTCCACCAGCTTCCGGATGTCGTCAGTGGACTGCCCGTGCGGCACGGCTCGGGCTGCCCCCAGTGCCAGTGCCTTCCGCCAGAGATCGTTCCTTCCGGGATCGTAGTTCCACCCCGACCGATTCGAGACCGCTCGGGGCGGGGTTTACAACCGGCTGGGCGGACCTTCCTGCTCCCTCCATGCCACCGCTCGGCCCCGCCCATCCCATCTCGCGCCCGTGAACTACTATGCTGTGCAGTACTTTTGCCCAAGTCATCACTTGCGCGGGCGGCCTCTGGGGGTTCTGTTGATTGTGTTCAATGGCCCCCAGGATTCTTTCTCTGAGGGACTGGACGTGTATCTTTAAAGCATCCGGCAGACCTCTAATAACGGGTCTGAGGTGGCGGGGGTCCACCAGTGCAGTCATTGGTATTTCTTGCTGCCCTCTGTCATACATGGCCTGAACACAGGCGGCTTTTTGTCCGTTAACTCCGACAGCCCCTTTACCCGGATAGTAATAGATTCTCCTCTCTCCTTGGGGTCCATACCCCCAGCCCAGTAAGCTACTCAGGAAGTTATCGACTGATCATCCACCAGTCCGTCACTCAGAAACACTCCCGGTCCCCAGTAACCTCTCGCTTCGTCATCACTCAACAGTATCCGATCTCCCCCCGTTAAAGAAACTCTCCACAAATACTCAGTTTCGGTTTCGCCTGGCTTGGGTGAAAACTTAGCTTGTAACTCGCTGAGTTTGGGTCCCGACCAAGGGGTTGTGCGAATAGTGGTTTGGGGACTCCCACCGTGCGGACCTGTGTGCCTTTCTGCTTTAATAAGGGGTCACACGTCCCTTTCCTCCAATTCCTCTACCTCTTCAGAGCTGTTTTCATCAGTCTCCCCAGATGTCCCCATCCCAATCCTCAGGGTCTGTACCCGTGATTAACTTTTGGATTTGGGTAATACTGGGGGGCTTTTTTGCTTGTGCTAGCATAATTTCAATCTTTCGTTCCAATAGACGCATCCACTCCTTTTCTCGTCTCAATTCCACCTTCAAACAATCTATTTCCCCTTGCTTTTGAGAATTATCCTTTGCCAATCTGTCTCTGGGGCGAAAGGGCTACAGCCGTGCTTCCGTAATAATTCCTCTATTAATACCATCCTGCCAACTGCGCCAATTTAAAATGTTACGGAAGCACGCACAATCAAATCCAACAGGTGTTAAAACTCAGATTTATTCTTCAGTAAAAAGTTAGTTAGAACTCTGGTAACATTTGTAAACCACAGGCTCAGTGATCTAAGGGGAATTAGTACTACACAGCCGACTTAAGAATTCTTAAGATTTAAAATGATGACTGAAAATGCACATATCACTCACCTAAAAGATGAGGGCTCTCAACCTCGAGGGGTTACCTAGGGCGGCATCCCGACCCAAGGGGGAGTCCCTGACTGCAGACCCGCTGCTCCGAGGAGGACTGATTCCAACACATCCTCCTGCGGGGCCTCATTTATACCCTTGTCAAATCTGATCTGTGGTCATTTTAATCCCTATTGGCTAAAAGGTCACTTCAGTGTACCTGGCACATCTCGATTGGTCAGTTCAATTTTCAACCTGCGGCCTCTAGGGTTTGGTTTTTTTTTTCTTCTCCTCCCTTCCCGGAGAACTTACGTTTCCTGTTGGAGGTGGGTGGTGGGTGGGGGTGTGTGTACTGCCACACTATGTCTCCTGAATGTGTTTCAGGTCTTGTTTAGGGCTACAAAAAATTTTCTTAAGAATACCACCCAGACATATGCCCCAAGGCTGGATAGTCATGAGTGGCATGGCATGTGGGAGAATATGGGCAGGTATCTAGAGAACTTCTCACCTCCAGTGGTTTGGAACTTCACTCCTAAACAACTACAGGACCCTGATAAAGTGATAGAATATTTGAAAGGAAAATGCTGTGGCTATTCCAGAGAGGCACAACTTACAGCACTGTGCTGGGCCCTGGCCAGTATCTACCAAACACTGCTCGATATTATACAGCACCCTCAGGGGGAAAGGGGGGGAAAACAGACCGACAGGCACTGCGGCTACCCCAATCCTGGTGACAGGCACTGCGGCTGAACCAGAGAACCGACCTGTGCCAGTATCAGTCACCCCTATACAGAAGAAATACACAAAGAAATCAGTTCGCTTAGTGAGTGATGAAGGTAAACCTGGGTCATCACGAGAACAGGAGGAAGAGGCAGAACCTGAAATAATCACCCAATCTCTATCCCTGAGTGAGTTGTGCAACATGCAAAAATATTTTGGCTGCCACCCAGGCGAGCGCATTGTTACCTGGCTGCTCTGATGCTGGGATAATGGGGCCGGTAGTTTGGAATTACAGGGTAGGGAAGCCAAGCAACTAGGATCCCTGTCTAGGGAAGGGGGCATTGACAAGGCGATTGGGAGAAAAACACAAGTCCTCAGCCTCTGGAGGCAACTTCTGTCAGGTGTGAAGGAAAGATACCCCTTCAAGGATGAAGTTACATGTCACCAAGGCAAGTGGACCACCATGGAGAGAGATATCCAGTACCTGAGGGAATTAGCTGTGCTGGAGGTGATTTATAATGATCCAGAAAATGGGCAGTCACCCACAGACCCAGATGAAGTCCAATGCACACAACCCACGTTGCAGAAGCTTCTATGAAGTGCACCACTGACCTATGCCAACTCATTGGCAGTAATGTCCTGGAAAGAAGGCAAAGGACAAACGGTGGATGAAGTGGCTGTCCAACTCCGGCAATACGAAGGAAGTCTCTTCCTCCGACGGGCATGTGTCTCAGCTGTAGAGGAACTGCCCCAGGAGTTCCATCAATTCAACATGGATATATCCTTCTCCCCACCTGTACAGGCCCGCATCGCTACTATTAGGAGTAAGCATTCCTCTGCTCAAGAGAGAAGACATAGAAGGTACACATGATGGGTTACCCTGTAGTTTTACCTGTGTGACCATGGAGAGGACATGAGGAAGTGGGATGGAGAACCTACCTCAGTCCTAGATGCACGGGTACAGGAGTTGCAAGAAAAAGCAATCAGAAAAGAGGATTCCTCCTGGAAAAATGCTGCTCCAGTTTCCCGTGAGCAGTCCCCCAGACAGAGTAGAAGGGCTGATCTCATTTCTGATCCTCTTGAAGGGACTTCTGATTCACGTTTGCGAAAAGTGAGTAACGGATACTCTAACCAGGATTAGAGGGGCCCTGCCTCCAGCCAGGTGGAGGAAAGGGACAACCGGGTCTATTGGACTGTGTGGATTCAATGGCCTGGCACGTTAGACCCACAGGAGTATAAGGCTCTAGTAGACACTGACGCACAGTGTACCCTAATGCCATCAAGCTATAAAGGGGCAGAACCCATCTGTATTTCTGGTGTGACAGGGGGATCCCAAGAGTTAACTGTATTGGAGGCTGAAGTAAGCCTAACTGGGAATGAGTGGCAGAAACGCCCCATTGTGACTGGCCCAGAGGCTCCATGTATCCTTGGCATAGACTACCTCAGGAGAGGGTATTTTAAGGACCCAAAGGGGTATCGATGGGCCTTTGGTATAGCTGCCTTGGAGATGGAGGAAATTGAACAGCTGTCCATCTTGCCCAGCCTCTCTGAGGACCCTTCGATTGTGGGGTTGCTGAGGGTTGAAGAACAACAAGTGCCAATTGCTACCACAACAGTGCACCGGCAGCAATATCGCACCGAGATGCCCTGATTCCCACCCACAAGTTGATTCGTCAACTGGAGAGCCAAGGAGCGATCAGAAAAACACGCTCACCCTTTAATAGTCCCATATGGCAAATGCGAAAGTCTAATGGAGAGTGGAGACTAACAGTTGACTATTGTGCCCTGAATGAAGTCACGCCACTGGTGAGTGCTGACGTGCCGGATATGCTAGAACTTCAATACGAACTAGAGTCAAAGGCAGCCAAGTGGTATGCCACAATTGACATCGCTAATGTGTTCTTCTCAATCCCTCTGGCAGCAGAGTGCCAGCCACAATTTGCCTTTACTTGGAGGGGTGTCCAGTACACTTGGAATCGACTGCCCCAGGGGTGGAAACACAGCCCCACCATTTACCATGGACTGATCCAGACTGCACTGGAAAAAGGTGAAGCTCCGGAACACCTGCAGTACATTGATGACATCATTGTATGGGGCAACACAGCAGAAGAAGTCTTTGAGAAAGGGAAGAAAATAATCCAAATCCTTCTGAAAGCTGGTTTTGCCATAAAAGAAAGTAAGGTCAAGGGACCCGCACAGGAGATCCAGTTTTTAGGAATAAAATGGCAAGATGGATGTCGTCAGATCCCAATGGATGTGATCAACAAAATAGCAGCTATGTCTCCACTGACTAATAAAAAGGAAACACAGGCCTTCTTAGGTGTTGTGGGTTTCTGGAGAATGCATATTCCAAATTACAGTCTGATTGTAAGCCCCTCTCTATCAAGTGACGTGGAAGAAGAATGATTTTAAATGGGGCCCTGAGCAACAACAAGCCTTTGAACAAATTAAACAGGAGATTGTTCATGCAGTAGCCCTTGGACCAGTCCAGGCAGGACAAGATGTTAAAAATGTGCTCTATACCACAGCCGGGGAGGATGGCCCTACTTGGAGCCTCTGGCAGAAAGCACCTGGGGAGACCCGAGGTCGACCCCTGGGGTTTTGGAGTCGGGGATACAGAGGATCCGAGGCCCGCTATACTCCAACTGAAAAAGAGATATCGGCAGCATATGAAGGAGTTTGAGCTGCCTCAGAAGTGGTTGGTACTGAAACACAGCTCCTCTTAGCACCCTGACTGCCAGTGCTGGGCTGGATGTTCAAAGGGAGGGTCTCCTCTACACATCATGCAACTGATGCCACGTGGAACAAGTGGGTCGCACTGATCACACAACGGGCTCACATAGGAAACCCCAGTCGCCCAGGAATTTTGGAAGTGATCACGGACTGGCCAGAAGGCAAAGATTTTGGAATGTTGCCAGAGGAGGAGGTGACACGTGCTGAAGAGGCCCCACTGTATAATAAACTGCCAGACAATGAGAGGCAATATGCCCTGTTCACTGATGGATCCTGTCGCATTGTGGGAAAACATTGGAGGTGGAAGGCTGCTGTATGGAGTCCTATACGACAAGTCACAGAAACTGCTGAAGGAGAAGGTGAATCGAGTCAGTTTGCAGAGGTGAAAGCCATCCAGCTAGCGTTAGACATTGCTGAAAGAGAAAAGTGGCCAGTGCTCTATCTCTATACTGACTCATGGATGGTGGCAAATGCCCTGTGGGGGTGGCTACAGCAATGGAAGCAGAGCAAGTGGCAGCGCAGAGGTAAACCCATCTGGGCTGCCGCACTGTGGCAAGATATTGCATCCCGGCTAGAGAATCTGGTTGTAAAAGTACGTCATGTAGATGCTCATGTACCCAAGAGTCAGGCCACTGAAGAACATCAAAATAACAACCAACAGGTGGATCAGGCTGCTAAGATTGAAGTGGCTCAGGTAGATCTGGACTGGCAACACAAGGGTGAATTTTTTATGGTTCGGTGGGCCCATGACACCTCAGACCATCAGGGAAGAGTTGCAACATATAGATGGGCTCACGATCGAGGGGTGGACTTGACCATGGATACTATTGCACAAGTGATCCATGAATGTGAAACATGTGCTGCAATTAAGCAAGCCAAGCAGTTGAAGCCCCTGTGGTATGGAGGGCGATAGCTAAAATATAAATATGGGGAAGTGTATTGGCTTTGTGTGGCAAGGTTTTGGTAGTGGGGGGGTTACAGGGGTGGCTTCTGTAAGAAGCTGCTGGAAGCTTCCCCTGTGTCCGACAGCCAATACCAGCTGGCTCTAAGTCGGAACCGCTGCCGGCCAAGGCCGAGCCAATCAGCGATAGTGGTAACGCCTCTGTGATAACATTTTTAAGAAGGAAAAAAAAGTTGTTGGGACAGACAGAAACGGCAGCTGGAGAGAGAGTGAGAACACGTAAGAGAAACAACCCTGCAGACACCAAGGTCAGTGAAGGAGGGGGAGGAGATGCTCCAGGCGCCAGAGCAGAGATTCCCCTGCAGCCCGTGGGGAAGACCATGGTGAGGCAGGTTGTCCCCCTGCAGCCCATGGAGGTCCATGGTGGAGCGGATATCCACCTGCAGCCCGTGGAGGACCCAACGCCGGAGCAGGTGGATGCCCAAAGGAGGCTGTGACCCTGTGGGAAGCCCGCGCTGGAGCAGGCTCCTGGCAGGACCTGTGGATCTGTGGAGAGAGGAGCCCACGGAGCAGGTTTTCTGGCAGGACTTGTGACCCCGTGGAGGACCCACACTGGAGCAGTGTGCTCCTGAAGGACTGCACGCCGTGGAAGGGACCCATGCTGGAGCAGTTTGTGAAGAACTGCGGCCCGTGGGAAGGACCCACGTTGGAGAAGTTTGTGGAGGACTGTCTCCTGTGGGAGGGACCCCACGCTGGAGCAGGGGAAGAGTGTGATGAGTCCTGCCCCTGAGGAGGATGAAGCGGCAGAAATAACGTGTGATGAACTGACCGTAAACCCCATTCCCCGTCCCCCTGTGCCACTGGGGAGGGGTTAGGTAGAGAATCCGGGAGTGAAGTTGTGCCCGGGAAGAAGGGAGGGGTGGAGGGAAGGTGTTCTGAGATTTGGTTTTATTTCTCATTACCCTACTCTGGTTGATTTGTAAAAAATCAAGTTAATTTTCCCCAAGCTGAGTCTGTTTTGCCCATGATGGTAATTGGTGAGTGATCTCTCCTGTCCTTATCTCTACCCACAAGCCCTTTGTTATATTTTCTCTCCCCTGTCCAGCTGAGGAGGGGGGAGTGATAGAACGGCTTTGGTGGGCACCTGGCATCCAGCCAGGGTCAACCCACCACAGGAAGCCTGGCAGATTGACTATATCACACTCCCACAAACCCGCCAAGGCAAGCGCCATGTGCTTACAATGGTGGAAGCAACCACTGGGTGGCTGGAAACATCCTGTGCCCCATGCCACTGCCCAGAACACTATCCTGGGCCTTGAAAAGCAGGTCTTGTGGCGACATGGCACCCCAGAACGAATCAAGTCAGACAACGGGACTCATTTCCAAAACAACCTCATAGACACCTGGGCCAAAGAGCATGGCATTCAGTGGGTATATCACATCCCCTATCATGCACCAGCCTCTGGGAAAATTGAGTGATACAATGGACTGTTAAAGACTACATTGAGAGCAATGGGGGGATGGAACCTTCAAACATTGGGATACACATTTAGCAAAAGCCACCTGGTTATTCAACACCAGAGGATCTGCCCATTGGGGTGGCCCTGCCCAGTCAGAACTTTTACGTACTGTAGAAGGGGATAAAGTCCCTGTAGTGCACATAAAAAATATTTTAGGGAAGACAGTCTGGGTTAGTCCTGCCTCAGGCAGAGACAAACCCATTCATGGGATTGCTTTTGCTCAAGGACCTGGGTGCAGTTGGTGGATTATGCGAAAGAATGGGGAAGTCCGATGTGTGCCCCAAGGGGATTTCATTTTAGGTGAGAATAGCCAATGAATTAGATTGTATGATGTTAATTGCTATATAACCCTGCTACTTTATGCCATCATTACTATAATTGTTATATGCTATATCAATGGTATTACAGTAAGAATCACTTAGATCAAGCAAGAATGAACTGTGATAAAACCGAGCAAAGCGCAGTAGTGACGGGACCAGAACTGCCTTCAGCATGCAACAATCCAACACTACACACCATCCTCCTGCTGCGCCCAATGTCACCCGCTCACCGCACCGCACTGAAGCCTGATCCTGCTGTGCCGACTGAATGGACTTTGCACCATCCATCCTGCCCAGACAGACTGGTATAACAGATGGAGCCCGAAGTTGGGGACTAAATGAACTCAACGAACATTTTACAGAGATGTCCCATAGACTAAGGGAATGATACCTCTGTGTGTATAGTTATATATATATATCTCTCAAAGGACAGAAAAGGTGATGGTGATTAATTAGGATGTATTGGAAAGTATAGGACCTGAGCATGACGTAAATGGTATAGAATAAAAGGTGGATATTGTTCTGGTTTCAGCTGGTACAGTGTTATGTCTTGGATTCAGTATGAGAAGAATGTTGATAACACACTGATGTTTTCAGTTGTTGCTAAGTAGTGTTTAGACTAAAAGTCAAGGATTTTTCATTTTCTCATGCCCAGCCAGCAAGAAGGCTGGAGGGGCACAAGAAGTTGGGAGGGGACACAGCCAGGGCAGCTGACCCAAACTGGCCAAAGGGGTATTCTATACCATGTGACATCATGCTCAGTATATAAACTGGGGGGAGTTTGCCTGGGGGGATGATCACTGCTCAGGAACTAACTGGGCATCAGTCAGCGAGTGGTGAGCAATTGCATTGTGCATCACTTGTTTTGTATATTCCAATTCTTTTATTATTATTGTCATTTTATTATTGTTATTATTATCCTTATTAGTTTCTTCCTTTCTGTTCTGTTAAACTGTTCTTATCTCAACCCACGAGTTTTACCTTTTTTTTTCTGATTCTCTCCCCCATCCCACTGGGTAGTGGGGAGTGAGTCATCGGCTGCATCGTGCTTAGTTGCTGGCTGGGGTTAAACCAGGACAGGCATATCCACCCGCTCCAGCATGGGGTCATCCACAGGCTGCAGGTGGATATCTGCTCCACTGTGGACCTCCAAGGACTGCAGGGGGATAGCCTTTCTCACCATGGTCTTCACCATGGGCTGCAGGGGAATCTCTGCTCTAGCGCCTGGAGCACCTCCTCCCCCTCCTTCTTCACTGACCTTGGTGTCTGCAGAGTTGCTTATCTTGCGTATTCTCACTCCTCTCTCTCCCGCTGCAATTACTGTTGCACCACCTTTTTTTCCCCTTCTCAAATATGTTATCACAGAGGCGCTACCACCATCACTGATTGGCTCGGCCTTGGCCAGTGGCAGGTCCTTCTTGGAGCCAGCTGGCATTGGCTCTATTGGACATAGGGGAAGCTTCTAGCAGCTTCTCACAGGAGCCACCCCTGTAGCCCCCAGGCTACCAAAACCTTGCCACACCAACCCAATACACTCTGCTCTTTCCTCGGAGATGGATACAGGCAGTGGGAGACAGCAGAAACATACTCTACTCTGACGGAGCATGGGCATAGGTTTCCCATAGAGCTTGTAGAGTCTCTATCCTTGGAGATATTCAAACGGTGACTGGCCATGGTCCTGGACAACTGGCTCTAGGTGGCCTTGTTTGAGCAGGGGGGGTTGGATCACATGATCTCCAGAGGTCCCTGCAAACCTCAGCCAGCCTGTGATTCTTCTCAGCCAGAAAAAGAGGGAGGGAAGGGATGCACCCTGGAAGTCACTGTAAGGCATGCTGTGAGTCAGCAGCTAGCAGAGGTGCAGCAGACCAGAGAGGAGCAGTGGGGCATTTGCAGCCACCAGCCTGTGTTTGGAAGAAGGATGGCCGAGGCATGAAAGATGACGCTTGATGTTCCCAAATGAGATGAGGGTGACTAGAGATTGTGCATGGAACCAAAATGTGGGCTGGGTCTGTTGCCAAATGGGAATGCCTTCACGTAACCTTGACTGGATTTCCAGCATGTAAACGGTGTTTCCTCCTAGCTGCTAGAAATCTCATTGAATTACTGGATGCTGTTGCTAAATTCCACTTGTTTGTTTGCTATTAAATGCCTGTATAACTTTGGTTAGATAGTCTGGAGAAACTGTAGAAACTCATTGAGTGCTTCTTAGTGACACCCACTTTCCTATCTGCAGAAATGCAGCCACCTCTGGAGACAGCAGTACCCCTTGGGCATGTGGGGCAAAGGGGGAGAGAAGGCACTGCGTGGGCAGGATCATTGCTGTCACTTTGTTAGTTGGGACACAGCTTTCCTACTCAAGTGGAGAACATTTCAATACCTAGCACAGGCACGATTTCTGCAGTACTGAAGTCGACCAGAAGAATATTTCTCTAAAAGTAATTTAGAACCTTTGTCCAATAATATTTTGAAGGGAGTGATTTGTCACTGCACTGCAGCTTCCTTTTTAAATACTTGGTTGTGGCTGAAAACAGTCAGAAGCTTGAATTCATATTTCGGCAGGTTAAAGCCAAAATCTGGAAATCCAATCACATCTGTGTACAGCCATTATTGAGTTTAATGAGAACTGTATGTCTGCAACAAATGGCACCCCGTTTGTCTTCATCTAATCATCCATAAAATCCTCCACTGCTAAAGTCATCTCAACAAATTTGGGGTGAATCCCTGGTTGAAAGTAACTGTCTTGTAGCAGTGGCCATCTGGAAACGCCTGTTGCAGCATACCTATGAAGGGTGAAGAAGCCCTCTTTCTCCATTCCTGTATAAAACTCTTAAGTAGAGCATCTCATGTGGGAGAACAGCCACATGGTGGTTACCACTGTTGCAAACCATTGCACTGATTCAGATGTATTGAGATGAGCAGACAGTGTGAAGAAGTGGGTAGAAAATGACCGAGGACTGTGTGTTCAAGAAAACATTTAAAGCAAATGCTGTTAGAAGAGTGAAAAATATTCTGCTTATTAATGTAGACTGGAATTTCCTGCTAGCTGAGAATAATGCAAAGGTCAGTCACCAGCTGCAAGCAAACAGCGTGTGGTTGATTCTAAAATTAGTTAATCTCTATCATTTCCATTTCTCTTCCCTGCATTTCTTGTTCTCTACCTTAAGCCTGGGAATCCTATTAAAGATACCACAGGCTTGAAAGAAAATTCATTCTTTTTTTTTATTTCTTCTCTTTAAACTTCTGTAAACTGCTGCAGTTGAGATAGCTGTCTGTTGCCTACCATTATGGCCAGGGTGGTGTTATGGTCCTAAAACTCTTTCCACAGGCACAGTGACATGATTTTAACTCTCAAATGTTTAAACAGATTACCTGGCTATACATCCTAATGGGAATTTAATACAAAACATATTAAATGCAAACATGCCTTTTAAATGATGATTGTATAGAGATGTTCATGTTCTTATATACTGAAAGAAGATAAAATCATCTTAGATGTTACATTTTCTTCTCTCGTAATTTTGTTTTGACAAGGATGAGAGTGCTTAACAAGGCAGTGGGGGCTGCGGAAGCACTCTGTTATACTAATGTAAAACTCAAGCAATGCCATTAAAATAAAAGGTTTTTCTTCAGGTTTCCTTAGTGGACTGCGAGCAGAGTGTGGTCTGCAATCTTATGTTGCATCTTAAGCATGGAAAGCTCTGTACTGATACAAGCTACAAAACAGGAAAACCAGCCAACAGCAATGTGTCCACTTATACAGAACACCTAAAAAATAGCAGCAAAAGGGAAGGAAAATCCCCTCAAGCCATGTCCTTATGCTCACTGAACTTTTGTGCAGCCTGACCAGCGTGACCCATGTACTGCTGGCATCCAGAGCTGTGCTTCCAGCGCTGTCTGCGTGTGGCTGGCTGGCAGCTGCGTGTGCACGGGGTGGACAGGAGGATGTTGGTTGTTGGTACGGCTTGCAGTGATGCAGCAGGAGGATTCTGCAGCCACACAGAACTTCTCGGAAGAGGTGGTGTCCGATCTTGTATTTATGTCCAGCTCTGCTTTCTTTTTTTAGTAGATTCCTGACCTCCTTTTTTTGACTGTTCACAGGAATATTTGTGAAACATGGCCTTAAGGAGGGTTTATCTGTATCACCCACGTCACTCAGGATGCTTGTAGCAACATCCAAGCCATGCTAGCAGGAGAAGAGGGAGAGAGAGTCTTTAGAAGAGTTGATGTGTGGTGGTTGCTTGAATATTCTGGAATGGCAATCCTAGCCTTGTAAATTTTAAAGAAAAAATAACTTGCATTGATACAGGGCAGAAAATAGAGCAATCTGAAATGCTTGCTGCTCAGTACTGCTCCTTAACATCCAGTTTAGGGGCAACAGTAGAAAAGAGTTAAGTTTTAAAATCCATAAAGCTTAAGAAAACTCATCTTTTAATTCAACCACCTATTTATGCCCCCTCCACTAATCTTGGAACAAATTACTCTGTGCCTTTTAAATTCAAGCTTCTGTTTTCTGCGTCTTCCCTAGCATGGTTTTCATAGTCTTCCTCAAGGAGGCAAATGATGGAGTCAGAGAACTGATGAGATGGTAGAAAACCTTTCATATTCAAACTGCCAGTTCCAGTCCAGCAAAGATAATAACCAAAAGCCATTACAATGCAATTGTCATTTGGACAGAAAACCACAGATTTTCATGAAGACTAAATTCTGCTATACCAGAGCCCATATAAAAAATGATTTATGAAACACACTTTGTACTAATCTCACTCTTGATCTCACCAAACTAGCTGCAAAGGAAAACAATGTTGGCTATCCTGTTTTCATATGTGTCACGTCCCACCCGGTGGGCTCGGGGGAGGTGATCTTTTAGATAGTCTGCACACAGGAGTCACGACAATGACTCAGGAGGGACAGGGAAAATTTCAACACCCCGTTTCGCTCGGCGAATCCCAGGGCAGGAGTCACGACAATGGCTCCTAAATGCTCAAAATATGTTTTATTTAATGTTGACTTATAACACAAATGTGGCTAAATTTGGTGTAGCATATATTTTGAATAAAAAACTTGACACCTAACAGCCGTAGCAAAATATTCCTAACAACAAGGTAGGAGGAAGAGAAGAGATAAGAGAGAGAGAGAGAGAAGAAAGAGAAAAAAGGAGAGGTAAGTATCACCACCCTGGGATCCAGCGAGGAAAGAGTCTTGGTAGTAACTGTCTGGATTCCTCAGGCGGCAGGCGCGCACCTGGGGGTTGGTCCCCCCTGCTTTTATACCCTTGTGTCATGGTTTAACCCCAGCCAGCAACTAAGCACCACGCAGCCACTCACTCACTCCCCCCACCCAGTGGGATGGGGGAGAAAATCGGGAAAAGAAGTAAAACTCATGGGTTGAGATAAGAACAGTTTAATAGAACAGAAAAGAAGAAACTAATAATGATAATGATAACACTAATAAAATGACAACAGTAATAATAAAAGGATTGGAGTGTACAAATGGTGCGCAGTGCAATTGCTCACCACCCGCTGATCGACACCCAGTTAGTCCCCGAGCGGCGATTCCCCCCGCCCCCACTCCCCCCAGTTTATATACTAGATGTGACGTCACATGGTATGGAATACCCTGTTGGCCACTTTGGGTCAGCTGCCCTGGCTGTGTCCTGTGCCAGCTTCTTGTGCCCCTCCAGTTTTCTCGCTGGCTGGGCTTGAGAAGCTGAAAAATCCTTGACTTTAGACTAAACACTACTTAGCAACAACTGAAAACATCAGTGTTATCAACATTCTTTGCATACTGAACTCAAAACATAGCACCATAGCAGCTACTAGGAAGACAGTTAACTCTATCCTAGCTGAAACCAGGACAAAACCCTGCTGAGCATGTCACGTTCCTTAAACCCCTGATTTCAGTTTAAAGTGGTTTCAGCTTCTCTCTGTGCCCCTGCATACTGAGGATTCACAGCATTCCTGCTCCATGAAGGTTCACTGGAACTAATTTCTTATTTTGACAAATGGCACATTGTACACACTGTAGGACATAGCTGTACCTAGCAGGAGGGCAGAGTTTTCAAGGTCTATTGTGTCAAGCCTATAGAAAAAAACAAACTAATAAGGAACCACCCCACCATTTGAATGCCATGGTTGCCCATGCACAATTAAGCTCTGAGCATGTTGGGAGAAAACTTTGATTAAACTTTGGCCTCAGCCAAACATTCACACAGTGGCCTGATTGAATGTATTTTTTCCCTAGGAATGAAGCCATAAGGAGGCCTCAGGAACAAAAAAAAAAACCCTTAAATGTATTAAATTCCCAGAGCCATTTAGAGCCCCTGCAGTCACATCTTGGCACTTGCCTTTTGATTGGGAGTGTTGTGTTCCCCTCCCAGTGAGCAGAGAGAAATCACAGACTACTTACTATCCATTCCAGCTCTTTCACATGGGTACTAATGATGTCACAACAAAAAATCTGAGGTCAAGCAAAAGAAATTTCAGAGCTCTGGCAAGAATGCTAAAAAATTTGGGAGCACAGGTAGTGTTTTCCTCAGTCCTCCCAGTAATGGGGGGAGACTTCAGAAGAAACAGGCAAGCCCAGGATATCAATACCTGGCTCCAGGACTGGTGCCTGCACCAAAACTTTGGGATTTTAAACCATGGAAGAGCCTTCAAGAAACAAGGTATGCAGGGGCCTGACGGGATCCACCTGTCCTGATGGGGAAAACACATCTTTGGGCGTAAGCTGGTGGGGCTGATTGAGAGGGCTTTAAACTAGAATCGATGGACGAAGGGGATACCAACAGGATTGCAGTAGGTAAGCCAGGAGTTGGCATGGCATCGCCTGAGGGTGGCAATGCTAGTGGGAGCATTTACGCTGCTCCTGGGAGCACAGAGGGCTTAGGAGCACATCTGAAATGCTTGTACACCAACGCACACAGTATGAGAAAAAAACAGGATGAACTGGAAGTGTTGGTCAGCTCCCAGAGGTACGATATCATTGGTATTAGTGAGACTTGGTAGCATGAGTCCCATGACTGGAGTGCTGGGATGGAGGGCTACAGGCTGTTCAGGAGGGATAGGCAGGGCAGGCGAGGTGGAGGTGTCACACTCTGTATGTAAGGGAGAGGTGTGACTGTACAGCCCTTACAGGTATGGATGATGTGGTTGAGAGCCTCTGACTGAGGATTAGGGGGATGGAAAATGAAGCAGCTGTCATAGTGAGTGTCTACTATTGATCGCCCAGCCAGGATGTAAGCACTGATGAGTTATTCTATAGCCAATTAGGAGAAATCTCTGGATCGGTAGCCCTTGTCCTTATGGGAGATTTCAACTTTCCAGGCATCAACTGGGAATATCATACTGCTGTGATGAGCAGGTCTTGGAAATTCTTGAAGTTTGTGGAAGATAGATAACTTCTTGTCACAGGTACTCAGTGAGCCAACTAGGAAAGATGCCCTCTGTCCTGGTTTTGGCTGGGATAGAGTTAATTTTCTTTCTAGTAGCTGGTATAGTGCTATGTTTTGAGTTCAGTATGAGAAGAATGTTGATAACACACTGATGTTTTCAGTTGTTGCTAAGTAATGTTTAGACTAAGTCAAGGATTTTTCAGCTTCTGATGCCCAGCCAGCAAGAAGGCTGGAGGGGCACAAGAAGCTGGGAGGGGACACAGTCAGGACAGCTGACCCAAACTGGCCAAAGGGATATTCCATACCATGTGATGTCATGCTCAGTATATAAACTGGGGGGAGTTTGCCTGGGGGGGTGTGGTGGGTTGACCCTGGCAGAGAAAATATAACAAAGGGCTTGTGGGTAGAGATAAAGACAGGAGAGATCACTCACCAATTACAGTCACGGGCAAAACAGACTCAGCTTGGGGAAAATTAACTTGATTTTTTACAAATCAACCAGAGTAGGGTAATGAGAAATAAAACCAAATCTCAGAACACCTTCCCTCCACCCCTCCCTTCTTCCCGGGCACAACTTCACTCCCAGATTCTCTACCTAACCCCACCAGTGGCACAGGGGGACGGGGAATGGGGTTTACAGTCAGTTCATCACACGTTATTTCTGCTGCTTCATCCTCCTCAGGGGCAGGACTCATCACACTCTTCCCCTGCTCCAGCGTGGGGTCCCTCCCACAGGAGACAGTCCTCCACGAACTTCTCCAACGTGGGTCCTTCCCACGGGCTGCAGTTCTTCACGAACTGCTCCAGTGTGGGTCCTCCACGGGGTCACAAGTCCTGCCAGAAAACCTGCTCTGTGGGCTCCTCTCTCCACAGATCCGCAGGTCCTGCCAGGAGCCTGCTCCAGCGCGGGCTTCCCACGGGGTCACAGCCTCCTTCAGGCACCCACCTGCTCCGGCGTGGAGTCCTCCAGAGGCTGCAGGTGGATATCTGCTCCACCATGGACCTCCATGGACTGCAGGGGGACAACCTGCCTCACCATGGTCTTCACCATGGGCTGCAGGGGAATCTCTGCTCTGGCGCCTGGAGCATCTCCTCCCCCTCCTTCTTCACTGACCTTGGTGTCTGCACTGTTTTTTCTCTTACATCTTCTCACTCTCTCTCCGGCTGCCGTTTCTGTCTGTCCCAACAACTTTTTTTTCCTTCTTAAAAATTTTATCACAGAGGCGTTACCACTATCGCTGATTGGCTCGGCCTTGGCCAGCGGCAGGTCCGACTTAGAGCCGGCTGGTATTGGCTCTGTCGGACACAGGGGAAGCTTCCAGCAGCTTCTTACAGAAGCCACCCCTGTAACCCCCCCTGCTACCAAAACCTTGCCACACAAAGCCAATACATGGGGGATCGCTGCTTGGGAACTAACTGGGCATCGGTCGGTGAGTGGTGAGCAATTGCATTGTGCATCACTTGTTTTGTATATTCCAATCCTTTTATTATTATTGTTATTATTCTCATTATTAGTTTCTTCCTTTCTGTTCTATTAAACTGTTCTTACCTCAACCCACAAGTTTTACCTTTTTCCTTCCAATTCTCTCCCCCATCCCACTGGGTGTGGAGGGAGAGAGTGAACGGCTGCATGGTGCTTGGTTACTGGCTGGGGTTAAACCATGACACCCTCCTAGACTTGTTGTTTGTGAATAGAGAAGGACTCATGGGGGATGTGATGGCAGGTGGCTGTCTTGGCCACAGTGAACATGAAATGGTTGAGTTAAAAATTTTCAGTGTAATGAGAAAAAAGGTCAGCAGAGTTGCTACCCTGGACTTCAGGAGAGCAAACTTTAAGCTATTCAGGGAGCTAGTTAGCAGTATCCCCTGGGAATCTGCTTTTGAGGGCTTAGGGGTCCATGAGTGCTGGTCAGTCTTTAAGAACCACCTTTTAGAAACACAGGAGCAGGCAATTCCACTGTGTCCTAAATCAAGCAAGTGTGGCAGAAGACCAGCTTGGCTGAACAGGGAACTCCTCGTGGAGCTCAAGAGGAAAAAGAAATTGTATGATCTCTGGAAGCGAGGTCAGGCTTTGCAGGAAGATTACAGAGCCATGGTTCGTCTATGCAGGGAGAAGACATGAAAGGCCAAAGCTCAACTAGAGTTGAAACTGGCCAGTGTTGTGTCAGACAAGAAGAAAGGCTTTTTTAAGTATGTTAATAGCAAAAGGAGGTCTAAAGAAAACATTGGACTGATACTTGTTGAAGATGGTCACCTGACTAATAGGGATGAAGAAAAAGTGGAGGCATTCAATTGCTTTTTTTTTGCCTCAGTCTTTAATAATACTGACAGACCTTGGGCTGCCCGGTCCTCTGAGTCAGAGGACCACGAGTGTGGGAACAGTGGTTTTTCTATTTGTGGACACTGAAATTGTAAGGGATCAGTTGAATGTTCACAAGTCCATGGGGCCTGATGGGATTCATCCCAGAGTACTGAAGGAGCTAGTGGATGTTATGGCAGGACCCCTCTCGATCATCTACCAAAGGTCCTGGGAGTCTAGGAAGGTCCCTGCTGACTGGAAGCTAGCCAATGTTATTCCAATTTACAAAAAGGGTGTGAGGGAAGACCCAGGGAACTACAGACCTGTTAGTCTAACCTCAGTTCCTCAAAAAATTATGGGGAAGATTATACTGAGTACTACTGAAAGGCATTTAAAGGACAATGCAATCATCAGGCACAGTCAACTTGGGTTCACAACAGGGAAAGTCCTGTTGAACTAATTTGATATCCTTCTGTGATAAGGCCACTTGCTGTCCTGGGTTCAGCGGGGATAGAGTTAATTTTTTACAGGAACCTGGGAGGTGAGGGGGGGGGCACAGCCGGGACAGCTGACCTGAGCTAGCCAAGGAGCTATTCCATACCATGTGACATCATGCTCAGTATATATATGGGGAGCAGGCTGGGGGGAGCTCTCGACTTTCGGTGGGGGAAGTGGTGGAGCGTCGGGTTCTGGGTGGTGAGCAGTTGCACTGTGCATCACTCCTTTTGTATATTCTTTTGTTAGTACCGTTGTTGTTGTTGTAATCTCTCTTTTTGTGTAGTCCCAGTAAACTGCCCTTATCTCAACCCTCGAGGTCCCGGTTTTTTTTTCCTTTTCTCCCCTCTGATTCTCCTTCCCATCCCACCGGAGTGGGGCGGGAGGAGTGAGCGAGCGGTTGCGTGGTCCTTTGTTACCGGCTGGGCTGAAACCACGACACTTGCCTAGTGGATGAAGGGAAGGTGGTGGATGTAGTTTTTCTGGATTTTAGTAAGGCTTTTGATACTGTTCCTCACAACATCCTTCTGGACAAGTTGTCCAACTGTGAGATGAGCAGGTTCACAGTGCGCTGGGTGAAGATCTGGCTGAAGGGCAGAGTTCAAAGGGTTGTAGTGAATGGGGCTACATCTGGCTGGCGACTGGTTACCAGCAGTGTTCCTCAGGGCTCAATTCTAGGGCCAGTTCTGTTCAATATTTTTATCAATGATCTGGATGCAGGAGTTGAATGCACCATTAGCAAGTTTGCTGAGGATACCAAACTGGGAGGTGCTGCTGACTCTCTTGAGGGACAAGAGAAAGGGACTTCCCTTTGCCCAGGGAAGCGGTTGAGTCACCATCCCTGGAGGTTTTCAAAAAGCGCATAGACGGGGTACTCTGTAACATGGTTTAGTGGGCATGGATGATGGTTGGACTCGATGATCTTGAAGGTCTCTTCCAACCTAAATGATTCTATGATTCTATGAAGAGGCTTTGCAGAGGGATCTAGATAGATTGGAGCATTGGGCAATGATTAATGGGATGTAATTTAACAAGTCAAAATGCCGGATTCTGCACCTAGGACAGAGTAATGCTGGACACCAGTATAAATTGGGAGAGGAGTGGCTGGAGAGCAGCCCTGCAGAAAGGGATCTGGGGGTGCTGGTCAACAGCAGGCTCAATATGAGTCAGCAGTGTGCCCTGGCAGCCAAGAGGACAAACCGCATCCTGGGGTGCATCAAACACAGTATAACCAGCCACTCAAAAGAGGTGATCATCCTGCTGTATTTAGCATTGGTGCAGCCTCACCTTGAGTACTGCGTGCAGTTCTGGGCCCCACGATTGAAGAAGGATGTTAAGGTTCTTGAATGCGTCCAGAAGAGGGTAACAAAGCTGGTGAAAGGGCTGGAAGGAATGTCCTATGAGGAGTGGCTAAGGACTCTGGGGTTGTCTAGTTTGGAGAGAAGGAGGCTGAGGGGTGACCTCATTGCTCTCTGCAGCGTCCTGAGGAGGGGAAGTGGAGAGGGAGGTGCTGATCTCTTCTCCCTGGTATCCAGTGACAGGACGTGTGGGAATGGTTCAAAGCTGCGCCGGGGGAGGTTCAGACTTGACATTAGGAAGCATTTCTTTACCAAGAGAGTGGTCAAACACTGGAACAGGCTTCCTAGAGAGGTGGTCAATACCCTGTGCCTGTCAGTGTTTAAGGCATTTGGACAATGCCTGTAATAACATGCTTTAACTTTTGGTCAGCCCTGAAGTGGTCAGGCAATTGGACTAGATGATCATTGTAGGTCCCTTCTAACTGAAATAGTCTATTCTATTCTATTCTATTCTCATCATCTGGCCTGGGTCTGGTCACACCATGTAGCTGAGATTTTGACATTGGGGTCAGAGCTGAATGCATCAGTCTAGGGAAGCTTGTAAAAAAGGACAAAATTGCCAAGTGAATTCCAATAGCGAAAGCCCATGGTGAATCTCAGTGTATTCGTAGGCATTCACAAGCAAAAGGCTAATTAGTCAAGTAAATGTTTTTCTGGGTGGATGAGCTATAGAGAGAGAAATGCGCCCATTCAGTATGCACAGAAGCAAAGCGTGTTTGTGCAAAGAGGCAGCTCCAGCCGAGCTGCCATGGGAATGCTGTCTTCTCGCAGCTGGAGTTTGTTACTATGGAGTCCTGTGCGTTGCTGCAGAATGTATATGAAGTGATGGATGGGAAATATGACAGTGCCTAGATGCTCCTGGGCCAGGGATAGATACATGCTGGCACTGGGGATGCTGTCTCTGGCCCATCTCGGTTTTCTTTTGGTTCCATTTTACTCTTTGGAGGGAGCGGGCCTGGCCCATGCACGCAATGGTCATTGCCCAGACTCTGCTGGTGCTTTGTGATCCCTCTGTGCTAGTCGTGAGTCTGTTGTGTGGTGGTAACGTGTTCCCCTGTGGGTCTGCTGTAGAGGCGCAGTGCTGCTGAGGCAGAAAAGCATCATTCCAAACCTTGGAGATGAATTCCTGGTGTGGACTGGCATTGGTATGGACTCTGCTGGTGTGTCCTTCATCATCCCCACCTCCCGTGGCAGGGGCAGGGGTGCAGTCTCCACCAGTTGCCAGGCCTTCTCTGTAGTCAGTAAGGGGAAAGGAAGACTCGTCTCCAGGGATGGACTCGTCTCCTTTTAAGATGAGTGTCTAAGACAGGATGGAATGAATCACTCTTTGAAAATCATCTTTCTCTTCTCTGGTGGTCTAGGAAGCCTTTTCTATTTGTTTGGTCTAGAGCCCAGCTTTGAGGTTGCTCTAGCTGAGTCCTCTGGTCCAGGACCAGAGTCTAGATCCTCAAAGGCACCTCAGAACATTTCTCTCCTCCTGCTGTTCATGCAAATGGATGTCTAATGTCACTGGCAGGTTACCCACAAGGAGAAGCTACTGTCAGCACATCAGCTTCCAAGAAAATTAGGGGCTGGTTTTGATTTAAAGAGTTTAAGTATAATTTTAACAGTTTGAACCTGAGCTAGTCCAGGTGGCCAGGCCCTTTCCCTGCCATGTGAACTTCTGGCTGTGGGTTCCTTCCACATGGGAGCTCATGTGTTCAAGTGCTGGACTGCACCAGCACAGGAGGCAGTATCTGGTCATCGCACCATGTCCTTTACCATAACATGTCTACTCCCATGCCTTCCTGCAGCCAGCAGATTGGGGCTCCAAGGACTTGGTTGTGTTCAGTAGCACTAAGAAGCATCCAGCTCTTGGAGTCATGCTCTTTAAAAATGGCTGCATCCTGCCTTTTCCCAGACTGTCAGAGAAAAGGTTCTCATCTGGGAAGCCTGGACCCAGGTGGTGGCCTGCCACTTACACCTTACATATCCCATATATATATATATATATATATGCATGTTCAATTTAGTTTCTAGCTTCTATGTGGGAAGAAGTGAACGTGTTTGAAAACCAATTTTAATTTTCACTATGGTGCCAAATAGAGACAGTTCCAACAGGTTTGAAGTTTGCCATGAAAGGATTTTAAATATTTTCATCAGTGCTGGAGCTGCCTGAATTGGTAGTTTGTCTATCTGAATCCTTTGATGCGCTGTACCAGAGTACAACACTACCTGGATTAGCTTGCCTGCAAGTAGGCATGATGGAGCGGACTCCGTGATTGGGGAGCTTTGGTTTTTGGGGGGATTTCAGTGACAGTGAAAGGTGCTGTGCTGACAGATACTGAAATTAAATCTTTCCAGTTAGCTACAAAATAGGTCCAGATTGGGAAGTACAGACTTCTTCATTCCTCTCCAAGACCGGAGATTGAATTCTCCTACTCATTCAGTCCTCATTTCTTCTGAGCTGGACTTTAACACAGCTGGTCATGAGCTTTTTAGTTTTAATCATGAGGTTGACTGGTCCACTTGGAACTCAGCTGAAACTGTAAATGCATTTCATACAACGCCCCGAAGAGTCATCATGTGAAAATGGTTTTGGACTACTGCCAGCCCAGGCTGAATTTGAACTGGTGACCCACCTTCCATATATTCCCAGTATCATCCATCATATGAGTCAGATGTTGAAATCTGTTGTTTCCAGAGGTATAGCGTACTAAACGTGCTTCCAAAGTTCTGTGTTTTGCCCCTAGGTTTCAGCCGTTCAAAACACCAGCATGTTCTCTGTTCCCTCTGAATGTGGGTGGGAATGGACTCACCTAACAGTTAGAGAAGAGACTGCATAACTTTTAGCTAAACCATTCTGTTTTGTTTCATTTTCTTTCTTAACAGGATCCAACAGCTGCATCTATTTCGGACAGAGATTGTGATACAAGAGAGGGAGAGACTGTAGCCGTGAACTATAAGCCATCCCCACTTCAAGTGAAATTAGGTGAGTCTTTGATGATGGAGAGTAAAAAGGCTGAATCCAAGGTCTGATATATGGTGAGGTGCTTGTGGGACCATATGCAGTTCTCCATGCATGTGGCTGAGCACGCTAGCTCAGCTCAGACAACTCACAGAGCAGTTTATCAGTGCGATTCTGCTGCTCAGGGAATGACCTACAAACATGCAAGGACCCTTTATCTTGGGCTGCGATAGAGGAAGGAAGCTATGCCTTGAAAGGAAGGCATAGCTTTTTAAACCTACAGATTTTTATCAAGCTAAGATCAAGGCATGGCCAGAAAAAGAATGAAGATAATATAGAGGGACTGTAAAAAGAAGAGAAGACGGGATAACTGCAAACAAAAGGGAAAGGATCAGAGACTTGGACTACTAGGAAAAGATAGAGCTGTGTGTTACTGTGAGGTGGAGGGTTTGTAGGTTTGTAAAGGTTCACATAGAAATACTCGTGCTATTTCTGAGCAATATTTTTGAAGTTCTGGAAGCAGAATCATCATATTAGCACAATACTCTGTGCTAATAAAAAATGGAAATCTAAGTCTGGAAAATTTCCCATAAGAGCAGGAAGCAGTCCCCTGGTTGTCCTTCACATCAGAACAAATAACATTGACAGGATGCTGCTGGAGCTGGTTGAGGTTGACCTGTTGGAGCGGGTCCAGAGGAGGGCCACAAAAATGGTCAGAGGGATGGAACACCTCTCCTATGAAGAAAGGCTGAGAGAGTTGGGGTTGTTTAGCTTGGAGAAGAGAAGGCTCCAGGGAGACCTTATTGCAGCCTTTCAATATTTAAAGGGGGCTTATAAGAAAGATGGAGACAGACTTTTTAATAGGGCCTGTAGCGACAGGACAAGGGGTAATGGTTTTAAACTAAAAGAGGGTAGATTCAGACTAGATATAAGGAAGAATTTTTTTTACGATGAGGGTGGTGAGACACTGGAACAGGTTGCCCAGAGAGGTTGTAGATGCCCCATCCCTGGAAACATTCAAGGTCAGGTTAGACAGGGCTCTGAGCAACCTGATCTAGTTGAAGATGTCCCTGCTCATGGCAGGGTGGTTGGACTAGATGACCTTTAAAGGTCCCTTCCAACCCAAGTCTTTCTATGATTCTATGCCATGCTGGGGAAAGCTCTGAAAGAAATGGGTGCCCAGATGTTCAGTGGAATAGCTCTGGCCCCTACCAAATGAGTGACAGGGAAGGTCAGCAAACAGCTAAGGTTTGAAGAAGATTTGGGGAAGTTTGGGCATTGGTGTATGATTATGAAGAGATGTTCTCTGATAGACAGGTTTTACCCAAGGACCTGCATTACTACTGCAAACACTGGTGTTGGCCTCATTTAGAAGAGAAACCTTAGAGAAACACCAGGAAAAGGCTGGGAAGTGCTTGTGCAGTCTCAAGGCTCTGCCTGACTATGTGATAAACTGAATAATCAGACAAATCTGGTCATGGCAGTGCAGAAAGGAATGTCACAGAGTAGACCCATGGACAGCAAAGGAAAAGAAAGTGGTTGAATAGACAAGACCTCGCTGAAAGAGTGACTAGAGAGGAAAAGACAGAAAGTTAGATATGCAAATGTAGCAAGATTATGCAGCAAAGTGGAAGACCTTGAGCTACTGATACAGGATATGAGCAAGTGCATTGGGACAGTACATCTGTCTTGCAATCGCAGTCATGAGCACTCTAAAACCAGTGGCTGCTTTTCAGGAAAAGGCAGGGAGCAGCAGTATGTGTTAATGACAGCACAATTCACAGTTTAGTAAAAGGTTATCACTGCCAGCATGGCCATATGCCACCAAGATCCTTTTTCACTGCTAAGAGAGTTCTGTAATGTTATTAGAGAGATAATTACTACTGCAATAGTTGTTTTGGATAATTTAACATCAGGAATCAGGTTGGAGAGCAATTGATATTAATATTGGTAAGTCTGAGATATTCTTTCATTTCTAGGCAATAAAAATATCCTCCAGAGGTTCACTAACATGACAGGAAATAGTGCTATTTTAGACTTGGCTTTAGTAAGTCATGAGGATGTTATAGAAGACCTGATCATAGGAAATAGATTTGGACTGAGGGATAACAAGTTCAATTCATGCAAATTAAATGAAAAGGTAATTTGAGGTAGATCTATAACAAAATTCAGTTTTATAAACTAAGTGCTTAAGCAAAGCCAGTAGATTGAGAAGCCCGGGAACTCAAAACACATCAGGCAGTGTTGAAGGAGAAAGTATCAGAAGAACAGAGACTGCTAATGGAGTTCTACAACAGGCATTTCATTTATATGTTCATTAATGACTTGGACACAAAAAGCAAGAGTTGGCAAAGAAAATTTAATCATAACAGTAGTGACGAACTTGCAATAAGAGGTCCAAGGGTGATCAAAAGACTTCAGGACCTTCGGACAACTGGTTAAGGGATTAGGAGCACAAGTAGTTTTTTTCCTCTATCCTTCCACTTGCAGGGAATGATGTTGGAAGAAACAGGAAGACCCAGATGATCAATACCTGGCTCCGTGATTGGTGTCACTGGCAGAATTTGGCATTTTTTTGATCACAAGACAGCCTACACAACATCAGGCCTGCTGGTGACAGATGGGGTACACCTGTCTCAAAGGGGGAAAAGGATCTTTGCGCAGGAGTTAGCAGGGCTCATTGAAAGAGCTTTAAACTAGATTTGAAGGGGGAAAGGGATAAAACCAGGCTTGCTTAGAGATACGGGTGGGGGCGGCATGACAATGTTTGAGGGACAGTGTGCTAGCGAGGTCCTTCAATCTGCTCCACGATGTGCTGAGTACACGGGAGCACATTTGAAACGTCTCTATACTAATGCATGCAGCGCCTTAGCCGTCTCAATGGGGGTAGGGAATGGAGATCCATGCGGCAGCAAAGACGCAAGGGTTGTCGACACGTTAGAAACCACGGAAGCACCTGAGAACAGTCACATAGGAATTAGGGATTCTCCCCCCCCAAAAGGTGGCAGGATCAATAGCCCAACTGAAGTGCATCTACACCAACGTATGCAGCATGGGCAACAAACAGGAGGAGTTGGAAGCCATTGTGCAGCTGGAAAACTATGATATAACTGCAATCACGGAAACATGGTAGGATGACTCACACAACTAGAGTGCTGCAATAGATGGCTACAAACTCTTCAGAAGGGATAGGCAAGGAAGGAGAGGCAGTGGGGTAGCCCTGTATGTTAGGGAGTGTTTTGACTGTCTAGAGCTTGACAATGGTGATGAAATGGTCGAGTGTTTATGGGTAAGAATCAGGGAAAAGGCCAACAAGGCAGATATCGTGGTGGGAGTCTGTTATAGACACCCAACCAGGATGAAGAGGCAGACAAAATATTCTATAAGCCACTGGAAGAACTCTCACAATCGCTAGCCCTTGTTCTCATGGGGGACTTCAACTTACCAGATGTCTGCTGGAAATACAATACAGCAGAGAGGAAACTGTCTAGGAGGTTCCTGGAGTGTGTGGAAGATAACTTCCTGACACAGTTGTTGGGTGAGCCAACTAGGGAAGGTGCCCCGCTGGACCTGTTGTTTGCAAACAGAGAAGGACTTGTGGGTGATGTGATGGTTGGAGGCTGTCTTGGGCATAGCGATCATGAAATGATAGAGTTTTCAATTCTCAGAGAAGTAAGGAGGGGGGTCAGCAGAACTGCTACCTTGGACTTCCAGAGGGCAGACTTTGGCCTGTTTAGGGGCCTGGTTGACAGAGTCCCTTGGAAAGCAGTCCTGAAGGGCAAAGGAGTCCAGGAAGGCTGGACATACTTCAAGAAGGAAATCTTAAAGGCACAGGCTGTCCCTATGTGCCGAAAGACGAGCCGGTGGGGAAGAAGACCGGCCTGGCTGAACAGGCTGATCCTGGCTTTGGATGGAACTCAGGAAGAAAAAGGAGAGTTTATGACCTTTGGAAGAAGGGGCAGGCAACTCACGAGGACTACAGAAATGTCGTGAGGTTATGCAGGGAGAAAATTAGAAGGGCCAAAGCCCAACTAGAACTTAATCTGGCTACTGCTGTAAACGACAATAAAGAAAGGTTTCTATAAATACATTAACAACAGAAGGAGGGCTAGAGGACAATCTCCATCCTTTCTTGGATGCGGGGGGGAAAGATAGTGACAAAGGATGCAGAAAAGGCTGAGATACTTAAGGCCTTCTTTGCCTCAGTCTTTAATAGTAAGATCAGTTGTTCTCCGGGTACCCAGCCCCCTGAGCTGGAAGACAAGGATGGGGAGCAGAATGACGCCCCCTATGATAATCCAAGCGGAAATGCTTAGTGACCTGCTAAACCACTTAGACACACAAAAGTCTATGGGGATGGATGGGATCCACCCAAGGGTACCGAGGGAGCTGGCAGAAATGCTCACCAAGCCACTTTCCATCACTTATCAGCAGTCCTGGCTAACCGTGGAGGTCCCAGTTGATTGGAGGTTAGCAAATGTGACACCCATCTACAAGAAGAGCCGGAAGGAGGATCTGGGGGACTACAGGCCTGTCAGTCTGACCTCGGTGCCGAGGAAGGTTATGGAGCAGATCATCTTGAGTGCCATCACGTGGCACGTACAGGACAACCAGGTGATCAGGCCCAGTCAGCATGGGTTTATGAAAGGCAAGTCCTGCTTGACTAACCTGATCTCCTTCTATGACAAGGTGACCTGCTTAGTGGATGAGGGAAAGGCTGTGAATGTTGTCTACCTGGACTTTAGTAAAGCCTTTGACACCATTTCCCACAGCATTCTCCTGGAGAATCTGGCTGCTCATGGCTTGGATGGGCATACTCTTTGCTGGGTAAAAAACTGGCTGGATGGCCAGACCCAAAGAGTTATGATGAATGGAGTTAAATTCAGTTGGCGGCCGGTCACAAGTGGTGTTCATCAGGGCTCAGTACTGGGGCCAGTTCTGTTTAATACCTTTATCAGTGATCTGGACGAGGGGATTGAGTGCACCCTCAGTAAGTTTGCAGATGACACCAAGTTGGGCGGGAGTGTTGATCTGCTTGAGGGTAGGAAGGCTCTACAGAGGGGTCTGGACAGGCTGGATCGATGGGCCAAGGCCAATTGTATGAGTTTCAACAAGGCCAAGTGCTCCGTCCTGCACTTGGGTCACAACAACCCCATGCAACGCTATAGGCTTGGGGAAGAATGGCTGGAAAGCTGCCTGGCAGAAAAGGACCTGGGGGTGTTGGTCAACAGCCAGCTGAACATGAGCCAGCAGCATGCCCAGGTGGCCAAGAAGGCCAATAGCATCCTGGCTTGTATCAGAAATAGTGTGGCCAGCAGGACTAGGGAAGTGATCGTCCCTTTGTAGTTGGCACTGGTGAGGCCACACCTCAAATACTGTGTTCAGTTTTGGGCCCCTTACTACAAGAAAGACATTGAGGTGCTGCAGCGCATCCAATGAAGAGCAACAAAGCTGGTGAAGGGTCTGGAGAACAAGTCTTATGAGGAGCGGCTGAGGGAACTGGGGTTGTTTAGTGTGGAGAAAAGGAGGCTCAGGGGAGACCTTATCGCTCTCTACAACTACCTGAAAGGAGGTTGTAGTGAGGTAGGTGTCAGTCTCTTTTCCCAAGTAACAGGGGATAGAACAAGAGGAAATGGCTTCAAGTTGCACCAGGGGAGGTTTAGATTGGATATTATGAAAAATTTCTTCACTGAAAGGGTTGTTAAGCATTGGAACAGATTGCACAGGGTAGTGGTGGAGTCACCATCCCTGGAGGTATTTAAAAGATGTGTAGACGTGGCACTTAAGGGCATTTTTTTAATGGTGGACTTGGCAGTGTTAGGTTAACAGTTGGACTGGATGATCTTAAGGGTCATTTCCAACCTAAATGATTCTATGATTCTATATTTGGGAGACGTCAGTACAACAAAGACTCAGAAATGCCATAGAGAATAAACTTGAAAACTGGAATAATAGAAATGAGAAAAATATGACAGGAGAAACTCAATCTGCTGTAAACTGGAATTTACCAACTGGACATGACTTTAGGAAGAGGAAGCCTGTTACATAGTCGATTGCAAGGTAACTAATTATTAAAATAGACTAATACATGAAAATATGCCGTAGTCACACTTCTATAGAGTTTACCAGCTTTTTTCCAAGGATCAGATACAACAGAATGAGTCCTTCTGCCAGAACTTCTGCTTTTCCACATAGGGAAAATTTTATTCCACATAGCCACTGCTGAATGCTACTATCCACCAGTAAAGAGGCAAAGGGAGGTATTGGGAGAGTCTGAATAGTTTTTCCAGTAGCTAAAGGTGTACCACTGCCAGGACCTCCTCTCCAGCTAGTGCTCCTTCCCAGTGAATACTCAGTGCTGACCACAATATGCTTATGAAGTTAACAGTGGGTGAAATCTACCTGCTTAAGAGGAGTTGTCTGACAAGGCTGACGAGCATCTTTCTGCCTTGTCTCCAGAGAGAAGTCTGCTCAAACACCTCTCTCTTCCTGTGGATACAGTGTGCCTCTTTAATTAGGTGAAATATTGTGACGGAAAAGGACTTAACTGCAAGGTTCAAGCAAACGACTTGAACTTCACTCACAGACTTAACTGCAAGGTTCAAGCAAACAACTTGAACCTCACTCGCAGACTTAACTGCAAGGTTCAAGCAAACAACTTGAACCTCACTCGCAGACTTAACTGCAAGGTTCAAGCAAGTGATTTATTTGAACTTCACTTACAGACTTAACATGCCACTAATTGCAGGTTTTACAGATACAATGGAGGAATGCACTATTGCAATTTTTTAAGGCAAGAGTAGTACATTATTACAACCACAAGCGATTTGCAGACAACCACAAGCACACATGCATTTACAAACTTAAAGCATAAACAATATTCACTTACCCCTCCAGGTAAGGGCTTTCAATCCCAGGGAAGTTACCTCGACCGGCATCCCGATCAAG